>JADLZK010009114.1:0-37089 GCA_015847255.1 Hyparrhenia diplandra | reverse complement strand
GTCCATCGTGAATGCATCAAATTTGAGCGGTCTACAGATTACATCGAGGACTTGAGGATTTTCCAAACGAGCCCAACAAGTAACAAAATATGATCGGTGTTGGTACAGAAACAATTATAACATTAACAATAATATACAAATGTTTTTAGGTTGTCAATGACAAAATTTTGATATATTGTGACACAAAACAAATTTAACAAAACAATCAATGGAATCTGAAAAATCCACCTCAGTTGCCTCGTACGTGCACATGTGTTGCAACAGCATCTAGGTGTCGTCCATCGCTCCGACCACTGCACCAGCAGTTTCTAGGACCATGGAACACACTAGTCATAGCATGACTAGGAACACTGCGTAATAGGTCAAGGAGGTAAAATAGAAACTTTTTCCCACAAACATTTTTTTTACCTCTTGTGGGTTGTCCAGAAGATCTTTTTGATGGCGGTTGAGGTGAATAGCCTAATTTAAATTTCTAAATTTCTATAAGACACCACAAATAACAAAAACACATATTATTTTTGTAAATACCTACAACTCACAAAACATATTAGTCCATTAATCGTGCTGTCATTTCAATCCACCAAAACTACTTACAGGCTAGATGCATTTATGAGGTGCTCTCTTTGTTTAGTTGTGCTAGCTAGTTGTCTAGTTATCTTGCTAGTTGTTTTGTGTTGGACCGTAAAATTATAAGAGCATAAATCTGAAATTCGACCGAAAAATCTAACAACTTTCAAACTTGGGTCGTATAAAATCGCAAACTCACCGAAACCACGCGATTTCAAACCAACATCACAACATATAGGATGCGTAATGATTCCAGTGTATCATATAAACGTCATCCGCAGTTACAACATAGTGCGACCAACTTACCATACATGAGATTCTATTTATTACAAACCAAAGTTAGAAAATAAGCGGAAGCAAGTTCTTTTTAAACAAAGTCTGAAACCAATTATTACATTGCTAGAGTCTTTATCACATCCCACAAAAGCACAAAGAAGAGTTATATATAGACCCACGCTCATGGTCGATCCCCCGTCTCCGCCGAGGAGGCGTCATAATTTGAAACCCCGATAATAGCGTCATCTACAACATGAGTAAAATAAACCCCGAAGCGAGGTTGTACTCAAAACTAGACTTTTACCTCGACAATAACTCAAATAAAAAGAGATACCGCTGATCATGCAAGGCTTTATAAGTGGAGTTAAGCTTGGACCCATTTGCATAAAAAGCTTAAAGTACCAATTTGCATCAATTTAATTACCATAATATAGAGATTAATTTGCATCTTTTCTAAAACAAGTAATAAGATAAAACAATCAATTCTATACTATTATCTCAAGTCAAATCCATCACCGTCAGGGTGATCATCATCATCAAATCATCAACAACTCATCATCAAGTCATCATTAACTCATCATGGTATTTATTTGTTAGTGTGCTACATTGGAACCCTTACGTCAAGTTCTCACTATCCAGGAGAGATGGCGATTCAAATGGATTACTACCCAGGTGGGGAAATATTCCTAACACTAACCCAGGCACACGGATCCGGAAGTAGCCTTAGGTCACCTTTCTTCTCATTCAAGTATCACGGGCCCGACAAGCACCACACTCTCGGGGGATATCACCTCGAAGACGACGAAGGACTTTTCCTCACCTTGCCCATCGACTAACTTTCGATGTCTCCCTTCAAACCGCACTTTATACTCCCCGGTTTACACCGCTTGAATAGAAGTTATTGGCTTCGTGGTTGACAAATTTCGGTCAACCAACTAAGTGATAGGCTACGTTCAACATGATTAGGAAGTGCTCAAGACCAAGTTCTTAATCGACACCGACCGGGACTCTCGACCCGTAGACCTCCATGCTCTGTGGCCTCCAACTTCACCTTTCGGCCTTCTAGTTTTGTTTTACAAAAAAAGCGAATACACAATCCCAAGCTTGCCAACCAAGGCATGCCGAGGATGACGTCGATATTGCTACCGATGTGCATTACATAGGCATTGATGTTGAAGGTGTCGGCGTCGATGTGGATGGGGCGTCGAAGGTGGCCACGTGATAGGCAATGGCGCTGCCCTGTGCGCCGTCACCCGTCGCGTGGATCGGTGAGTCGCGTGGACCGGCGGATATGTCGTCACTTTCGGGTCGATGTAGCCGTGAGTCGCGCGGTGATCACCAAGATGCTGACACCGGCAATGATGCTGATGAGGTAAAGAGGCCCGAGCACCACGCATCGAGTGATCCCGATAAGGACCCTAAGGTTGGCGTGTCGTTGGCGCCATCGCTCATGGCGGCGAGACGCTCTCAATCGTAGTCGTTGAAGATCCTGATGTCGAATAGGTGCTTGCACTTGTGAGTGCCGAAGGAGCTCATCGCAGTTGAAGCACAACCACACCTTCAGAACGCTCGTCTCCTCGGCGGTGAGTCGCTGAACGGACGTGGTGCTGTTGGTGTCACCGGGGATTGTCGTTGGCATCGACGGAGGTGTGCGTGCGGGCGTTGAGGCGCCTTCGCCTCTTGGTGTCGTCCCGCCTTGCCGGGGTGTGCCCTTGTTGCGCACCTATTGTCCGATGGTAAGGTCGTACCATATACGTTCCGTCGTTGGGGTGCCTTGCCTCGAAGAATTGGTCCTCCTTGCCCACCGTGCGTTAGGAACGGCGGTCTATGTAGGTGTGTCGTGCTGCGCAGGAAGTTATCCTCGATGCACCGATTGCCGGGGGATGTCAGCGCTTTGTCTTTGGCGTGGGTAACGGCGTCGTCGTCGAGAAAGGGGTGTCAAACTTTGCCTCCACCTTGTCGGCCGGGTTAGGGATCATTGGTGGACACGAGGATATGCTCCCGCATTCTTGAGAAGGCGCGACCAACCTCCTTCATAGCGGCGGCCTTCACGCCCGATTTCGGGCTTAAGCCGCCGCTAGCGTTCCATTCCTCTTTAGGATTTTGGCCGGCGAGTATGTCGACTTGATCGAAGAGAGGGGAGTTGAGGTGGGGTGTTCATCTTCACAATGCCCTCACCGGGTTCTCCGGCCTTCTTTGTTTTGGTGTCCATGGTAGTGGTGGTGGGTGGATCGGAACCGCCTCCAGGAATACCACGTGTCACAGCCGCCTTGGGGTGGGCCGCGATGATGGCGGGGGCTGCGGCGGCGGCGTAGGTAGGGCGGGGTGTGGCGCCGCAAGGAGCCCCGGGAGCGAAAGGAGGAAATATTTGTTTTATTTTTGTTCTTGCCATGAGATTACATCCAAGCTATATTTATAGTCCCTATTGGACTTGAGTTGCAAGCAAGAATTTAGGGAGTTCCCTTATAGATTTGGAACTCCTTTTCCTAAACAAAAGATATTCTTATCCTAATCAAATTCAATCTCGGAGTAAAATGGGAAACAAACTCTAAATATTTTATTTGCTAGACAACTTAATTTCGAAGAACCCGCGAGAGCCGGCGGTGGCGGAGGCAGCGTCTTCTTGGGGGGGCTCTCCCTGTCGATCGCCCTCCTTGGGCGGCGGCCCGATCCTCTGGCCCTAGTTGCTGCTCTTTAGATGTACCCAATAAAAAAGCATAAAGCTCGACAATGTGGTTACTTCTGCCCCTATGGATGATGTGGAAATTACAGTTGCTGCTCTTTAGATGTACCTAATAAAAAGCATAAGCTCGACAATGTGGTTACTTCTGCAGTCCTATGGATGATGTGGAAATTACGAAATTTGCTATGTTTTCAGGGTTCGACGTGGAGCAGCTTAGAGAAGGTATATGCAATGGTGGGAGGAATGCTGAGACGATGGAGGTTCATGCTCAAGTCGGGGTCCAAAAAGAAATGGATCAAACCAATCAGGCGGTGAAGCTGCAAGTAAACTTGGTGCCGCGGATCAATGGACATCAAATTCATCAGAGTTGGAGCAATTAACTGCTCAGCCCTCGGTGGACTCAACCAATGTGACTTTGGATCAATGTACTAATAGGCTTAGTTGTTCCTGGCCTTAGTGCCTTCAAGCCTTGGGCTTTGCGCGTTATACTGAACCTGGAATGTTTGGTTGCTTTATATATAATACTAGAATACCCGCGCGTTGCTTGCGAGGGGATTCCGAATAACCTAAAATACAGAGAAAATTAGGCATCATCACATCACACTTGTTCTATCAACCTAGCAGGGGAATCATATTCATATAAACAAAAAGATAGGGGAAAGAACAAATGGAAGGTTCCATACAGGGTGACCGGCAGTAGCAGCACATTGGTGATGAGGCAAATTAGAAGGCACAACTGCAATTGGCAACAAACCAGAGGCTACAACAATATGTCGAAGTAGAAGGACGTACAGACCCTCGGATGTCCAGTGACACCTCTCCAAATTGCATGGATAATGGCTTACTGGAGTCTTGGCCCTCATGGGAACGAACCATAGACGACTGCTGCAGCTATCAAGCCACTTCAAATCGCTGGCCGGATGAGGAATTTAATCACGATGGAGACGTCACAAAGAGTGATATATGCTGCGAGATTGCTATGCTTATATATAAGAGGAAGAAGGAAGGGAAGGGGCATGTTTGCCTCTTCGTGGGCTCCAATTAAAATGCTTGGGCATCCGAAGAGATTAGATATTGGTGGAAGCAGTTTCCAAATTGATGGTTAGTGGAAGAAGGCGGGGGTGGTGGCTGGTGAAGTTACACCGCCTCGTGTTTGATTGGCTTGATGGAACCATCGTGCATGCAACATCAGGTTTGAGTGGTTGGTGGGACATTTGGATGACGTGGCTTCATGAGATCACAAAGAACTCCGTAAGTGAGGTTTATCTTTACAGGTGTACTTGATATATAAAGCTGGGAGACCTTTTATTAAAAAAAACTTAGCAGTCAGTAACTGATATCACTCATCAAAACAGAGGTAGCATGATTGTGGTCTTGATTAGATTAACCAGAAAAACGGATTTTGATTTCGTTTCCGTGTCTACAACACGACGAGTGTCCAGTCCAAGAACTACATCCAACGTCTGCATCCTACGAGCCTGGGAACCCAACCTGTCCTGATTATACTGAACCCGATATAGCTGAACTCATCAAAACACATACACCGCCGCCTGCCGCCTGCCGCAGAAGATCATTCCACCCCACCGAACCGAGACCCACCGCCGGCGCCCACCGCCGGGACCGCGTCCGCCAATGTCGGCCTCTGCAGCGCCGGTGCAGCCGCCCGCCATCGCCCCGGTGCGCTTCGGCATCCTGGGCTGCGCTGACATCGCGCGCAAGATCTCGCGCGCAATGCTGATGCTGCCACCTGGCGCCGCCACCGTCGCCGCCGTAGGCAGCCGCTCCGAGGACAAGGCCCGCCGCTTCGTCGCGAAACCGGCTTCCCCCGCGGCGCGCGCGTCCACGGCTCGTACGAGTCCCTCTAGGGGACCCGGACTTGGACGCCGTGTACCCCCGCTCCCCACCAGTCTCCACGCGCCCTGGGCCACGGCAGTCGCCGCGCGTGGCAAGCACCTGCTCCTCGAGAAGCCCACCGCGCTGTGCGCCGACGAACTCGACGCCATCCTCGGCGCCTGCGACGCCTCCGGGATCCAGTTCATGGACACCACCATGTGGATCCACAACCCGCGCACCGCCAAGATGCGGGAGATGGTCAACGACAGGATGCCTTCGGCGACGTCAGAGTGGTGAGATAGATCTTGGAATACCTTCTTCAGTTCCGGTGGAATCTGAAAATGATTAGTGTCTATCGCAGTATCGCCTGTATGGCAATAAATCTAGAAATAAATTTCTACTAGAAAAGAAAAAGCAAAAATCTGATCATTTTCCTTATTGATTTTACTATACCGGTAGAAAAGACCAAAAATGGATTTCGAGAGGGGGGAAAAAAGCTGATCTCTTCCCCCATCCTGATGACTGATGGTGCTTGCTTATCAACATAAATTTCTGTCTATTGATGGCTAATAGTTATCAGAAGTCGTAGGAACAGAGGTAAGACTGTCTGAAGGTGTGTGCTTTGGGGTTCAGTGTCACTGCAGTCTTGGGTTTGGATGCCTATGATATATTGACAGAAATGGAAATATTCAAGCTTTGTTCAAGGTGAAATTTTCTCATTGAACAAACATTTTTTTAACACAATGAATCACCACAATTGAAACCGGTTTTAACTTTTTTTACCATGTTTCAACAGTATGGTTTGACTTGATAATGTGTGAATTGATGGATACAGTTTTAACTATATCATTCCAGCTTAATTTGAGCCTTAAAAATAGTAATAACATCAATGTGTTTTTCTCCACATGGAAATTTTCTCAGAACCATTAAAAACGATCATAGACATTGTTTGTTCTGCACATACTAGTATTAGTATGTGATCTGGGAAGTGCATTTGAAATGCTGTAGGTTAACATGTTCTTCGTAGCCTTAATAATGCACTAAAGAGTGATGCAGTGTTTGTTTCCACTTGGTATGGACTGTCAGCAGAATTTTAATAACGATCATGCCTTTTCTTTTTCCACTGCAGATAAACAGTATGTGCAGCTTTCGGGCATCTGAAGAATTCCTCAAGAATGACATCAGGGTAAAGCCAGACCTTGATGCCTTGGGTGTTCTTGGTGATGTTGGATGGTACTGCATCCGTTCAATCTTGTGGGCTGTTGACTATGAGATGCCCGAGACCGTGATCGCTCACCGTCATCCTGTCAAGAACCAAGCTGGTGTGCTTCTTGCTTGTGGTGCAACATTGTACTGGGCAGATGGCAAGATTGCAAATTTCACCTGCTCATTTCTTGCTAACCTCGCTTTGACGTCACCTTATATGGCACAAACGGTACTCTCCATGTCACTGACTTGGTCATTCCGTATGAAGAAAATTCCGCTGAGTTCAGTGTGGCCTCAAAGTCAAACTTTGTCAAACCCACCATCGGATGGGATCCATTGCCAAGGAAGCATGTTGTTACTACAGATCTGCCACAGGAGGCGCTCATGGTCCAGGAATTCACAAGGCTTGTGCAGAACATCCGGGACGCCAGAGGCAGGCCTGATGGTAAGTGGCCAGCTATCACCCGGAAGACGCAGGTGGTATTGGATGCCGTGAAAGCTTCCATTGACAAGGGGTCAGAACCAATTGAGGTTGCCAGATAAATACTACAGATGGCAGCTGGTACTGCTAAGTCTGTACTTAATGGCTTCTACTCGCATTTGCTGAAACTAGTAATTGTAATAATCTGATAGAATCTGGTCAAATTGAGAAGAACATTACAATGTACCGAATCAGTGATTTTTCATGAATAGATCTGTGTCATAGATCAGGGTTGGTCTAAGCCCTGAGTGGCTGAGTGATCAACTGATGGGCGTGGTTCATGTATCAGACATATTTATGCAAGCAATGGTAGACTGGTAGTTGATCCGAAGCATGCAAAAATGAAGTCCAGAAGCGGCTCACTAGCGGTAGCGACTAGCTTAGTTGTTGACTTGTTGTTTCCGTAAGAAGTGGATGTTGTGCCTGCTTAAAAGATTGACGGTTCCGTCCTGGTGATTTGCTTCTTTTACGCTCTGAAGGTCTCTTCTTGTCTTCTAAAAGCTATTGGCCCAATTGTGAGGATACGACGGGATAACCATAAGATGGGACATGGGCCGCACCATTAGATGTGGTCCGGCGCATAAGATGAAGACCTGCGGCACACGGAGCTGGCCGGCGTGCACGGTAAGCTTGTAATAATACCACATCTGAAATTTTACTTGTAACCAGGTCCCTTTGGAGTATACAAGGAGGGGCAGGGACCCCCAAAGACAGAATCACATCCTATCTTATATATGGGCTTACACAATCTACCAGATCAATCATACCCAATCAATACAAATCAACACACACTGACGGCCCAAGCTTGGACAAATCGGCTGAGGTGGACACGTCTGAGGTGAGTATCTTATCTGCCAGCCAAGGTGACTTGAGAGTTGGTGTACTGCTGCAGGACAAGCACATAGCGATCTGTGCGTTCAGCATACAGATTGCATCTGAAGGCCTCTCTCCCATCAGCCTAGCCCGTCATGAATTGGGATGGATAGCTAAACAAACCTGGCAGCGTGAGCGTGATAAGTATACGTAGCGTGCAGACTTTCTTTCTGTTGCGATGGGGCTGCGCTGACGAGAGCGGAAGTTAAAAAGTCTGGCTGAGAAAATGTAAGTCAAAGAAGACGGTGACGATGAGAAACCAAAAACCAGAAACAGCAACAATTACGTGCGTTTCTTGTCCACGGCACGCCCCTGCAACTTTTCCAGACCAGACCATCCAATGTTGCCTTTCACACACATTTCAATTCAACGAAATTTTCCACTAAGATATTCCTGTGCTAGCGAAATGATAGCATGCCGCACATGATAAGCCACCCACAAAACAAAACAAAAAAAAAAAAGTATTTCACATTACCGCGTAAAACTCTAGCAGAGAAAGGCACTCTATCTGATACACAAGATGAAGGATGCAGTTCATACTTCTAGATGAAGGGTGTAGTTCATACTTCATAGTCATATAGCTCCAGTAAACAGTTCACCTTGAATTACCTTCTTTGCTGTTCCAGTTACCGACTATGCACAAGATTGAACTTCATCTCAAAATAGTAAAGACATGATTCAAAATAAAAATGCAACCTCTCACATGTTGCAACGAGCAAAAGCAGTAGCCCAGGCAGGCACTAAATCACATGTTCAAAAGAGAGTGGATAACTCAGACTCAAGAATCGAGAACCTTAAGCTACACGCAAGAACAATGTATACATGCACAACTTGCACACATTCCTCCGCCAGAAAGTAACAAAAGCGAAAAAGCTAATAAATCTCAAGTCAAACAACCAGTGATGGAACAGCACATGATTCTACCATGTGCTGCCCAGGTAACCCATGGAAATTATTTGCAGTACTCAAGTCAGACTCCAACAACAGAGATCCAAGTATACAAGTTTGTTTTGTCAAACAAAATAGTGGCATCTCAAACCAGTGAATTCCATCAAGAACAAGGAAAAATTCAGATTGCGTATGTGAAAAATAATCAAACTATTCTATATATAAGATAGTCATACAATAACCCACAACCTACACTAATATCCTAAACTACAACCTTACAAATTTACAATTTATATCAAGCTTATAGGAAATGTTTGATCAGGAATAGCCTCAGACATGTATATTAACACAATTTTCTTAAGAAACAAAAGGTTTAATCAAACCAATATTGGCCAATAGTTAACTAATAAAATCCTGATGAGTCAAAATGTAATACGGATATAGCTTTCTAGGTAAACTATGCATAGTAGCACTGGGGAATTCAAAAGGTTTCAACAGTTTGGATATTCTAGCAACGAAGAGCTACCAAACCATTATTATTGGCTCATATTAGTAAATATTATGCATGGACATCTATCTCCATATTCTCCTTCAAACTTAGGTATTATATAATATATTCACATTTCACAAACGAAAAAATGTATCATATCCATATTCTCCCTTCAAACTTAGGTATTATATATTCACATTTCACAAAGGAAAAATATACCATATAAGTCCAATAAGTTCTAAAAAACAATTGAGCCCCACAAGTAATCCATGTTTCATTTTGAATTCATCGGCCAACATTTTCTTCCTAGGTGTTACACAGTCCCAAAGAGGTACTTGTCCAAAAGGAACCCAGCTATCACAACAATCACTAGTTTAGGTGTAACGAAACATTTTTGTTTGTATTCAGTTCATGAACATCAGGTTCTGCAAGATGTAAAAGAGCAGTCGTTATCAAATAAACATTATGCTTCCCCACAAATAACACTCAAAAGAGGCCACAAAGACGTAATAAAGTGGCTACACAGAAAACCATGTCATGCATATGAGGCTAACGAAAAGGAAAAGAAGAACAATCAATGTGAAGTTAAGGGTTTCAATAATGACAATCTGATTATGCAAAATTATACTCCCTCGGTCCCAAAAAAAAAACTTGATATTTTAGAATTTTTATAGGACAGATAGTGCTTAATGGAAATTGCCCACTACTCCTATTTATTAAAGATAAACCATGCTAATTAAGGAATAAAAACCTCGTTAAAAGGAATGCATGGAGGCAAGCAAACCGTAATCTTGAGCAGATAAAGGCCCAATCTATCAACTAAGAGCTAGAGCATCAAGGTTTTTGGGGATGGAGAGAGTAGTGACATTTAGAATGATAATTAAGGCTGTGATTACAAGGATATATTTCATAATATAAAAAAGGAATCTACATCTCACTTTTTGTATCATCCTCACTCAAAACCTTGACATCAAAATGATACTTAGGTTATTCACCATATAAGAAAGCAATAATAACGAACCACAATTAACAACCAAAAATCATCCATAAGCAACATCAACAGATTGATGTTTTTCAAGTAACCAAATATTCCATAAACAACATTAACAAATTCAAATTGTTTAGTTGTTTCCACCAAAACAACCATTAAGTATGCAGAGTTCAAATAAAGTAATCCAGTGCATGAGAAGCACAGGATCTCATAGCAGATAAGGTAAAAATATTCCAATATAAATGAATGAATCAAATAAATGCATTCAATACCTGCTTTGGATAACTTTCCAGAGGTTTATCTGATCTAATTTTAATGGAAAGCGATAATGGTCCAAATTCCAAACAGGTCCAATTTGTAATCATGCACCACTCAAACAGTTTAACCGAGCCCATCCCAAGGTCGTTCAGCCAAATAAATGCATAAAGAAGGCATCAAATTGCAACATATATGATAACTCAAAATCAAAAATTAGGAATACTCTAATAACAAGATGGTCACTTCTTTTGTAGCAGACATAGACAAGGGAATATGAAAACTTGCTGTCATCATCAATGATGGAAGGCTTCTGAAGTTTAATGTTTCTAGATTATTGGTATGACATCTTTTGCATGGTATCATCTTCTAGATCATAAGACTGATCCAAATGTAAATGAAAGAAATGGATTAGCTGGGGGCGGAAACTGATGTATGAACTCAAGGGTTACAAGATGCTGCTGCTTCTCTGCTGATGCCAACTACATCAGCTACCAGGTCAAAGGCAGAAACTCATGAAGGAGTGCTGAAGCTAAACAGGCCTGCCTTTGTGCATACCTCTCTTTTGTAAACATCACTGTGGAGACCCTTGATAAAGTGAACTCAGCAGCCCATCACAGCGCAATTATACACAAAATTTCCAGATGGCCGTCTGTCCATCAAAGTCCACACAGGTGGCTTGTCATCAGGAGTCCATGAGGTTAGCTCAATCGTGCCCCCAACTGGTGTTCTTGGGCCACCAATGACAATAAGCTTGTCGCCACATGCCCTGAATGCAAGGCCCCATCCATTCATGGACACGGAACGCTCGGGCAATTTACCAAGTGTGATCCAGCTATTATTCTGCTTGTCATACTTCTTCACATCCTTCTCGCTGTAATCAGCAGCGTACAGCTCGTTCTTGACCACTGCAACAAGTGGGGGTGCACCGCTGACTCCATTTAGACCCCCAGACATGTTCTCAATCACACTCCATGTCTTGCTTTGCGTATCGTAGACTTCACCGCAGGTCAAGATCATGTTGTTGTTTGTCACACCACCAATCACATAAAACTTTCCATCCATGAACACCCCAGAGCAATTTTTCCGTGCCTTATTCATGCTAGGAAGAGGTGTCCAGGTATGCGTCTCGGAGTTGTACAGCTCTGCTGAGTCGAGGATCCTACCAAGAGAATCAGTGCCACCAGCAACATATGCCTTCTCCCCGACGCTTGCTGACCCAAATAGACACCGAGGAGATTTCATCACCTCGCCTCGTGTCCAAGAGTTTGTCAGTACACTATATCTGAAGACAATATGTGCCATCCCAAACACAAGCAGCTCGGTGCCCACAGCCAAAGACTCCTTGTCCGAGCACATGAACATGAAGCACTCGTCAGGCGGCATCTTGGGCACCGAGATCCAACGCTGCGGTAGGGGTCATAGGCATCCCACTCCAAAACATTACAGGAGAAGTAGACCCAATGCTCGGCGATGTTATTCTGCCGTCGCAGCCTGTAGATCTCCCCTTCTCGCACCAGAGACCGGAAATCATGATTCAGCGATGCCACCGAGCCATACTCTGACCGGGACAGCCGGAGGAGGCAGTTGATGGACAGGTCCCGGCCGATTTCTCCTATGAGGTCACCCCCACCACCACCGCTGTGCTCCCCACCACCTGCCACCACGGCACGGCGGCGGTGGCGGCCCCGGGCATGAGCTTCACGAATATCTGGAGTGTGCGGTTGGGGCGACGGCGGCTTGCTGCGCTTGCCGCCGCCATCCACCTCGTCCATTTCCTGGACCTCCTCCTCGAAGTCTTCCGGGGCGCCCCGCTTCCTGCCGGCGCCTTCGAGGCCATCCGCCCACTGTAAGTCCACCTCGCATCCGCCCTGCGAAGCCCGGGGCGCGACGCAGGAGTCCCTGTCTTGCAACGCCATGTCCTCCCTCTTGTCGTAGAGATCCATCCTCGCCGCGGGTTCTTGAAAGAACCGTACGCGGCAAGAACAAGCAAGACGGGAGCGGCCCCGATCCCCTCTCCTCCTCCTCTCGGGATTTACACCGTGCGCCTTGCTCTTGCTCCGATCTGCGGGGCAGAAATCAAGAGGAGGGAGGTAAAACAAATTGAGCGAGAAATCGCGAAGAAGAACAGATCAAGGAGCTGAGATCTGATAAGCCCCGCACGAACCCATCCACCGACCCACCCAGTAGGCTAGCAACACGAATCCCTTTCCCCCTTGACCAATCCAAGAACCCCAGCCCCGAACACACCCAAGAAATGAATCACCCGACGCAAGAAACGGCGCACGTACCTATGCAGATGAAGGCATCTGATCCAAGAACACCGAAAAACGACGAGAGGACGCGGCGGCGGCGGCGGTTGGATCCAGGAAGCAAAGAAAGCGCAATCACATCAAACCCTTCCCATCAACTACCCCCTCTCTCTCTCTTTCTCTTTCCTGTACAAAATTTCCCTCCCCACTCCCTCTCTAATCTCTGTCTAATTGGCCCAAATATAATAACTGCGTGTATATATAGAAGATGATGGATAGAAAGAGATAGCTAGATATAGGTGGCCTGCCTGGTCTCGCCCTCCTCTTGTACTGCGGTCTGCGGCGTCTGATGCTCACCTGCTGTGCCGCCGCCGCAGCGCGCGCGCTCTCTTTCTCTGTGTCTCTCGCCTCTGGGATGCGGTGTGCAGGCAGCTAAAATGTGTACTTGTGGATTCTTCTCTTTTACTTATTCTATTCTAATTCGTTTTCTCCTCTCTTTTTTTCAACTGCTTTATAATTTATTTTGGCTCTGTTTTCTATACCTGCTTTTCTTATTCACCTTTCTTTTTATAAATAAGGCTTGGTGTGCAAGCTATTCCTTGGTCCTTGAAATAACTTAACTTTCGTTTTTTAAGGACAATTCTCCATGAGCCATTGTAAAAGATGCAACTTCCTCATCAGCCAACAAAAAAGTTCACCTTCCTTCTCAACCAACACTTCGATATTTTCAACCCCTACACACCACCCGTGGTGGAAATGGCAGCTCACACAAGCTCAAAATGCCCCTTTTGCCCCTCTTACAAGTGGGCCCCACACGTCATCCTTCTTCTTCCTCGCTCCTTGGCCATGGAAGCTGCATCGTTGCTCACGCGCCGCCGAGCAGGGGAGGCAGCTTCGGCTTCGCCGGTGACAACCCACGTCGCGGGGTGTTGGTGCTAAGGTAGAGGACCTCCAACGCGACATAGGACCTCTGTCACGCAACGTGGCTGGCTACCACCCGTTTCTTGCCCTAGTGACACCACGGGCAGGCCCCACCTGTGCCCCCATGCGCCACACTCGTGCTGTCGTCCACGACCTCGCTACCACCGGGCGCACAACTAAGCTCCGCCTTGCCGGCCGCGAGTGGCACAACGAAAAACTCGCCCTCCCCCCATGGTGGCTTCCCCGTCCGAGATCCTAGCGTTCGCGACGTGTCACGCGCTCCTCTTCTAGCCCGCAATTGAACTAGTTGCGCCTCCGCCCAACCTCGCTGGTGACCGCATCGGCCTTTCTCCTCTCAAGCACCGACGATCGGGACACAATCTACACATCCACGGCCATGGAGTGAGAACGTGTGGGTCCCAACTATAAGAGGGGTAGAGGGACATTTCAACCTTCTTAACTTTCATCCATGAACTTCCAAATGGTGGTTTCAGTCTTGAAACTTTACTTTTGGGTTCAGCTTCATCCTTTTTTATCAAAGTAGTCATTTGAGTCCTCAAATTTTGCATTTTGAGCTTAGTTTTATCTAAAAAGTATCAAAGTTCATGTTAATCCTCAGACTTTTCTTTTTTACCTCAACTTCTTCCCTCATGACACCATTGTGAAAGTAGTGCAACTCTGCTAGATCAAGATTTTCAAACAAACCACTTTCCCTATATTCTTGCATAATAGGGGTCATGGAAAGAAAACAATCCATTTGTTTCCTTAAATATTTTCTCAGTCCCTTTCCTTCCCTAAAATAAAGGGGATACCATATCAATCTATTTTCCTCCAATGTTATTATTCTTACCAATCACCAATCTATGTACTAGGCACTTAATGGCCTCAATCCGCCGTCCAGCCATTTTGCCGCCTTGGGTTGTAGTCAGTTAGAATCGGGCATAGACCTAGTTTCTCTTTGCTACTCGGTCCTCCATTTTGATGTCTAGATCATGCTTAGCCTAGTTAGGTTTGTTGGTCACCAAATCAAGGGACACAATGGTTGCCTCTAGCACCTCACATTGGCTATGCACTAAGCCACTAAGATGCCCAACAACATCTCTTGAGGTAGCTAAGACATCCGCCACTAAATGAAGGTTTGTGTAGATATTTGTAGTGGCAGATGGAAAAGCCACTAGTGAAAAAGAAATTTCCCAAAATCATATAGGCCCTCCCTCGCTACTCCTAATATTGGTGCCCGACCTCCCTCTCATCAGTGGTGCTACCCTCCCTTAGCTACACCTTCTAATCATAGCAACAAGGTGGCGCCTCCCGAATGCATATGCTTTCTAGCTCTTGTGAGGACGACGAACCATCCGATCCGACTGCCTCTGATAATAGGCATACGAAGGAGGGCATATCGATCCTTGACTATCTCCTCAAATCTTGTGCCTCGTCAAATTATTTATAGAGACGATCGATCAGATAAAAGTACCGCCTCTGCAAATAAAAACCATTGTCTCCTAAAATCTTTTTTGTAGTTTTGATGGCCGGAAGCTGGTCTCATCCTTCTCCACCATGCTTTCTTCCTGTTGGTCACCACCTTGTGTGGGTCACACATGTCATTGTATGATTCCAATTTGCTGTAGTCACACCTCCAATAAGCTGAGATTGTAATTTTCAATAATTCCCTATGTCTAAATATAGGAGGAGGTATGGTTGAGTTTCTTCAGCCTATTGGATATATGCTCTTAGAGGTTCAAAGGCAAACATTAGACAAGATCGTTTCTAGTAAGGAGAGCATTGCATTAATAAGGAAGAAAGATATTGTGTAGAGCAGCAAAAGAAGAGTGTCGCTACATGCTTTGTGAGTGTTTCCTTTTTGGGGCATTCGAGGTGAAAGAATATTTGGATGTGTGAGGCAGCGGAGGCGGCGTGCAAATGCAAAGCTTTCGCCGCGGGACACGTGTGTGCGGACCAAGCGTCCGCCAGGGCCGGTGTGGCCGCCCACACTTGGACACTCCTCTATCTGCACTGCACCGCAACACGTAACGTAACGTACATACGCTTCGTAGACGACGTTAATTACCCTCGTCTCTTAACTTAACGTTAATTAATTAGTATTACTGCGAGTAGTTGCTTCGAGATGTTGAGGGCATCATTCGCTGCCACCACGACACGATCGAGCGCATCGCATGCGTATGCATGTGAGGGCCATCGTCGGCCGCGTCACGCGCGTCTGTACGCGCCCACTTGCGTTGCATTCCATACCAAATTGTGCTTTTTATATATATAATATAGCTGGCATCAGGTGCTGCCATATTATTCTATTAACTACTGACATGATTGAGGTTAGTTTAATCCGGCTCATCGACATAGTTTATCAACGAGTGAGGTGCCGCTGAGTCAGCACTTGGCAGGGCCATCATTATGTACAGCACTACTATTATATATACAGAACCCTATGGACCACATGCTTTGGTTTAGAAAATTGGTAACATGTGTCTGCTTCTAATGTTAGTACTCATAACAACAACTCACTAATGTGATTTTTGGTAAAAGGGAGGAAGAGAGCTTTCTAACAATTTTGTTTGTATTATTTGAGAAAATCTCCAAGTGCTTTATAGAATTCAATTACTAAATCACTGACCCGACCAAATTAACAAAACAAAGGGATTTAAATTATCCAATAGTATATCCTCCTAATCGTAAAATTGAAAAAATGGCCCACAATTTGATTTTTTCACCATGTCACTATTGCAAATGTCCTTTGTGAAATAAAAAAAAATGTAGATCTCAAAAAGTTATATAACTTTGTTGTTTGTAACTTTTCCATTTAAACTCATTTGATGCTTCAAAATGTTTTTGAATTTGAATTTTAAATTGTCGAAGAACTTTGATTTCTATTATTAATGCGGGTTTAAACTCGTAGCTAGTCTTTCTCCCTTGTATTAACTTCAAATTTGATGATTTATTTTCTAAAATTTTCTAAAGAATTATTGTGTTCTTACCGATATTATTTGGTCAACTTTTTCTTGTGAACATTTTGAAATTTGAATTTCAAAAGTGACATCTTGAAACAACATCTTATACATCAAATGATTTCGGTAAAGAAATCATGGGCACAAAAGTTGTAGAATCCATCAAGATCTACTACTTTTGTTTGTCATTTCTTCGCTCGATAAGGCGATAATAACATTGTTCATAAAATTTACTTTAACTTGGGATTTTAGCATAGGGTATAACATACAAAAATTTTCTTAGTAAAATAATTTTAATTAAATAAAACACATGCATTAAATAATATGATAAATAGTAAAATTAAAGGTTAAGCTAGAGAATGCGATAAATTACAATAGAAATAGTTCAAATAAAATACATATACTCCAAAATGCACCTAGAAAAGAGACTAACAATACATGTCTAACTTATTTATCCATCGCTTTCTAAATGATAGTTATATCTCCATTATACTATCTTCATTCACTTTTCTAATGGGCGATGGTTTGATTCCGTGAGAGATGAACTCATGAACCGAAAACACAACCCGAGCACTCATAAATAACTAAATAAGAGTATTTAGAGAAAAAAAAAAGATGGTCGGTGAACTGAACTCAAGAAGTGAGGGCTATTTGCTAGAGCTCATCCTTGATTCTGACTCTTCTACTGGAGGAGCTCTACCAAACATTTTGTAGGAAGAGACATTTTTAAGTGAAAAGCAGAGGAGCCGGTTGTTTAAAATGAGCCACAAACCGTGGCTCGCTCAAAAATGTTTTCTTCTTAATATTGATAATGGTAATGACAAAGTGATTAATTAATATATCCATATAGGTTAGTCACATTTTTATAATTTATTTATCGATAAGGATTTTATTCACATCACTTTAATTAAACCAATGCCTGCATGGTCAGCCTTCATAATACAATATTTAAGAAAGAATGCTAATTTTAGTGTGAACAAAAAACATGTTATGGCACCTAATAACAAATTTATTAATGCAGCAAACTCCAATTCAAATTGGATTAACAATGTCAAGTGAAAGGATTTCATATCAATTTGATAGCTCAGTTCACCATATTAATTCTCTCTTGGGTCATTATTTTGTCAAAAGCATAGTACAACCTGATGTTAACTCAAAGCTTACTCTTTTCAGTTGTTGCTACTATTTTATCTGTTCCTAAATATTGTATATGTCTATCGGTCTTATGCTTCTATTGAATGAATATAATATGTGTGGACTTGTCTAACCTTACCATTGTTCATAAAATTTACGGATTTGAGATTTTAGCATACGGTATACCATACAAAAATTTTCATATACAAATCTTTCAATTCAATAAAATACATGCATTAAATAATATGGTAAACCTTAAAAATTAAAGGTTAAGCTAGAAAATGCAATAAATTACAATAGAAATAGTTCAAATAAAAATACAAATACTCCAAAATGCACCCATAAAAGAGACTTACAATACATGTCTAACTTGTTTATCCATCGCTTTCTAAATGATATGAATATCTCCATTATACTGTCTTCATTCACTTTTGTAATGGACATGGTCTGATTATGTGAGATGAACTCATCATGAACTGAAACACAGCCCAATCACTGTATAACTAAAAAGAGTATTTAGGAAAAAAAAAAGATGGTCGCTGAACTAAACTCAAGAATTGAGGGCTTGTTTGGTAGGGCTCCTCCCTGTTCGACTCTTGCTCTATCGGGCGGAGCTCTACCAAACGCCTTGCAAGAAGAGACGTTTTTAAGTGAAAAACAGAGGAGTTGAAGTCGTTTAAAATGAGCCGAAATTGTGGCTCGTCCAAAATGTTTTCTTCTTAATAATGATAATGGTAATGACAACGATTAATGAATATCCATATAGGTTAGTCATGTTTTGTTATTCAAAAAATATTTTATTGTATAGGGATTTTATTCTCATTTACTTTAATTTAATCATTTCCTGCATAGAGGTCGGCTTTCATAATACATTAATCCATCCGTTCCAAATTATATTTGTTTTGATTTTTTTATTACGTCAATTTTTCTATGCATCTAGATACAATAATATGTCAAGATACATAACTGAATGGATGAACAAAAAAGTTAAAACAACTTATAATTTAGAATGGAGAGAGTATTGAAGAAAGAATGTCAGTTTTAGTGTTTCTGAAACTGGAAGTGAAGAAAAAAAAAAAAAAGATGTTATGGTACCTAATAACAAATTTATTAAAAAGCCACCAACATGCAGCAAACTCCAATTCAAATTGATTAACAATGTCAAGTGATGAAAGGATTCCATGTCAATTTCATAGCTCAGTTCACGTACTATATATTAGTTCACCCCTGGGACATTATTTTGTCAAAAGCATAGTACAATCTAGTATCAACTCAAAGTTTACTCTTTTCAGTTGTTACTACTAATTTATATGTTCCTGAATATTATATATGTCTATCGGTCTTATGCTTCTGTTTAATGAATATAATATGTGTGGACTTGTCTAATCTTTTCTCCAAATATCTTCTGGTTGTTCATCGGTGTATGCAGTACAGCACATCTTGATCTTGTTACGTTACTCCTGCCTGCAAATACAGTTAAGAGAACTATTGATGCTTTCTCTCTACTTTCAGTATCTTGTCCTGTAGAAGGAAAAAAAATCGGAGAAACAGAAAGATTATTAGGCTGGAAATTAAAGCGTAGGAGTACTGTATGAAAATTGACCTGTGGCTTGCAGAGAACAATGATTGGTTCTAGATCGAATAGTGTGGTTGCTGTTGTTGAGATGCATCGGTCCAGATCCGACTACGCACACAGCAGCACAAAATGATTGACACCGGCGCCTACAATTTCTTTCGGTGTGACAGTTGGGAGGACCGGGCCCGCCTGAGACGACCTTTCCGGCGGGCAACGGGCAGCATGTTGCGTGCTCAGGACGGCGACGGCTTCAGGGCCTAGAGAAGCTTGTAGCTTTCAGCAACTCAGCTCATTTCATGCATGTTCACCCCCTGCAATTGGAATGCATCTTTTGATGATTAGATATATATTTAGGCATTTTCAGATTTAATTTAATCTAGAAAAAATAATTGTGGACTTGTGGTCTACTCGATCGTAGCAGTAAACACATGAGAAACATCACACTGATCATTACATATCATACAAAATATAAGTGCAGTCCTACGACCACCAAGAAGATGCACGCCGCTATTGGTTCACCAGTTCTCATGTTCCAAATTATAAGTCGCTTTGACTTTTTATTCATCAATTTTATCATGTATCTAGATATTATATCTCATATTTACATGCATAGTAAAATGAATGTATCTAAAAAATCAAAGCGGTTTATAATTTGAAACAGATGGAGCAGGGAATTTCTAGTACAACGTGCCAATAGTCATTTTGGCCCCTTCGTAGCTAGGACACAATTTGGTTAAGCAGTGTGTTTAGAGCCCAGAATTCCTCCCCCCAAATTCCACTATGCAAAAAAGAAGATTCTCCATCACATCAAAATGGCGGCACATGTATCGAAAGTAATTTAAATATAGGTAAAAAATAAACTAATTATACAGTTTAGATTTACATTGCGAGATCGATTCTTTTGAGCCTAGTTACGCTATGGTAGGATAATATTTATCACTAACAAACGAAACGTCTTCTAATATGCGATGTGACATTCATGTCCCATCAGTCCAAAAATTTTGACCAAAAATTTGGGTGCTAAACACACCGCTTGATATATAATTGTCTATATAGTGCCCTTAGTGGGATGTGTTGTGAGAATAATTAAGGTCCATCGATCGGGACATATAACTGTTTGGTCGTCCGTGAAACCAGCTAGTCAACTGCCTAGCTTCAATAATCTGGTTCACTGTGGAGTACTGTATTTTGCACCTCTCTAGTCAGTAGTCACAATCTCTCTTGGACTCCTCCGTCCGATCGAAGATGAACGTGGGATAACCACCAAGACGGAGCACGCTATAGCTAGTGCCGGATGTTGTAATTTCAAAGGAATAAAAAGAGATAAAACAAGTGCCTATTGGTCACTAGCGGCGCTTTTCCGTCTAGGTAGCACTCCATTTATCGTGCTCATTGCGTCAGATTGATAATGCGTGGGGGTAAGTGATTTGGGCTCAAAAGACGTGCCCGTCCAATGACAATGTATGCGATGCGATCCACGCCTCCATCCCTAGTTACGTGTGATGATAATTTTGCTTTACTTCACCGACCATTCTCTATAGCTTGGATGAAAAAGTTGCAAGGATTTAACTTGTACAACTCATAGAAGTTTACTCCCTACGACGCTTTAACTTTTTAGTTCATCTATATAGGTCTTGTTTAGTTACATGTAAAGTTTCAAGTTTTTTTTTTTCTCTCTATCACATCAATTTTTGGACACATAAATGGAGTAGTAAATGTATGTAAAAAAAACTAATTAATTGCACAGTTTAATTGTAAATCACGAGATCTAATCTTTTAAGTCTAGTTAGTCCATGATTAATTGGACAATATTTACCAAATACAAACAAAAAGTTGTTGTTCATCGAGTTGCAAAAAGGTCGGTGAATAGGGGATATGCCATCTATTGGATGGTAAGAGTCATGCTTGTGGTACATATTTACTCTAGCAAATAAGGATTGGACCATCAAACCATAAAGTACGATACTTTGTCAAACATGCATGCCAAATGCTTTGATGAGCCCAAGTTCGTTTTCCGGATTAACAACGGTGCCATGGGAGTTTTGGATGTCCGACGTAGAGGGAAACCAAGGTGCTTGTATGAGGGGGGAGGAGGGTTCTCCTACCACCCAACAATATGAATGACTCCATGCATGAGTTATTGTGCCCGTGTATTGCTCTATAGCTTGAAGGCAATCTGGCGATAGTCAACTAGTTTGTGGGGTAGTGGTCACCTAGATGTGCTGCCACGTTCAATGAGAGTAACTTGTAGGTACATGTGTAGACACTCTCTAGAGTTAGCACTATAAGTATTGACGCAATCTTGGTAATGGCCAATCCTATATATGTAAAGGTTCAACTGACTAGTTCTTTTGTTTTGCTGCTTTTCTCTCCTAAAGATAAGGTCCAACATGAGGCCACTGAGACGAGGGGCATGTGGAGACTGCCAAGTAGCTTATAGAAAGTGTTGAGGGCCCTATGAGAGAAGTATGAGAACATGAGGGGGGTGATTTTGGGGAATGAAATATTATATTACTTCTTGGTACAACTTGCCCGCTAAGGATATAAATAACAAACTTTTTTATTAAAAGTTAACCAACTTATACACAAAAATATACTAATATTTATAATACTTATTATAATAAGTATCATTAGATTAAACTAGCAGTATACTTTCATAATATATTTATTTGAAAATACAATATATTTCTAGTTACTTTAAAAAGATTGACTTTTAAGAAGCGAGGTGTATTAGAACAGAGGGTGTAATGAAAAGCATTCCTCCAAGGAGCCTAAAAGATGCGTGTAAGTCAAACATCCCGTGGCATGGCATTAGTGACCCGGCCGACGAGCCGAGATTTCAACATCAGAGGCGGCGATTCCGTGCGCGTCTCTGGCCGGGGCAGGAACGTGGTCCGATCCCGTGCGATTGAATTCAACAACTCACGCGCTCTCCAAGCAACGAACAACGCAAGCTCAACACATGTCGCCGATCGGGAAAAGGGTGATGAATGCATGGGCAAGGCCAAAGTCACCCGGCCACTTGCGGGTATCCATTGGAGAAGGATTCCCAAAGCCAAAACTTTCGGGGCACTTAGCTTGCTGAAAGATCAAAAGCTAGCTAGCTAGGTAGCTGTTCCTCCTGCGGCTCTTTAGCTTGCTTGCATTCAGAGAAGAATGAATGAAGAACTTAATTCTCTTGCAAAAAGGGGAAATGGAAAAGGAGTAAAAGGAGGCCATGAATCTAAGTTAGGAACACATTTACATCATTTGTTGGGCCCAAGAGATTTTTTTTTTCCGGCGTCTCTAATGGTTAGCTATTACAATATGGACATAAAAAAATTAGGAGAGAGTAATCAGCGATCTATTTCACGTATTCAGGAATCTACGGGAGGAGCATGTGCGTCTATTAGAACAAAAATGTACTCTCATAAATTTTGAAAAAAAGGTTTGAGTTAAACATTTGGAGTAGTTATTGTTGAGTTTGCAAATGTGAAAACTATGTGAATAGATTTTTTTTTGAAAAATGCTTTCATAAAAGTATACATATAATTTTTTTTATAAATATTTTTAGAATAAAAAGAGGTCAAAGTTGTGTTTTGAAGACTTTATCGTTGTCCTAAACGTCAAGTTTTATGAGTACGGAGGGAATATAAAGTAGTTATTTTTTTTACCTCCGTGTAGCTAGCTATGTAGTTAGCACAATTGCGGACGTTTATTACATATCCTCTCTCTCTCTCTAAATATATATATCTTAGATTTATTATTTTTTTTTTTTATTGTTATGGTAAACCACAATCATATCGTAGCCTACTACGCTAGCCCTTCAATTAGCATGATGGAAAAGGCCGGCAAGAGCGAGAGGTCTACACTCCAAAAGCGGAGGTAACGCATGACGTCGCTTAATTAGAGGTGGCCAATCAATCAGTTTGTTAATGATCCATTGGCTGGGCGCGTGCGCGGCGTCGCTATCTTATCTGGGAACACGGTTGCCCCTGCATGCTTGTCTTATTCGCCGCTCTCTCTTGCTTTTCCATGCTCTCCGTCGTCGGCCATGTACGGGTCTCGGTCGTCGCCATTGACACTTCCCTTGGAGCTGCCACCTTAGCTTCGATATGATTCATTCAATACATCCGCCACCCACTGATACACGCATGCTTCAAACGTGCTGTATACGTATGTACGTACGTGTCGTGATGATCTCTTCAACAACTACGTTTATTCTGTGTTACTTCCAAATAAACGATAATAATTCCTAATAATGCTTTAAGATTAAGTAACTTGAGTACAGAGTACTGTACTCTATATTTAGGAGAAAGCAATAACGGAAGCTACTTTAAGGATATAGCTGCTGCTATATATTTTTGAGACCCTAAACAAATTCAAATGAAATAAGTTTGAACTTGAAAATTTTAGATCTACAAGTTGTGGCCCTAAATGATTTCAAATGAACTACAAAGTTGTACTCTTTGAGTACTAAAACTTTGGTATACATCTCCCAGTCGTCTTTGTTGCCCAAGAACGGAGCCACCACTGACATTGAATCGAACGTCGAGCTTGCAGCTTGAAGCCGAATCCCGCCTCAACGAAGAAGCTTCCAAAGAATCAACATACGATTTTGAAGCTACATCAATAGATAGACACAAAACAAGATGTGCACCTTGAACCCTGAACGCCCGAGCAAATGATGGTCGGCGGCCATATCCTCATCAAGAGTACGGGATCACATTGTGGCCCATGTGAAGCCGAAAAAAAGGCGAGCTGGCTAGTTGTTGGCCCAAACAACTGAAGAGGTGAGCGTGCCCACGGCCCATCAATTGTTTCATAGTAGGACTCCATCTGCCCCGGTCTCTTAATCACAGAGGTCTCCTAAAATCCTTTTTAGTAATGTGCTTAGTGCGAATTGGCTTGTATTTCAATGGTAGGACGGTCCAGTGGGACGCTACCCACCAGGGTTCAAATCCTAGTGCTTCGACCTTTTTCTGGATTTTCCCAGCACTTTTCGGCGTTATGCATTAAGTGGTAGCGACGTTCCCGCCGACGACGCGCCAATGGTGACTTCGAGAATCTCCGATCTGCCGGGTGTGCAGTCCTTCAAGGTGCTCATAGGGGTAGGGTTTGGCGTGACGTGTGTTTCATAGGGGTGAGTGTGCGTGCGTGTTGTGAGCGTCTGCGTTGTACTGTGTCATTCTCAAAAAAAAAAAAAAGTAATGTGCTTAGTGATTACTAGCATGTTGTGTGTAGAAGCTGAGACAAGATAATGAGTCTTAATTTCCATGATAATTCAGATAGACTATCTACTTGGGGTGTACCAAATTGCTGGTACAATCAATTTGTCTCAACTTATCAAGCCTCGGCACACTCCACACACACAAAAACTCACACAATAATATGAGATTCAGAATAGGCCGGGAGATGCATGTGATGAGGCCTTGCTATAACCAACGTTGCCTGTGTCAGGTGAGCTAGGCATGTCATTCCTGCAGGGATCAGGCCATCAGGGCGATCTAATTTATTCCATATTGTTTATCAGGTCATGTGTTGGAGTTTACTATATTCACATGAGCATCTGGATCTATGCTGTTGGCAATTGCATTATATTGAGCCGTGAAGCTCCATGGGAGCATCCAAGCTACACTAATAACCAGGGTACTTGTTAGTAGGTTTAATCATTGTGGAGAATAACCGACACGGCAAGTGGTGGTGTTATGCAACTGGGTCACAATAAGCATTAAGCTTGATGGGACATGAATTGGTTAAGATGATTGTAGTCATCATTTAATAAGCATTAAGCTTCTAACTGTAAAAGCTAGAGTTTATTTGGGGTTAACGTGAACCTTTTTGGGGTTCATGGTTCCATGTTTATATAGGGTGAGAATTGCCCCCATCGTGGCTTGTACATCAAGATTGGTTACAACCGAAGCATATCCATCAGTTACAATACATGTTAAACAAAGAACCGTACATAACTAGAATATCTTCTAATGCCCCTCCTCAATCGAGCAAGACAACAAACAATGGCTTTGTGAACCCATCATCTATTTGATCTCCAAAGTGGATGAATCTGATCTCAAGTAGTCTTTGTGCTACCCGTTCTCGAACGAAATGAAAATCTATCTCAATGTGTTTTGTTCTCACATGGACAACATGATTAGTTGACAAATATGTAGCACCCAAATTATCACACCACAGCCTTGCCTTCGGTGGATGATCAATGCCAAGCTCAGTCAACAATTTTTGAACCCAATGGTTTTCTACCGTTGCATTTGCCAACGCCTTGTACTCAGCCTCCATGCTTGAGTGAGAAACCGTAGCTTGCTTCCGAGCAGTCCTAGATATCAGGTTATTACCAAGAAATACCACGAAGCCTCCTATTGATCTTCGATCGGCACTAACCATACTAGACATAGACTTTTCAATTCTTAGTCCACGACTATAGTTGTACCCCATATATACCGCAAGATCTGTTTCACAACACTCCAATGCACCATTGCGAGAAGCATGTAAGAATTGACACACTTTGTGTACAAATATAAGATATATTTGGTTGTATAAGAGTCAAATATTGCAAAGCCCCTACCAAGCTTCGGTACCTTGTAGAATCATCTTGATTAAACTAAGTTCCCGATTGAAGACTCAACTTCTCATTGGTGGACAATGGTGTATCAATAGGCTTACACTTATCCAAACCTAAGCGCTGAAGGATGCTAGTGGCACACCGTTCTTGGGATAGAAGCAGTTGATCACTTCCCCGCTTGACTTTTGTACCCAAGAAGTAGTGAAGATCCCCGAGATCCTTTAGCGCGAACTCCTGTTGCAAATATAGAATTCCAGAACATAAATAGTAACACCCCCTCTGCGGTAATAGAACAAGGACGTGTCTACTTTGGATGGAGTAAAACCAAGAGCAATGAGTTTACCACAAAGTCATGCATAACAAGCACGTGGAGCTTGTTTGAGAATGTAGAGGGCCTTGTCAAGTTTGCACTAAAAATTGGGATACTTTTTGGCTAACATAACTTGGAGGTCGTCGCATAAACACTTCTTCTTCTAGAATTCCATGAAGAAATGCATTTTGGAGTTGCCTCGAGTCTAGCCTCGAGACATTGCAATAGACAAAGACAAGACAATTGTTGTTGCCTTGACCACGGATCGTTGACGCTCACGAATCGACACATTTTTTTACCGTCAACATTCTACCATAAAAGGGGTGAAACTATACATTATCATACTCATATACATTTATTACTCATATATTTCCACTTGTAGTTTCCCAAATATTATTTTACAAAAACTATATGAATACAGGTGGAAATAATACCAAAAAGCGCCTCCCTGGAAAGCGCATTCCTGAAGAATATCAAGCCCAAGGAAGAAACGGACCAAAACGACACAACTGGGTCGAGCGCACGCCACCACACAACTTTTCAAGCCCAAACACGTCGGCCGGCCAAAGCTCGGACCGAACGGAGCCCAGAAGGGTGCGCGCGCACCCGTCCTGAGGCGTTTCGGGCCCAATCTTGGCATGGCGGTTCATTTAATGTCCAGGAGGGAGGGGCGGTGGTTTATGGCCCGGTTCAGTGAACGTGGATGCCCAAGGATGGTCGGTTTGGGGGGAAACTTACACTTAGCCCCCTCTCTCACTTGTATAAGTCACCTCCTCTCTCACACACACACCATTTGGAGCCTCCACATTCTCCACCTACTCCTCTCCACCCACCTCTCTAATAATTCTTTTAGTCTTTAGTAGTATTTGGAGCCAGGCTAAGCATTACTGGAGAGCTTGTACTTGGGAGAAAGGAATATTCGGTATGAATACATTTATGGTTTCTTCCCAAGTCTTGTTCTTATATAGTTGTGCAATAGAGCTAGAGTATTTCCATGTTATAGTCTTGACATATGAACTAGCATATAGTTTCTATGTTATATTATTGACATGTTGTTCTCGACACGATCATGACAGAAGAACTAGACAATAGTTCCTATGTCATGGTTAGTCGTATAGAACTTTAGGCTTAACCATTCATGCCATGTATTTGAGTAGAGTAAGAGTTGTGCTGAGATGGCGGTTCGTTGTGGCTTTCGGCCCGTCCATGTTCTAGCTCGCTCATCCATAGGGTGAGAGTCTCATGGGGACATGGGATGTAACTTAACATGCGGGCAAGGTGCCCTGATGAGCGGGGACCTTCGAATATGATTGCATGCCCCGGTTGAGGGGGTAGGCGGCAAAGTCGTGTAGGAGTTCGTAAATGCCTTGGTGGGTAGCAGACTACCCGGTGGGGTCTCCCCGGCCCATCTTACTCTCGACCTAAAGCTCTAGTCATTTATGTTTGCATGATCATTAACTTGTTCTTTGCATAGCTACATTAGGAATGCCTGCTTCGCTTAGGAATATTCTTTATTCTTTATTTTCCTTTTATCCTTGAGGTTGGCCCAAGTGTGTGTCACACTATCTTATGAACTATCATGACTTACCCCTGTATTGAGTTTTGGTCAACTGCACAGACATGTCGTCTTGTTCATGCCCCTGCTAGGGTCCTACACCATGCCTTCCTTTGGGAAAATATAAATAACGATACCATGAATATCTCCGGGTGAAATGCTACAACGGCATTTCTTTCCACGCGCTTGCGGACTTGTTCTGTAAATGCTACAGAATGCCACCCGACATCCCGTGGCGATGTTGCTGGAACGTAACAATTCCGGTGAAGTCATCGTGGGAAGTCAACCTGTGGTTTTCCAGCGCTCTTGCCTTTTTGGCAGTTACACTTAGGAAACACAACAGGTGCTGAACGTATCCTCATAATCTATGCAATACTGTTGTTTGAATCCCTTGGCCATCAAACGAGCCTTGTACCGATCAATTGTGCCATCAGCCTTCCTTTCACTTTATGTACCCTACAATCAATTATATTCTTGCCATGTGGTCGAGGAACTAGATACCAGGTGCCATTGCGCTGAAGAGCATCATACTCAACATCCATGGCTGACACCTATTTTTTTATCTCGAAAGCTTCATCCACTAAAGATGGTTCATTTGGAGCAGTAGAGGAATGCATGCACCAGCGGACAATGCCATCAGAACGAATTTTAGGCTTGGAAATACCTTGCTAGATTCGAGTTTGAGGACACTGTGAAGGAGATGGCTCGGTAGCATCAGAAGGGATCCCAGCTCCCATAGCCGCACCTGATCTAGCGCTAGCCATAGCCTATCCCGCAGCACATCCACCTCGGAAGTCCGTCCGCCAAATGCAATCGACCCATCGACCGCATCCATCTCAAGCGGCGTGGCGGAGCTAGCTTTTGAGTAATTGGGGTGCACAAAAAAAATTATATACAAATCGGTAAAATATTTATAATTTTATATACAAATAGTTTTTTAATTTTTAATATCCTCAGAGGTCCGACATGCAGCCACTTAGGGGTCGGTGGACCCCCTCGACCCCCCTTCAGAAGCTCCCCCGACCATGGAGCCATAGAGGGTGACGCAGAGTGCAAAGGAGGTAGCGGAGCCGCAAAAAGATCTTGAGAGGCACTGTTGGCATTTGTTAAGTGCTAAAAGAATATGAAGGATTCTCGCAGTTTACGTAACATCTACCATTGTAGCTTTTCTCTAGGATGAGTATTCTAGAGTATCGTATCCACAGGGAAGCTTTGGCTAAAGAATTCTAATAAGTCACAATCATGTATTCACTAACTTAGCAAACCACTGGACTACAGTGAGGGGTAATTGTTAGAGGATAAGTAATATCAAAGCATAAAATAATAAGCTAACTAAGATGTCAAAGAAAAACTAAACTAATCAAGAGGTCAAAGAGAGAGATCAAGGTTCCCGGTAATTCTCTATTACTTAGGTTCTATGATAGCAATTATACTAATGCACTTTGGAGCAACAGTTCGCTTTCCAACTCTCGAAAAGACTGGGAAGAAGGTAGTTGGGAGAAGGCTGTCTAAAGCTCTACGAAAACACCAACCCATACGTGGTGGACTACAAAGACCGACAGGTCAAGCCCCCCCGGCTACCACAACTAGCCGTAGGTTTGGGCGCAACCTCGGGTAACCTATAGTCTAGACACCATGTCTACACTATTGATTATAACTCTAGCTAATGCAAATAACTAGAGCCCTCAATACGAAGATCCCATGCAAAAGCATAACAACTATACTTAACCAAATATATGAAAATCATAGAAGTAAATAGAGAAGATAAATATATGAATCATAAGTCTTCCAAAGATAAGATATGAAACATACCAAACTCAGACATCTCCGAACCAAAGTATAGTTTAACTCTCCTTTACTCTTGATTAGATCTAAGTTAGATCTAATCTACTTCTAATTACATGACTAATCTACTTCTAATCTACTTCTAATTCACTAATCCCGGAGAGAGGTTATCCTTACATTGGGACACATCTACAACCGAGAGTTAATGAATAGAATGAGATAGAATGAATTAGGGTTTAGCCCCCGGGGTCGTGGGGTCTTCTTATATAGGCCTTGGCGATAAACGATGACCATTGGATCAAACCGACCTTGGCAACGTGTAGATACAACCTCAAGGTCGGTAGTAAACCCGACATAAAAGGTGAGGATGACAGTGGGACCCACCCGGCGGCCGCCTAAATGGCTCTCAAGGCCGCCAGGTCCGTAAGCTTCCCCGCTTCGTGTTTCTTCCGTGGTCCTCCGGTACCTTCTAGAATGTTTTAGTCCACTTTTTTCGGGTCGAAGTTACTTCACGGTTAAGTCTTGTCATCGTATGTGAGATATATTCCGAAACTTTCTCCATTCTTCTCGGTGTTTATCTCGTTAAGTCCCCTAAAAAGATATAAATCACCAAAGCTCGTAGAATTATGTTAGTTAGACCCCTAGTCTATGTTGATATTCATTTTACGCCCTTATTTCATGTTTAGTTGACTATTAATATTATACTATAACAAAAATGTCAGCACACTAACGCAGGATCCAACCGACGCGGTGGGCAACGGCACCATCACCGATCCCGATGGTGATATGTTGGTGATGTTAGGAGATCCACCAGGCAAAGCAACTCCGAGTCGCTTGTTGTCGCTGGATGGGGCACACATAAAATGACGCACCTCAACTCTAGATCTTGCACTAGAATCAACATGATTTTCACCCATTTTTTGTCTTGTAGAATCACAATCTTGAATAGATAGAGGTGAGTCGTTAGGAGGCAATGAAGAACTCAAACATTGATCATGGATCTTGGCACCCCTGAAACTGGAAGATGGATTGAGGAGAATATCAGGAAGGAGTTCCAATTCTTCTCGGAGTCGAGTATCTACGTTTGGATGCAACGATGAGAACGGGAAAACTTGCTCATCGAACAACACATGTCTAGAAATATAGACATGCCCAACCGAAGGGTCCAGACACTTAAAGCCTTAGTGTTAGTTGCTATAGCCAAAGAAGACACATTGCTTAGAGCGGAACTCAAGTTTCTTAGAGTTATAAGGGTGTAGGTTTGGCCAACACACACAACCAAACGTGTGTAAGAAGCTATAATTTGCTGGTGTCCCTAGCAAACAATCATGTGGTGTTTCATTGTTGATCACTTCATACGTAAGGCGATTGATCAAGAAAACAACAGTAAAAAAAACCTCATCCCAAAATTTCAAGGGCATAGATGTGTGGGCTAGTAAGGTCAACCCTACTTCAACAATGTGTCTATGTTTTCGCTCGGCGGATCCATTTTGTTGGCAAAAATTCCATGACCAATGTGTGAGATCTCCATACTCGATCCATTGGCGGTGTGAACTCGACGACGCCTATGGTACTTGTCGTGGGCTGTGAGTTTGTCGAGGTCGCCGGTGATGTGGTCCGTGGGCCCCCGCGTAGTGCGTACTCGGCCAGGTTCACGCTTGCCGGAGTTCATCTCTCGACGCAGGCGCTTTTCTCGTGGAGGACCGATGAAGGAGTGATCGAAACGCTTTGTAGCAGCTAATCACAGGATGGCCCTCCTTGCGCACAAAGCCGGGCAGATGACGCCACGGTTGAAGCGTTGGCCCCTGCCGTCCCCCACCACCACATCCATCGCTCTTTCCTGACCATAGCCAAAGCCGCAGCGCCACCATGGCCACCTATTGCGGAGTTGCCTGAGTTGTTCCCAAGCCCGCTTTTGCGATACATGTTGACGTAGTAAATAATTTTAAATAAAAAGTGATCAACTACAAAAGTACTTTTTGACATCTACAACTTTTGTTTTTGGGTGTTACTCTAGCTAAGGTGATTGAAAAATTTTAAATGTTACATTTTTAAATATTTAGACATGCAAACGATTTCAAAGTTTGAACTACAAAGTTGTAGATCTCGGCTCGATACTAGCTACAACTTTGATATAAAAGTTCGCTCTTCATCGATAAGAAAACTTATGATCATACGACTGTAGTTTCTAGTAGGCAAGTCTGTTTTTATTTTATGCTTAAGTTGTGTGTTGATTTTCGCTTTTAGCTTGTGCAGATTTTTGTAATTCCATATACGGCAGTATTGCTCAGTTAGGTTCTTTTATGCCGAACTGTTCGCTTACTCCCTCTCGTCCGACGGAGTTTTGTCGCTTTTTGACTTTTGAACTTCATGTTTGACCATTCGCCTTATTTAAAAATATTTTATGTAAATAATAAAATAAATTAATTAACATTCCAAAGTATCTTTTATTAATAAAATAAGTCAAATTAAAAATAAATTATATTTTTGTGTAAAAATGTGAATAAGACTGAGGGAGTAGGTCCTTAGGAATATCAACAACGTATATTTTTATGATGACTTTTATCAAGACTATTTGTGAGAGATACAAGTGATCCATATGTTAACCGTGAAGAGATAACTCATTATACGGTGGATGTAAAAAGTCGCGAAAGGGACCCTACGTAACTTTACTTTGCCGGGCTTTGTATTATTAGTCTTGCTCTTAGAGGTTTTTATGGGGGTATAAGTGTGTATATATACACCGATGAATATGGCTAGTGACACAATCACTGGATACTCATGCTACCAAAAAAGCGCCGATGATATAGTGTCACAGTCCGACGGACTCGGCGACTCTGCAGCGGCACCTGACGCATGGCTTAACGGCGGCGCATGCATACAGTGGCGCGCTAGGGTTAGAGAGAGAGAGCTTGAAGACCGGAGCTGATGGGTGTTACCCTTTAATTATTTCTTAATTAATTTCAAATGATTACAGGTCCATCAGATTTATTGTCCGAAAAGACTTGCACCCCAAGTAATCTAAATCCTATTTTTCTTTTTTTATTTTTGTTTCCTAAATAATATTGCCTTCCACGCTAAGCAATCTCTAGGGTCCAATCTTGAATTGTGACATATATATATAGACTGTCCGTCCCTGTCAACTACTGTGTGTAGTTTGAAACTGTTTCAAAAAGAATAACCATGTTTCTTCAACTTATATATCAATGCCTCGATCTGTCACTGAAAAACTGGCTGGTTGTGTTATTCGTCTGAACCTGAAATGCTGAAAAAAATCGCATGTGAAGATGAAGGACACGAAAATTTTAGGCCCTGATAACTTGCGCCACAACCAACCAGTCCTGAATCCTCTGCGTACGCTTCTACAGTGAAGTGGTCTGCGGGGCACCCACATGACAGTTGACATATATGGGTGTGTCGATGAACCACTGGAACCGCCGCACCGGTGTTCAATGCTTGGCAGTGTCAAGATCTGAGCGAATTCCATGATCGCGTCGCTGCCGTCGAGACATGGCCAAATTGTCCCGCCAGTCCGGCGCCGCCACGAAACAGAGGCCGGGGTGCTAAATAACAGATCATCCATCTCCTGGACGGAGAAGAGAGACCGACCTGTCGCCGTCGTCGTCGTTGCGCTAAGCATCGTCACTGCATGCCGAGATGATAATTCGTGTTGGCTTGCTAGCGCGACGTCTTCTTGGATCACATATATTTACAGTTACAGTGTCATGGGCCTATCTGCAGCCGAAACTAAATATCATAATTTGTAAACACAAACTGATGTTACCACTGTTGTTTTGCGAAAAAGAAATATATTAATATCTTAGCTCCTGCATCATCATCATATTTTCCTTCCTCGCCTTCAGGTCAATTGCACACGTTTTTAAGAAGTCAAACTCTTTTAATTGACCAAATATATAGAAAATAATATTCCATACTTAGATCTCCAAATAAATTTATTACAAAAGTATGTTCCAAAAAGATCAATCTAATGATACTTGTTACACATGGTAAACATGATTATTTTTTATATACATAATGTCAAAGCTTACAAAAGATTTGACTTATCGACAAGTGAGACGTCGTAATTATTTTGAGATCGAAGGAGTATGTTTATTCCTTACTGCAAAACCAGAGTGAAAAACAAATCAGGGAATCTAAAAACAAAGTTTTGATCAAACAAAGCTACGTAAGTTAAATAATGCCCCTTTTAAGCAATAAGTGATCTGTTGGCGAGGGGCTACATGCTGTGGCTCGGCCTACGGCGACTATATATAGTCTCTTGCTTGGCAGCAGGTAAAGTCTCGTTGTGCATTCTCGTCGGTAATGCGCGAGCGGTTACGTACCATGGTGTTTCGCCCCTTGCCGTCCTTTTGTTGTCCGGGGCTTGCGGCGCAGCGTGGTGATTCCGTCTTCTTTTGAGCTGTGTTGCCGGGTCGCATCGATGTTCCAATCCTACCAAATTTGAGTTGTTTTTCCTTTTGTTGAATTTGCTTTGCAGTTGAAGTCTTGTGTCGCGGCCTATTTTGGAGCTTATCTCCTTTTTAATATAATTGATAACCTCTATCTGATTTGTTTCAGTTGTCAAAACAGATCCCCATCACCCGTATGTTCCTTATGAGATAGAAAAAGCTACCGATGCTCTTCAAAAGACCTCGTGTTGTTGTGGAGCCGGATAGGTTTCGACTCTATCTATCCGCTTCATTCCAACGCTTCTCGATCCTGTTAGGATCTTGTCAACTTGGACCGCAGCCTCTCGAGTTGAACCTTCTAGAAACTTCCTTAGAGGTAAAGGTGCCCACCGTAGGGTCGAGCATGTGAGCCTCGTGAGCCCCTAAGCCCTAGGGTCTGGTGGAGGGATTTTGTCCCTTACACTGCATGCCTTTGAGCTGATCATGCCGGGAAGGAAGCAAGAGCACCGCCATCGTTGCTTTCGAGGTGGTGACGTTGAGCCCCTCCAAAGCGATGCTCGGGGCAACATACCGCGCCGTGGGAGGGTATTGATGCTCGGCATGCCTAGCCCTTGGCTAATTTGGATTATTCTCGACATAGGAGGGATACTAAGAAATAGTAGGTCACGTGATAACTACTCCCAAATATGCATAATATAGGGGGCAAGGTACAAAATGTATACACCGACAGTCCAAACAATTTCATCTATACCGAAGCAAAACTAGCTCGCCCGCAGGCCCGCCCGAGCCCCGATCGGTTTTTGGCCCGCCTACTGAACCTTACTAGACAGGCCGGCGCAGATTTTGAAGCCCGGTAAAATTTTTCTTGGCCCTGAACTCGCCCGAAATACATTTATAGCTATTTTGTAGTGTCAAATGCACGGGTAGCCCGCCTCAAGCCCGGCCCGCCCGAAAAAGCTAGGCCCGACTTGCCTAGTGAGACGCCATGCAAGCACTTTTTCTGCCCGAAATAACCGGTTTTTTCATCTATTGGACAAGAAACTGTTTGAACCGTCTTTCAGACGATATTTCAGCTGTATTTTTCTCACTGTGTCAGCGCATGTGTGAAAGACGGCAGCGCGCCAGCGCCGCTTACATAAGCGTGCGAGCTTCACACTCTCGAGGCTTTCTCTGATCTGCTGCCACCACCGGTGCGCGTCCTGTAGGCCTCTCTATATTTAACTCCCCTGGCACCTGCCCCTGCCCATTCCAGCTCCAGCGCCTCCCATGCACTAGAGCAGCTTCTGCTACAGAATCCAAGCTACTTGCCCACCAGTAGATCTTCCAAGAAGAGCACACAAGCTCTGTACCAAGAGTCGATCGAGGAGAGGGAGATGTCGAGCCGGCGGTCGCGTTCGAGGGCGTCGTCCGGTGGTGCGTCGCGCATCAGCGACGAGCAGGTCAGCGACCCGTGGCGTTACTTCAGGCGCTCCTCCCGAGGCCCGCCTGCGGAGCAACGACAGGGTACGTACGTTAATCCCGCCACCAACCGCCAACGTGAGGAAATCCGAAATCCGCCAGTACTCACTACAATAGAATGTATGTGGTACATATACGACATGCAGGTGCCGTCGGCGAGGGTGCTCCAGGAGACATGCAGCTATATCCGAGCCTACACCGGGAGGTCGACGACCTCAGCGACCGCCTCTCTGAGCCGCTGCCACCGCAGACGTCAGCACTGCACAGGCCGCAGTCATCCGCAGCCTCCCTCATCTAGCCACACGGGCATGTCCTTAAGGACAGACGGCCGGCAGGCATCAAAGCTGAATCTTGTTTGTAGCTTTAAATTAGAAAGAGAGATCGAGAAAAGAGTGGGAGTTCAATTGTTTTGGTAGAAGATCATACGATCGGCTGAATTTCTTTCTAGAGTCAGTTCAATAATTCGTGCATCACTACTGAGCATCTGTACCTCGCTTGGCTTCTAGTGGCGTACCTCGAACCATCACCTAAGTTTTCTGTTTCTATATATAAAAATTTGAAGAGCTGCGTGCCATTTTCTGTGTAAATGGGTGGGATCAATGTGGCGCATGTTGCTTTTGTGCTCCGCTAACATGGATGCATGACTGACTGTCTTTTTCGCCAGATAAGATTCTTGCAATTTGTCTTGTTTTTCTCCTGCAAGAAGTACAGTTGCATGCTTGCAGCTGTCTGGGAGAGTTTGTTCTGATTAATTTATTTTTTTAATACTTGAGCAGTACGATTAATTGATTATTATGTCATAGATCGTAATTTCTTTTATGGTTGGTAGATGTAAAGGATTTGTTTTAGAAGGGTTTTGCTTCATGTAAAAGGATTTGTGCACAACAAGCTCCCCAGCGGCAATGTACTCCACCTCGCCCGGTAGACAAGGCCACACTATTTTTGTTTCTTTGAGGACCAAGAGACTAGTGATCTCTTAAGCAAATGGCACCCTCCGGGATGTGCTTTTTCTATCAATTTTGCAACAGGCATAATCCGAATCGGAATAGCCAACAAATTGGAATCTTGCTCCTTTAGGATACCATAGGTCAATGGTTGGGGGTGTGCTTTTAGGTACCTAAGGATTGTCTTAACGGCAACAAGGTGTGATTCCTTAGGGTTAGCTTGAAATCTAGCACACATCACGCACATTAAACATGATATCGGGCCTAAATGCGGTTAAATACAATCATAGAATGGTAGAGAGTTTGATCAACCGGGTTACCTCCCTCATCTAGGTCGAAGTTGTCCATTTTGGAGTCTTGATGGGCTTACAATCATGCATCTTGAATCTCTTGAGAAGATCATGAGGTGTACTTTTCTTGAGAGATGAAAGTTCCTTCTCTCAATTGCTTGACTTGAAACCCAAGGAAGAATGTAAACTCTCCAATCATGGACATCTCGAATTCCTTCGACATCAATTCACCAAACTCCTTGCCATGTTTTTCATTTCTTGAGCCAAAGATTATGTCATCAACATAAACTTGACAAATAAAGATATCCCCATTCAGCTTCTTGGTGAACAGTGTGGTGTCGATCTTCCTAATGGTGAAGCCCTTTCCGAATAAGGGAAGTCCCTAAGGTGATCATA
>JADLZK010009113.1:345000-352500 GCA_015847255.1 Hyparrhenia diplandra | reverse complement strand
CCTAAACCCTAAACCCTAAACCCTAAACCCTAAACCCTAAACCCTAAACCCTAAACCCTAAACCCTAAACCCTAAACCCTAAACCCTAAACCCTAAACCCTAAACCCTAAACCCTAAACCCTAAACCCTAAACCCTAAACCCTAAACCCTAAACCCTAAACCCTAAACCCTAAACCCTAAACCCTAAACCCTAAACCCTAAACCCTAAACCCTAAACCCTAAACCCTAAACCCTAAACCCTAAACCCTAAACCCTAAACCCTAAACCCTAAACCCTAAACCCTAAACCCTAAACCCTAAACCCTAAACCCTAAACCCTAAACCCTAAACCCTAAACCCTAAACCCTAAACCCTAAACCCTAAACCCTAAACCCTAAACCCTAAACCCTAAACCCTAAACCCTAAACCCTAAACCCTAAACCCTAAACCCTAAACCCTAAACCCTAAACCCTAAACCCTAAACCCTAAACCCTAAACCCTAAACCCTAAACCCTAAACCCTAAACCCTAAACCCTAAACCCTAAACCCTAAACCCTAAACCCTAAACCCTAAACCCTAAACCCTAAACCCTAAACCCTAAACCCTAAACCCTAAACCCTAAACCCTAAACCCTAAACCCTAAACCCTAAACCCTAAACCCTAAACCCTAAACCCTAAACCCTAAACCCTAAACCCTAAACCCTAAACCCTAAACCCTAAACCCTAAACCCTAAACCCTAAACCCTAAACCCTAAACCCTAAACCCTAAACCCTAAACCCTAAACCCTAAACCCTAAACCCTAAACCCTAAACCCTAAACCCTAAACCCTAAACCCTAAACCCTAAACCCTAAACCCTAAACCCTAAACCCTAAACCCTAAACCCTAAACCCTAAACCCTAAACCCTAAACCCTAAACCCTAAACCCTAAACCCTAAACCCTAAACCCTAAACCCTAAACCCTAAACCCTAAAAACCCTAAACCCTAAACCCTAAACCCTAAACCCTAAACCCTAAACCCTAAACCCTAAACCCTAAACCCTAAACCCTAAACCCTAAACCCTAAACCCTAAACCCTAAACCCTAAACCCTAAACCCTAAACCCTAAACCCTAAACCCTAAACCCTAAACCCTAAACCCTAAACCCTAAACCCTAAACCCTAAACCCTAAACCCTAAACCCTAAACCCTAAACCCTAAACCCTAAACCCTAAACCCCTAAACCCTAAACCCTAAACCCTAAACCCTAAACCCTAAACCCTAAACCCTAAACCCTAAACCCTAAACCCTAAACCCTAAACCCTAAACCCTAAACCCTAAACCCTAAACCCTAAACCCTAAACCCTAAACCCTAAACCCTAAACCCTAAACCCTAAACCCTAAACCCTAAACCCTAAACCCTAAACCCTAAACCCTAAACCCTAAACCCTAAACCCTAAACCCTAAACCCTAAACCCTAAACCCTAAACCCTAAACCCTAAACCCTAAACCCTAAACCCTAAACCCTAAACCCTAAACCCTAAACCCTAAACCCTAAACCCTAAACCCTAAACCCTAAACCCTAAACCCTAAACCCTAAACCCTAAACCCTAAACCCTAAACCCTAAACCCTAAACCCTAAACCCTAAACCCTAAACCCTAAACCCTAAACCCTAAACCCTAAACCCTAAACCCTAAACCCTAAACCCTAAACCCTAAACCCTAAACCCTAAACCCTAAACCCTAAACCCTAAACCCTAAACCCTAAACCCTAAACCCTAAACCCTAAACCCTAAACCCTAAACCCTAAACCCTAAACCCTAAACCCTAAACCCTAAACCCTAAACCCTAAACCCTAAACCCTAAACCCTAAACCCTAAACCCTAAACCCTAAACCCTAAACCCTAAACCCTAAACCCTAAACCCTAAACCCTAAACCCTAAACCCTAAACCCTAAACCCTAAACCCTAAACCCTAAACCCTAAACCCTAAACCCTAAACCCTAAACCCTAAACCCTAAACCCTAAACCCTAAACCCTAAACCCTAAACCCTAAACCCTAAACCCTAAACCCTAAACCCTAAACCCTAAACCCTAAACCCTAAACCCTAAACCCTAAACCCTAAACCCTAAACCCTAAACCCTAAACCCTAAACCCTAAACCCTAAACCCTAAACCCTAAACCCTAAACCCTAAACCCTAAACCCTAAACCCTAAACCCTAAACCCTAAACCCTAAACCCTAAACCCTAAACCCTAAACCCTAAACCCTAAACCCTAAACCCTAAACCCTAAACCCTAAACCCTAAACCCTAAACCCTAAACCCTAAACCCTAAACCCTAAACCCTAAACCCTAAACCCTAAACCCTAAACCCTAAACCCTAAACCCTAAACCCTAAACCCTAAACCCTAAACCCTAAACCCTAAACCCTAAACCCTAAACCCTAAACCCTAAACCCTAAACCCTAAACCCTAAACCCTAAACCCTAAACCCTAAACCCTAAACCCTAAACCCTAAACCCTAAACCCTAAACCCTAAACCCTAAACCCTAAACCCTAAACCCTAAACCCTAAACCCTAAACCCTAAACCCTAAACCCTAAACCCTAAACCCTAAACCCTAAACCCTAAACCCTAAACCCTAAACCCTAAACCCTAAACCCTAAACCCTAAACCCTAAACCCTAAACCCTAAACCCTAAACCCTAAACCCTAAACCCTAAACCCTAAACCCTAAACCCTAAACCCTAAACCCTAAACCCTAAACCCTAAACCCTAAACCCTAAACCCTAAACCCTAAACCCTAAACCCTAAACCCTAAACCCTAAACCCTAAACCCTAAACCCTAAACCCTAAACCCTAAACCCTAAACCCTAAACCCTAAACCCTAAACCCTAAACCCTAAACCCTAAACCCTAAACCCTAAACCCTAAACCCTAAACCCTAAACCCTAAACCCTAAACCCTAAACCCTAAACCCTAAACCCTAAACCCTAAACCCTAAACCCTAAACCCTAAACCCTAAACCCTAAACCCTAAACCCTAAACCCTAAACCCTAAACCCTAAACCCTAAACCCTAAACCCTAAACCCTAAACCCTAAACCCTAAACCCTAAACCCTAAACCCTAAACCCTAAACCCTAAACCCTAAACCCTAAACCCTAAACCCTAAACCCTAAACCCTAAACCCTAAACCCTAAACCCTAAACCCTAAACCCTAAACCCTAAACCCTAAACCCTAAACCCTAAACCCTAAACCCTAAACCCTAAACCCTAAACCCTAAACCCTAAACCCTAAACCCTAAACCCTAAACCCTAAACCCTAAACCCTAAACCCTAAACCCTAAACCCTAAACCCTAAACCCTAAACCCTAAACCCTAAACCCTAAACCCTAAACCCTAAACCCTAAACCCTAAACCCTAAACCCTAAACCCTAAACCCTAAACCCTAAACCCTAAACCCTAAACCCTAAACCCTAAACCCTAAACCCTAAACCCTAAACCCTAAACCCTAAACCCTAAACCCTAAACCCTAAACCCTAAACCCTAAACCCTAAACCCTAAACCCTAAACCCTAAACCCTAAACCCTAAACCCTAAACCCTAAACCCTAAACCCTAAACCCTAAACCCTAAACCCTAAACCCTAAACCCTAAACCCTAAACCCTAAACCCTAAACCCTAAACCCTAAACCCTAAACCCTAAACCCTAAACCCTAAACCCTAAACCCTAAACCCTAAACCCTAAACCCTAAACCCTAAACCCTAAACCCTAAACCCTAAACCCTAAACCCTAAACCCTAAACCCTAAACCCTAAACCCTAAACCCTAAACCCTAAACCCTAAACCCTAAACCCTAAACCCTAAACCCTAAACCCTAAACCCTAAACCCTAAACCCTAAACCCTAAACCCTAAACCCTAAACCCTAAACCCTAAACCCTAAACCCTAAACCCTAAACCCTAAACCCTAAACCCTAAACCCTAAACCCTAAACCCTAAACCCTAAACCCTAAACCCTAAACCCTAAACCCTAAACCCTAAACCCTAAACCCTAAACCCTAAACCCTAAACCCTAAACCCTAAACCCTAAACCCTAAACCCTAAACCCTAAACCCTAAACCCTAAACCCTAAACCCTAAACCCTAAACCCTAAACCCTAAACCCTAAACCCTAAACCCTAAACCCTAAACCCTAAACCCTAAACCCTAAACCCTAAACCCTAAACCCTAAACCCTAAACCCTAAACCCTAAACCCTAAACCCTAAACCCTAAACCCTAAACCCTAAACCCTAAACCCTAAACCCTAAACCCTAAACCCTAAACCCTAAACCCTAAACCCTAAACCCTAAACCCTAAACCCTAAACCCTAAACCCTAAACCCTAAACCCTAAACCCTAAACCCCCTAAACCCTAAACCCTAAACCCTAAACCCTAAACCCTAAACCCTAAACCCTAAACCCTAAACCCTAAACCCTAAACCCTAAACCCTAAACCCTAAACCCTAAAACCCTAAACCCTAAACCCTAAACCCTAAACCCTAAACCCTAAACCCTAAACCCTAAACCCTAAACCCTAAACCCTAAACCCTAAACCCTAAACCCTAAACCCTAAACCCTAAACCCTAAACCCTAAACCCTAAACCCTAAACCCTAAACCCTAAACCCTAAACCCTAAACCCTAAACCCTAAACCCTAAACCCTAAACCCTAAACCCTAAACCCTAAACCCTAAACCCTAAACCCTAAACCCTAAACCCTAAACCCTAAACCCTAAACCCTAAACCCTAAACCCTAAAAACCCTAAACCCTAAACCCTAAACCCTAAACCCTAAACCCTAAACCCTAAACCCTAAACCCTAAACCCTAAACCCTAAACCCTAAACCCTAAACCCTAAACCCTAAACCCTAAACCCTAAACCCTAAACCCTAAACCCTAAACCCTAAACCCTAAACCCTAAACCCTAAACCCTAAACCCTAAACCCTAAACCCTAAACCCTAAACCCTAAACCCTAAACCCTAAACCCTAAACCCTAAACCCTAAACCCTAAACCCTAAACCCTAAACCCTAAACCCTAAACCCTAAACCCTAAACCCTAAACCCTAAACCCTAAACCCTAAACCCTAAACCCTAAACCCTAAACCCTAAACCCTAAACCCTAAACCCTAAACCCTAAACCCTAAACCCTAAACCCTAAACCCTAAACCCTAAACCCTAAACCCTAAACCCTAAACCCTAAACCCTAAACCCTAAACCCTAAACCCTAAACCCTAAACCCTAAACCCTAAACCCTAAACCCTAAACCCTAAACCCTAAACCCTAAACCCTAAACCCTAAACCCTAAACCCTAAACCCTAAACCCTAAACCCTAAACCCTAAACCCTAAACCCTAAACCCTAAACCCTAAACCCTAAACCCTAAACCCTAAACCCTAAACCCTAAACCCTAAACCCTAAACCCTAAACCCTAAACCCTAAACCCTAAACCCTAAACCCTAAACCCTAAACCCTAAACCCTAAACCCTAAACCCTAAACCCTAAACCCTAAACCCTAAACCCTAAACCCTAAACCCTAAACCCTAAACCCTAAACCCTAAACCCTAAACCCTAAACCCTAAACCCTAAACCCTAAACCCTAAACCCTAAACCCTAAACCCTAAACCCTAAACCCTAAACCCTAAACCCTAAACCCTAAACCCTAAACCCTAAACCCTAAACCCTAAACCCTAAACCCTAAACCCTAAACCCTAAACCCTAAACCCTAAACCCTAAACCCTAAACCCTAAACCCTAAACCCTAAACCCTAAACCCTAAACCCTAAACCCTAAACCCTAAACCCTAAACCCTAAACCCTAAACCCTAAACCCTAAACCCTAAACCCTAAACCCTAAACCCTAAACCCTAAACCCTAAACCCTAAACCCTAAACCCTAAACCCTAAACCCTAAACCCTAAACCCTAAACCCTAAACCCTAAACCCTAAACCCTAAACCCTAAACCCTAAACCCTAAACCCTAAACCCTAAACCCTAAACCCTAAACCCTAAACCCTAAACCCTAAACCCTAAACCCTAAACCCTAAACCCTAAACCCTAAACCCTAAACCCTAAACCCTAAACCCTAAACCCTAAACCCTAAACCCTAAACCCTAAACCCTAAACCCTAAACCCTAAACCCTAAACCCTAAACCCTAAACCCTAAACCCTAAACCCTAAACCCTAAACCCTAAACCCTAAACCCTAAACCCTAAACCCTAAACCCTAAACCCTAAACCCTAAACCCTAAACCCTAAACCCTAAACCCTAAACCCTAAACCCTAAACCCTAAACCCTAAACCCTAAACCCTAAACCCTAAACCCTAAACCCTAAACCCTAAACCCTAAACCCTAAACCCTAAACCCTAAACCCTAAACCCTAAACCCTAAACCCTAAACCCTAAACCCTAAACCCTAAACCCTAAACCCTAAACCCTAAACCCCTAAACCCTAAACCCTAAACCCTAAACCCTAAACCCTAAACCCTAAACCCTAAACCCTAAACCCTAAACCCTAAACCCTAAACCCTAAACCCTAAACCCTAAACCCTAAACCCTAAACCCTAAACCCTAAACCCTAAACCCTAAACCCTAAACCCTAAACCCTAAACCCTAAACCCTAAACCCTAAACCCTAAACCCTAAACCCTAAACCCTAAACCCTAAACCCTAAACCCTAAACCCTAAACCCTAAACCCTAAACCCTAAACCCTAAACCCTAAACCCTAAACCCTAAACCCTAAACCCTAAACCCTAAACCCTAAACCCTAAACCCTAAACCCTAAACCCTAAACCCTAAACCCTAAACCCTAAACCCTAAACCCTAAACCCTAAACCCTAAACCCTAAACCCTAAACCCTAAACCCTAAACCCTAAACCCTAAACCCTAAACCCTAAACCCTAAACCCTAAACCCTAAACCCTAAACCCTAAACCCTAAACCCTAAACCCTAAACCCTAAACCCTAAACCCTAAACCCTAAACCCTAAACCCTAAACCCTAAACCCTAAACCCTAAACCCTAAACCCTAAACCCTAAACCCTAAACCCTAAACCCTAAACCCTAAACCCTAAACCCTAAACCCTAAACCCTAAACCCTAAACCCTAAACCCTAAACCCTAAACCCTAAACCCTAAACCCTAAACCCTAAACCCTAAACCCTAAACCCTAAACCCTAAACCCTAAACCCTAAACCCTAAACCCTAAACCCTAAACCCTAAACCCTAAACCCTAAACCCTAAACCCTAAACCCTAAACCCTAAACCCTAAACCCTAAACCCTAAACCCTAAACCCTAAACCCTAAACCCTAAACCCTAAACCCTAAACCCTAAACCCTAAACCCTAAACCCTAAACCCTAAACCCTAAACCCTAAACCCTAAACCCTAAACCCTAAACCCTAAACCCTAAACCCTAAACCCTAAACCCTAAACCCTAAACCCTAAACCCTAAACCCTAAACCCTAAACCCTAAACCCTAAACCCTAAACCCTAAACCCTAAACCCTAAACCCTAAACCCTAAACC
>JADLZK010009113.1:0-340000 GCA_015847255.1 Hyparrhenia diplandra | reverse complement strand
CCGACATTGTCCATGTTCATGATCATCATGCTCCTTGTCGTCAACCTAATCCTTTCTCAAATCATACACTTAGAGCAAAGGATTAGTCCACAAGTGCCGTCATCAATTTCCAAAACCAAACATGAGATTTCAATTTCTACCGAATTGGTAAATTTCGATGGACGGCGGTGAGCTGCAGCTACAGTTTTGGCCATTTTACGCCACGTGACCCCTTTTTCAGAGTTTTCACAGACAACCGTTTGTCTCCTCCCGTACAACTTTTTTTAGAGAAATTGGTAGTGCTCCTCTAACCATGACGGAAGAGTCATACTTGGCATTTCTACCAAATTGGTAAATTTAGATGGATTCGGGTGAGTGAGCGGCGGCGCTTTTGGCCATTTTACGCCACGTGACCCCCTTTTCGGAGTTTTCATAGACAACCATTTGTCTCCTCCCATAAAAATTTTTCGAGACATTGGTAGTGCTCCTCTAACCACGATGGAAGGGTCCTACTTGGCATTTCTACCAAATTGGTAAATTTTGATGGACGGCGGTGAGCTGCAGCGGCAGTTTTGGCCATTTTACGCCACGCGACCCCTTTTTCGGAGTTTTCATAGACAACCGTTTGTGTCCTCCCATACAAATTTTTCAGAGACATTGGTAGTGCTCCTCTAACCATGATGGAAGCGTCCCTACTTGGCATTTGTACCAAATTGGTAAATTTCGATGGACGGCGGTGAGTCGCAATCGGCGCTTTTGACCACGTGACCCCTTTTTTGAGTTTTCACGCACAACCGTTTGTCCCCCCCCGCACAACTTTTTTTAGAGACATTGGTAGTGCTCCTCTAAGCACGATGGAAGTGTCCTACTTGGCATTTGTACCAAATTGGTAAATTTTGATGGATCGGCGGTGAGTCAGTACGGCGCGCTTTGGCCATTTTATGCCACGTGACCCCTTTTTCAGAGTTTTCATAGACAACCGTTTGTCTCCTCCCATACAACTTTTTTTAGAGACATTGGTGGTGCCCCTCTAACGACGACGAAGCGTCCTACTTGGCATTTCAGCCAAATGGGTAAATTTCGATGGATCTGGTGAGCTGCGGCGCGCTTTTGGCCATTTTACGTCACGTGACCCCCCTTTTTCGAGTTTACACGCACAACCGTTTGTCTCCTCCCATACAACTTTTTAGAGACATTGGTAGTGCTCCTCTAACCACGACGGAAGCGTCCTACATTGCATTTCTACCAAATTGGTAAATTTCGATGGACGGCGATGAGCTGCAGCGGCAGTTTTGGCCATTTTACGCCACGTGACCCCTTTTTGGACTTTTCACAAACAACCGTTTGTATCCTCCCATACAACTTTTTCGAGACATTGGTAGTGCTCCTCTAACCACGACGGAAGCGTCCTACCTGGTATTTCCACAAATTGGTAAATTTCTATGGACGGCGGTGAGCTGCAGCGGCAGTTTTGGCCATTTTACGCCACGTGACCCCTTTTTTGGAGTTTTCACAGACCACCGTTTGTCTCCTCCCGTACAACTTTTTCAGAGACATTGGTAGTGCTCCTCTAACCATGACGGAAGAGTCCTACTTGGCATTTCTACCAAATTGGTAAATTTCGATGGACGGCGGTGAGCTGCAGCAGCAGTTTTGGCCATTTTACGCCACGCGACCCCTTTTTCGGAGTTTTCATAGACAACCATTTGTCTTCTCCCTACAACATTTTCAGAGACATTGGTGGTGCCCCTCTAACCTTGACGGAAGCGTCCCTACTTGGCATTTCTACCAAATTGGTAAATTTCGATGGATCGGCGGTGAGTCAGTGGCGGTGTTGTTGGCCATTTTACGCCCGCGTGACCCCTTTTTTTTTCGAGTTTTCATAGACAACCATTTGTCTCCTCCCATACAAATTTTTTCGAGACATTGGTAGTGCTCCTCTAACCACGATGGAACCATCCTACTTGGCATTTGTACCAAATTGGTAAATTTCGATGGACGGCGGTGAGCTGCAGCGGCAGTTGTGGCCATTTTACGCCACGTGGCCCCTTTTTCAGAGTTTTCATAGACAACCGTTTGTCTCCTCCCATACAACTTTTTTGGAGACATTGGTGGTGCCCCTCTAACCACGATAGAAGCGTCCTACTTGGCATTTCAGCCAAATGGGTAAATTTCGATGGACGGCGGTGAGCTGCAGCGGCAGTTTTGGCCATTTTACGTCACGTGACCCCTTTTTCAGAGTTTACACAGACAACCGTTTGTCTCCTCCCATACAACTTTTTTAGAGACATTGGTAGTGCTCCTCTAACCACGACGGAAGGCGTCCCTACTTTGCATTTCTACCAAATTGGTAAATTTCGATGGATCGGCGGTGAGTGCGGCGCGTTTTGGCCATTTTACGCCACGTGACCCCTTTTTGGACTTTTCACAAACAACCGTTTGTCTCCTCGCATACAACTTTTTCGAGACAATGGTAGTGCTCCTCTAACCACGACCGAAGCGTCCTACCTGGTATTTCCACAAATTGGTAAATTTCTATGGACGGCGGTGAGCTACATTTTACACAGCTTTTGGCCATTTTACGCCACGTGACCCCTTTTTCGGAGTTTTCACAGACAACCGTTTGTCTCCTCCCGTACAACTTTTTCGAGACATTGGTAGTGCTTCTCTAACCATGACGGAAGAGTCCTACTTGTCATTTCTACCAAATTGGTAAATTTCGATGTACGGCGGTGAGCTGCAGCGGCAGTTTTGGCCATTTTACGCCACGTGACCCCTTTTTCGAGTTTTCACGCACAACCGTTTGTCTTCTCCCTACAACATTTTCGAGAGACATTGGTGGTGCCCCTCTAACCATGACAGAAGCGTCCTACTTGGCATTTCTACCAAATTGGTAAATTTCGATGGATCGGCGGTGAGCCGCGTACCGCGGTGTTGGCCATTTTACGCCGCGTGACCCTTTTTCGGAGTTTTCACAGACAACCGTTTGTCTCCTCCCATACAACTTTTTTAGAGACATTGGTAGTTCTCCTCTAACCACGACGAAAAGCGTCCTACTTTGCATTTCTACCAAATTGGTAAATTTCGATGGATCGGCGGTGAGTCTGCAGCGGCGCTTTGGCCATTTTACGCCCGCGTGACCCCTTTTTTTTGAGTTTTCATAGACAACCGTTTGTGTCCTCCCATACAAATTTTTTAGAGACATTGGTAGTGCTCCTCTAACCACGATGGAAGCTTCCTACTTGGCATTTCTACCAAATTGGTAAATTTCGATGGACGGCGGTGAGCTACAAATGGCGCTTTTTGGCCATTTTACGCCAAGCGTGACCCGTTTTCGGAGTTTTCACAGACAACCGTTTGTCTCCTCCCGTACAACATTTTTCGAGACATTGGTAGTGCTCCTCTAACCACGATGGAAGTGTCCTACTTGGTATTTCTACCAAATTGGTAAATTTCGATGGACGGGCGGTGAGTCGCAAATGGCGCTTTTGGCTATTTTACGCCACGTGACCCCTTTTTCAGAGTTTTCATAGACAACCGTTTGTCTCCTCAAGATGATTGGTAGACCCCGACCCTAGTGGCAAGATGGTTGAACAAAAGAAATATCGGTCCATGATTGGTAGTTTGCTCTATGCAACCGCATCAAGACCGGACATTGCTTTTAGTGTGGGCATGTGTGCTAGATATCAATCCGATCCAAGAGAAAGTCACCTCAAAGCAACAAAGAGAATTGTGAGGTACTTGAAGGGCACACAAGATGTTGGACTATGGTATCCAAAGGGATCTAAGTTTGATTTGATTGGATATTCGGATTCCGATTATGGAGGGTGCAAGATCAATAGAATGAGCACAAGTGGCACATGTCAATTCCTTGAAGGTCACTAGTATCATGGTCTTCAAAGAAGCAAAATAGTGTTGCTCTTTCAACCGCCGGAAGCCGAATACATTAGTGCGGGAAGTTGTTGCACTCAATTGCTTTGGATGAGGTCAACATTGAAGGATTTTGGATTTTAATTTGACAAAGTCCCATTGTATTGTGACAATGAAAGTGCAAGAAAGATGACCCAAAAATCTGGTTCAACATCCAAGAACAAAGCACATTGATATAAGGCATCACTTCATAAGAGATCGTCAACAAAAGGGTGATATTTGTATCATGGGCATTGGCACCGAAGATCAACTAGCCGACATATTCACCAAGCCACTTGATGAGAAAAGGTTTTGCATGCTAAAGGGAGAATTGAACATTATTGACTTCTCCAACTTGAGTTGATGCACCCCACTTATATGACATGCCTCTCCTTCGACAAACCCCAAGGTAAAAGTTGGTTGTCATGGCATTCATATTTGCTAAGGACTTGTTAGTGTATTTAGCCATCACACATGCTTATTAGGCTCATTCATGGAAAATAAAATGCTTTTAATGTATGTGTGGCACCACTATTGCTTTGAATGGTTCTATGAACTAGTGGTGGCATATGACATGTTTATGTGCTTGCAATCCTAGTGTCAACTCTAGAAAATGCGCTATTGATGTGTATTCTAACATGGTGCAAGATAACCCTTATGTATATAAGGTGTAAAAAAGCTTGTCCTTGGTTCAAACTTGAATACATGGAAAGGCAAGTGATCTAGATGAGACCACATGTGATACTTTGATTGACTTGATTTCTCTTATTTACACCTTTTTGGTGATTGTTGACAAAGGGGGAGAAATAAGTCACAAAGATGTTGGAAAGGATCACACAAATAGGGGGAGCAAGCTCATAGACTATTTGTGCATTTGAATGTGCATGATCATAATGAAATGTTGCATTGGCAATCTAAATTCAATATTCATGATTGCTTGGTGTATGCTAGTTTTTAAAAAAATGATTGGTGATTGACCAACTAGCATGCATAGGATGTATCTAGACAAAGCTCACATTTTAGCCTATAATGTTGATCTCATGGGGTATGTTGAGTTTTTGATGAATGTCTAGTTACATGATGCTAAGGACTCCGATGGTTTCACGCTTCAAAGGTCCAATTTCTAGAACCTTAGCATCTCTTTTGGTATTAGTATCTCTCCCCAAGATTTCTATCCATACATATGTGCCAACTTGATCCAAACACATGGAAGCACATATGTAGGGGGAGCTACTACTACCAAAACCGAACCTTGAAATGTTTGTCCAATCCTTGATTCATGATCAAAATGCTATGGGCAAGCAATTCAAGTTCAATTGAATTTTATTTCAAATCTTTGTGAGTTTGGTTGTCATCAATTACCAAAAAGGGGGAGATTGAAATCTCATGTTTGGTTTTGGAAATTGATGACACACTTGTGGACTAATCCTTTGCTCTAAGTGTATGACTTGAGATAGGATTAGGTTGATGACAAGGAGCATGGTGATCATGAACATGGACAATGATGGTGGACATGATGGATCGTCAAGCTCGGTGATCGGCTTGAGAGGAACCCGGGAGATCAAGGCAAAGGTATACTTGATAGGGTTTTCCTTTCGGTGATCAAGACACGATAGAGCGTGTGATCACATTATAGGATAGATAGCCGACTATCAAGAGGGGATGCCGCGACAATCCTTGCATGAAGTGCTTCTAGGTCCAATTGACTTGCATATTGCATTTAGGACATGAGAGCACTAACTTCGATCTTGCCTAACATCTCGACGTGCTAACATTGGTGATAACGTGGTCATCTTGGACGTGTTGGCAACCTACGGCAAGAGGCGAAACAAGTTTGAAGCAAAGAGCAAAGAAAAAGATGAAGATCATCCCGTCACAGGTGACCGGACGCGCTTCGGCATCGACCGGAAGCACTCACCGGAGCGTCCGGTCGTGTGTCCGCGCGAGCTCAGAGTAGCTGCGTTTTTGCCGGACGCACCGACCGCACCCTGGACCGGATGCTTCCGGTGTCGACGAACCGTGACCGGACGCCAGCGGACGGGTGGTGCCACCGTGGCCCATGGCTTGTCTCAGTAGCGACCGTAGCACCGATCGGACCCTCGGCCGGACCGCTGGTGGTTCCGGTCGGTCCCGTCCGTCGCGCCAGAGCAAATTTTTGGGAGCAACGGCTCCATTTCGAGAGGAGCCCTATATATACTCGGTTGGCTGGTTCCTTAGGGCTCTCTCTTGCACATTTTTGAAGCTTCCAACTTGCTAGTGAGCATTTGATACTCCTCTCCACTCATCTCCCCAACTCTAACTCGAATTCTTGGTGAGATTGAGAGTGATAGAAGTGAATTGCATTGCTTGGTTACATCTAGAGCACTTCATCCTTGGAGAAGCCGTGGGATTCTTGTTTCTCTTGGGAATTTGCCCGGTTCCCTAGTGGCTTGGAGCAAGAGGCGGTGTTGAGCTCAAGTGGAGCTTGTTTGAGGCCACACCGGTGGTGATTGTGAGGGGTCGTTCCTTACCCCGCGGGGAGATTCGCGAAAGGAGCACTAGTGGATTGCTCGTGGCTTGTTGGACCCTCTCTTGTGATCGTTTGCTTGAGCGCCCATAGGGGTTTTGGCACCGCCATTAAGCTTAGCACACGTCAAGTGAGTGTGTCGCCACAACGAGGACTTAGCGCGTGCCTGGCAAGCACGTGAACCTCGGTAAAAAATCATCGTGTCACTTGTTCTTGCTCGTTGGAGATTTCTTTGTGATCACGGTGATTGGCTACAACCTCGACACTACACCTGGTGGTATTGTATTCTAGCACCTCTTGCATTACCTTCGTAGTATATCTTGTTAGGGTGCTTAGTGTTGTGTAGCTTGTTTAGTTAACCTAGCCTTGTTAGCTCCTAGTGGTAGAATTAGTTAGTATATCTTGTCCGCCTAGGAGTAACTAAGCAACCTAGCCTTTGCTTGTGTTTAGAGACATTAGAATTGCCAGAATTGCTAGGAGGCTTGCGTAATTAGTTTGAAGCATCTGGCTATTTGCTACGCCGTCTTATTTACTAACCGCCTTGCTTAGTGTTGTTTGTAGAATTTTTAATAGGCTATTCACCCCCCTCTAGCCATTAGGACCTTTCAACTGATCGGACCGTCCGGTCACTTCCGACCAGCTTCCGGTCGGTGCGTCCGGTCACGCCAGAGCTGCGAAAACTCGTCGTTTTGTCGCCGTTCCTTCGCCTTTGCTCAAAGTACCACGTGAGATCACATTATAAGCAAGGTACTTGAATTAAGAGCGGAATTTTAAAAATCTAGCTAGCTCCTATGCATGCTAGTTATCAACCAATTGAAAAGCAACATGTGAAACTAGCATACACCACACAAGCATGTATATGGAATTTTAAATACATGTGCAATGAGCAAGTCATATGTTAGTGCACAATCAAATGCAACAAATTGTCTATGAGCTTGCTCCCCCTACTCGTGTGAACCACTTGTAAACTCATGCACCACATGAGAGGTTTTCAAAAACATGTGAATTTTTAAAATTTTCAAAACCTTTCAAAACCTTTCATGCACTAATCTCTCCCCTTTGTCGACAATTTCCACAAAAGGTATGACCATGTTGTGTTATGGAAGAGAGAATAGTGCTCAAATTTGGTCAAATTTGGATCACTTGTCAAACATATATTTCGGTTTGAACCAAAGACAAGCTTCTTCACACCTCATGACAAGGGTTATCTTGCCTATGTTGAAGCATATGTGTGAAAAGATAGCCAAATTCAACACTTGAGATTGCAAGCCCATAAACATGTCATATGTCATCACTAGATCAAACAAGCATAAAGAGCAATAGTGATGGCACACATACATTGAAATCCTTTTGTTTTCCATGAATGCTTCCTAAGGCACAAGTTATATGTCTATATGTTCTAAACATGTCCTTAGATATCATGAATGCCATGTCAAACAATGATACATTTGCTTTGCTTTGATGGAGGGGCATGTCATGATAGTGGGGTGCATTCAACTCATGTTGAAGAAGTCAAGGATATTCAACCCATTTTTTAGCTTGCAAAACCTCTTCTCATCTAGTGGCTTTGTAAAGATGTCGGCCAATTGATCTTCGGTGTCAATAGGTTGGATAGCAATATCACCCTTTTGTTGATGATCTCTAATGAAGTGATGTCTTATGTCAATGTGCTTGGTTCTTGTATCTTGGACCGGATTTTGAGTCATCTTGCAAGCACTTTCATTGTCACAATACAAAGACACATGATGGAAATCAAATCCATAATCCTTCAAAGTTGATCTCATCCATAGCAATTGTGCACAACAACTACCGGCACTAATGTATTCGGCCTCGGCGGTTGAGAGTGTCACACCGGTTTGCTTCTTTGATGACCATGATACTAGAGATCTTCCAAGGAATTGACAAGTGCCACTTGTGCTTCTTCTATCAACCTTGCATCCCCCATAGTCGGAGTCCGAATATCCAATAAGCTCAAAGTTTGACCCCTTGGGATACCATAGCCCAACATTTTGTGTGTGCTTTAAGTACCTCAATATTCTTTTTGATGCAGTGAGATGACTCTCTCTAGGTGAGGATTGAAATCTTGCACACTTGCCCACACTAAACATTACATCGGGCCTAGCAGCGGTCACATAGAGTAAGCTTCCAATCAATGACCTATAGTACCTTTGATCAACCATATTGCCACTTTTATCATTGTCCAATGATCCATTGGTACCCATTGGTGTATTGATTCCCTTGGCATCTTGCAATCCAAACCTCTTGACCATGTCTCTAATGTATTTCCCTTGACTAATGAAGGTGCCATTCTTCATTTGCTTGATTTGAAGACCAAGGAAATATGTGAGCTCTCCAAGCATAGACATCTCAAATTCTTTTGTCATCATCTTGGCAAACTCTTCACAATACTCTTAATTTGTTGATCCAAAGATTATATCATCAACATATATTTGCATGACGAACAAATCCTTTCCAATCTTCTTGGTGAAGAGAGTAGTATCAACTTTGCCCATCTTGAAGCCTTTCTTGAGTAAGAAGTCTCTCAACCTCTCATACCATGCTCTAGGTGCTTGCTTCAACCCATACAATGCCTTGTTCAACTTGTACACATGGTTGGGATGATGGTGATCTTCAAAACGGGTGGTTGCTCAACATACACTAGCTCATTGATGAAGCCATTGAGAAAAGCACTCTTGACATCCATTTGATAGAGCTTGATGTTGTGTGCACATGCATAGGCCAATAGAATTCTAATTGCCTCTAATCTTGCAACCGGAGCATATGTTTCACCAAAGTCAAGACCCTCAACTTGAGTGTAACCTTGTGCAACAAGTCTTGCTTTGTTTCTCATAACAATACCATCTTCATCTTGCTTGTTCTTGAAAACCCATTTGGTTCCAATGACATTGTAGTCCTTTGGTCTCTCTACCAATTCCTAAACCTTGTTTCTATCAAAGTTGTTAAGCTCCTCTTGCATTGTAATGACCCATTCTTCATCCTTCAAGGCATCATCAACCTTTTTCGGGCTCTTCTTGTGACACAAAAAGCAAAGTGTTCACAAAATGCCGCTAGTCTTCCTCTAGTTTGCACTCCACTTGTAATGTCACCAATAATTTGATCAATTGGGTGATCTCTAGCAACACTTGAGCTTTAGAGTATTGGAAACTTGATTGCTTGAGCTTGGTTGATCACTTGTTGTTGCTTGAGATGATGTACTAGCTTGTTGTTGATCTTGAACTTGAGCACCACTAGCTTGAGTGATTTGCACTTCATCTTTGTCATCATCAACTTGAGTTGGCCTAATATCACCAATGTCCATGCCTCTCATTGCATTTACCAATTGAGTTCCACTAACATCATTGAGGTTCTCATCTTCATCTTGGGACCCATTGGTTTCATCAAATTCAACATCATGGACTTCTTCCAATACACCACTTGAGTTGTTCCACACTCTATAAGCTTTGCTTGTGGTGGAATAACCAAGTAGGAACCCCTCATCACACCTCTTGTCAAACTTGCCAAGTCTTGCACCCTTCTTCAATATGTAGCATTTGCACCCAAATACTCTAAAGTATGCAATGGTTGGTTTTCTTCCATTCAATAGCTCATAAGGTGTCTTGTTCATCATGGGATGGCAATACAATCTATTGATGTAGTGGCATGCGGTGTTGATTGCTTCAGCCCAAAAAGATTGACTCACATTGTATTCACTAAGCATTGATCTTGCCATCTCAATGAGAGTCCTATTCTTCCTCTCAACTAGGCTATTTGATTGTGGTGTGTACTTGGCCGAAAGTTGATGCATGATTCCATAATCATCACATAGCTCATCAACTCTTGTGTTCTTGAACTCACTTCCATTGTCACTTCTCACTTTGTTCACTATGATATCAAATTCATTGTGCACATGTAACACCCCAGGTGTTACTTACCAGTTAAGCCATGGTTTGGACAAAAATAAGCTTCTTTTATGCTTGATCACGTTGTCGGGTCGAAGAGACGCGAAAAGAATCAAAAATCCGGGAGTTGCCCCTCTTTGTCGGAAACCCTAAACCCTAACTTTTCTTTACCCTTTTTGTTTATTTCAAAATCTAAGCAAAATTTGGCAAAACTTCCAAAAGCTACTTTGAAGATCTTGTTTTGTTGCACAAAAGAGGTGTACAAAGTTTATAAAGTTTTTGAGTAATTTTAAAAGTAATTTTGAATTCAAATTTATCCCTTTTGACCCCCCATTTCAAAAAGTCATATTTAGAGGCAGAATTTGAAAATCTTCCAATTGTGAAAATTGTAGATCTTGAAATTTTAAGCCAAGTTGCTTTTTGGAGTTTTTCAACTTCAGTTCAAATTTTTGGAGAATTTTGCGAAAATCCGAAAAGTTGGGGTATGCTTGCGTCATCGCCGACGTCACCTCCTCCCCGTCCCTTTCTTCCTCTCTCGTTCCACGGTCGGGCGCCGTGGCCGACGTCGCGCCGCGCGCGACCGTCCCGTGGCCGTGCTCGCGAGGCCGTTCTCGAAACCGCGACGTCGTCCTCGCCCTTTAAAGTGTGAAGCCGCCGGTCGCCACCGTTTTCTTTTTTCTCCTTCTTCCCGTCACCGCCGCCAAGCTCCACCCGCCGCCGAATACGCCGCCCCCTCGCCTCCTCCTTGCCAAATCGAGAACACATATGTGTACGCACCTTCCTTGCGCTCCTCCTTGACTCGCCGCATCGCGTCGGGCGGCCGCGAATCGGTCGCGACACACCGTTCCCGCCGCGGCCGTCCGCCATGGGCCGCCGTCTCGGCTTGCGCGACGCTGCGTGGCAGCGTCACCACCGGGCCGTGCTAGGCCGAGCCACCACCTCCATCGCCTTGCCCTAACCGCGCCGCCCCTTCCGCGCACTCTTTCACGCGCGCCGCAGCGCCCCAGCAGACCGCCGCTGTCCGCCCCGCCGCCGTGAACGCCGCCGCTGGCGGTGGCGTCCACGCACACCACGTCGGGGCAAGCCGCGACCACCATCGAGTGAGCCCGAGCATGGTGATGCTTCCCCACCATTCCATCGCCGCCGGCGAGCCGCCTCCTCGGCGGGAACAACAAGCTCCGGTGCCTCCTGCGCTCCAAACTTCGCGTAGGGACCTCGGGTTCAGAATGGAACAAGTCCAGGGGGGCTAGGTGAGAAACCTTGTGACTCATGTAAATAGTGCTTTGTACTTATCTCGTAAATTTATAAAAGTTCAAGGTCTTTTTTGTAAAGTTGCCAGGCCAGGCTTTTAACAGGCCGAATCGGGCGGTTTGTTTGTTACTATTTACGTGGGCCGGCCTATGAGCACAATGTCGGGCCGAAAGTATCTTTGGGCCGACTTTTCGGCCCGAAGGCCGGTTTTGTTTTAAAATTGTTTATTCAATTTCCTTTGTTTGAATAGTGCCCTATTTTGTGAATTTCATATGAATTTATGTAGTGCTTCAAAAATTCTAAAACTTTTTGTAGAACCTTCCTAGGAGTATATATACCCATGAAAAATTTGAAACTTTGATTTTGAGTAGTTCTTGAATGATTTAAAAATACAATCTTTAATTGAAAAATGCATCTTCTATAATTTTTTAGAAAATAAAATATTTATTCAAAAATCATGAAAATTTATTTGGTACTGTTTTATGATGTGACCTACTTGTATAAAAAAAGTTTGGGGTCATTTTGAAATGTTTAAATTATTTTCTATATTATGTTTTATTTTATTTTATTAGGAAGGTGAGTGTTTAGAGTTTAATGACTTAGGTTTGATGTGTGATTTGGGATTGTCTTGTGAATCTTGGATCATACCACAATCAAATGGTCCTTGAGAACTTCTTAGGCAATGGTGATGATATCTTGTAGAGTAGTTCAACAAGTTGGTTTTGTTGGGTTGCAACTTTATCGTGAAGGAAAGTTGTACTCAAGTGTTTATCATTTCATGCATCCATCCAGTATCATATTTATACTTTATCATGCTAAAGCATGCATCATCATCTATGTGTAGTGTATACGAGAGTGAGATGGTTCATGATGGTCGAGCTTCGAAGAAGATCCATCCACCAGTGATATCGAGGTCAAGTATGACTCGGGTGATCTCGTTAAGGAATCTAACTTTTCCCTGCAACACAGGCAAGCCCCGGTTCATTTAAAACCCTTCCTTGATGTTTTACAAAGTTTTATATCACCTTTGTTATGCTTTGTTGCATTAAGTTATGAGGAATTGAATGGTAACCCAATTGCTGCATTACCATCCTTGATTATTGCAATACCACCCTTGTTAACCCGTTTATTTCGAAAATGCTTAGTGATGTTTAGCCCTGCTTAATTAGTTAAGCTTTTTCATCAAAATGTTTTGTTTGAGGAGATGGTACTGTTTTTGGAAAAGAAAGAGAAGTAGTGATGAATTTGAGATCGGATGGGACGTAGGTTGAAAGCCGGCGGGATACCTAGCTGTGCTTGTCCCGTGTTGGTCGTTTAAGGACCGTCCGTTGTTTGGCCTGAGTGAAATCGGGACTTTTTGAACGCAAGTTGCGCCCGAGGCCTTCCGCAAAAGGCACGGCCGCCCGGCGATCACTCGTGTCAATCGACCCTAACTAGCCACATACTCCGGTAAGCCGGATCTCGGTGGAGCCAAATCGGGAATGGCAACCACGCACTGGGAGTGGAGAGATGGCGGGAGTAGCGTGTACCCACCCTCTTGAGGAATGTCTTGAACAATGAATACACATCACTCTTGTCATTGAGAAAGAACACCCAAGTGAATCTTGTATAGTCATCCACAATCACAAATCCATACTTGTTGCCACCAATGCTTGTGTATGCGGTTGGGCCAAACAAGTCAATATGGATCAAATCAAATGCCTTGCAAGTACTCATGAAGCTCTTCTTTGGATGAGTATTTGCAACTTGCTTGCCGGCTTGACATGCACTACATAGCTTGTCCTTGTCAAAGTGAACACCCTTCAAGCCTCTTACTAGATCATGTGTCACTAACTTGTTGAGTTGCTTCATGCCAACATGACCAAGTCTTCTATGCCATAGCCAACCTATGCTAGATTGAGATATCAAGCATGTACTAATTTGAGTCTCACTAGCACCAAAATCAACAAGGTAGAGGTTGTCAAATCTTATTCCCTTGAAGATCAAGCTTGAGTCTTTCGTATTTACTATCTCAACACTATCTTCACCAAAAATGCACTTATAATCAAGATCACAAATTTGTGCCACCGAAAGCAAATTATACTTCAATATGTCCACTAGTGCCACATTGGATAATGTCAAATCATTGGTTATTACAACCTTGCCTATGCCTTGAATCTTGCCACTTTTGCTATCACCAAATATAATAGGCTTGCCATTCTCTTGAGTTGAATCAATGATGTTGAACTTACTTGCATCACCGGTCATATGTTGAGTGCACCCACTATCAAGAATCCAATGGTTGCCCCCAATCTTGTAATTCACCTACAAGGAAAATCAATAAGATTTAGGTACCCATTTACCTTTGGGTCCTTGGAGGTTAGCAACCAAAGCCTTTGGTACCCAAATTGCCTTCTTCTTTGGGCCAACAATGGGTGTACCAACAAACTTTGCCTTGACACCCTTCTCATCCTTGGTAAGCAAACAACAAGAATCAAAAGATATGGAATACACTTTGCTTGATTTCTTGTTCATGTTCATTTTAGCACATTTTAGCTCTTGATGCCCCACTTGCTTGCATCTATTGCAATAGAGCCCATTGCTCTTCACAAAGCTAGGCTTTGGAGTAGCAAAGACCTTCTTGCCTTTTTTGGGGACATAGCCTAAGCCTTCCTTGTTAAGGGAAAACCTTTGGCTACCCAAGCACTTTAGCAAGCGGACATCCCCACCATATGCCTTCCTCAAGGAGTGGGTGAGCTCATCCACCTCTCTTTTGAGAGTCTCATTCTCAACTTTTAGTGATGAATCTAAAATTACTCCATCACTACTAGTAGAGCTTGAGTGGGTTGATATGGATGTGGAAGGAATGGATGGTTCTTCAACATCAACCACAAAGGGTTCATCTATGATGTCACATGTTGAACCAACATCCTTTTTGATGATTAAGCAAGCTTTATCATTCTTCTCTAAAAGCAAGGCATGGGCTTTTTGAAGCCTTGTATAAGCTAGCTCCAATTTCCCATGGTCTTCCTTTAGACCCTCATGGGTGGCCTCTAGCTCTCTAAAATTTTGCTCAAGAGTTTTTACACTCTTTTACAAAGCTTTACATTCCTTGTCCTTAGTCTTAAGTATGATATGAGTTTGCTTAAGCATCTCAAGAAGATCATCTCTAGTGGGTTCATCATCATCATCATCATCATCACTATCATATTTTACTTCATTAGTATTTAGTTCTTTATGCTCATGCAATGATACCTTAGTGGCCTTAGCCATGAAGCATGAAGGTGATGAGCCGAAGAGGGATGATGTCTTGTGTTGGCCAATTGCACTCATGGCCTTGGGCTTCTCTTCCTCTTCATCGGATGAACCATCACTATCCCAAGAATAAACAAAAGCACCATCATTTGTCTTCTTGAATGTCATGGTCTTGCTCTTCTTGTTTGTCTTGCCACTCTTATATGCCTTCATCTTTTCCTTTTCTTTCTTGATTGGGCAATCGGCAAGGATGTGATAAGGGCTATCACACTCAAAGTACTTTCTTGGCTCTTCATTGCTCTTGGATGAATCATTTCTTCTTCTAGAGCCTTGCCCAAACTTCTTGCTCTTCAAGACCTTGCTAAACTTCTTCACGAACATAGCAAACTCTTGATCAATCTCCTCAAGGTTGACTTCCTCATCATCTTCTTCTTGAACCTTGGACTTGCCCTTGGCCTTGGATGAGGTGGTGGCGGCCTTGAATGCCACAACCTTCTTGTTCTTGTCATCTTCCTTCTTCACTTCATCTTCCATACCATCAACTTGCTCATCGGTTAGCATCTCACCAAGCAAGTCACTAGGTGTCATTGTGTCCAATGCACCTCTAAAGAGTATCTTCCTCAACATGGTAAATCTCTTGGACAAACACATTAAGAATTTATGTCCAAAGTCTCTATCCAATGTCTTCACTCCCAATGATTTGAGATCATTGACAATCACTTGGAGCCTATGGAATGTCTCCGGAATGGTCTCATCTTTCTTCATCTTGAAGTTCTCAAATTCACTCTTGAGAACATACAGCTTGACACTCTTCACCACCTTAGTGCCCTCATAGGTCTCACAAAGCTTCTCCCACACTTCACTTGCCTTCTCAAGGTCTTTGATGCCCTCAAACACTTTGACATCCATGTCATTGTACAATGTGTTCAATGCCATGGTGTTGCATTGCTTGTTTGACTTGTCGGTGGGAGTGAGATTGGTTGGATCAAGGATGACATAATCCTTTTCAGTCACCTCCCATACTTGGTCATTGATTGATCCCAAGTACATTATCATGCATCTCTTTCAATAGTCAAAATTCTTGACCCCATCAAAGAAAGGAGGCTTTCTCCCAACATGGTTGAACACGACATTAGCCATACTATCACACCAAGGTTGTTAAGCCTTCAAAAAGGTGACCACGGCTCTGATACCACTTGTAAGGTCCTAGATGGCTAGAGGGGGGTGAATAGCCTATAAAAATTTTCTACAAGCTCAACTAAACAAATCGATTAGTATAAAACACGGCGAAATACGGTTTGCACTAGCTCTAGTGGTCTTGCAAGCCTTCTAGTGACAAGACTAAAAAATTCTATGATCTCTAGTCCACACAAAGTCTATGTCACTACTCTAGCTAATGAGCAATCCTAATATGATCCTTATGCTAGCAAGAACAACCTACACAAGCAAGTGCTAGCTCTCTACACAAGGTAAACTAGGAAAGTAATGCAAGTGAGAGAAACTTGTTATACCGACTTGAAGAGGCTATGAACCAATCATCGGGATGTAGATGAACAATCAACCACTCGATGGTGATGATCCACACACGAAGACAATGAACACGTCGATTTGTTCACCCGGAGTTCACTTGTACACCGACAAGTTAGTCTCCGGTTGTGCCGACCAACACAAGGATGGTGTTTGAGCTAGGCGGTGCCCTTGCTAGCCTCAACACACCACTCAACAAGTGTGGTACCCAAAGCACGAGCAATGTATTCCTTGCACTTTGTCTTCCCGACGAGGAGTGCGTAATCCTCTCACAAATCAACCGGAGGTGGCCAAGAAACAATCACCTCTTCTTGCCAACAACTCCACCACTTCACCAAGCCGGCTAGGAGCGGTGCCTCCAAGAGAAACAGGAAATCCACCGTCTCACAACGATCCCCAAGTGCCTCTAGATGCAAGAACTCGATGCAATGCACTTGGATCAACTCTTCTCTCAAGAATGAGAGAGGAGGGAGGCTTGCTTGCTTGCTCAAAGATGTTAGGAATGATTCAAATGACCAAGAGAGAGAGCAAGGGGCAGCCAAATGGGTATATATAGGCCACACCATGAAATGTGGTGGAAAGGGTGAAAACCACACTTTAGCGGCCGAGCGGTCGCCAGACCGACCGGACTCACCCGATGAGTCCGGTCGGTGGATCCGGCTGGCCGACAAGCCAAAATCGACCCGGCCCGACCCCCCGCTCCGTCGCGTCCGGTCGGCGCATCCGGCCGATCGCGTCCGGTCAAGCACCGGATGCTTCCGATCGGTGCGTCCGGTCACCCGTCGATGCCCGACCCGAAACATGCTCTCGCGCAGACGCGATGACCGGACCGTCCGGTCACTTCCGACCGGCTTCCGGCCGGTGCGTCCGTCATGCCGGAGCTGCGAAAACTTCGTTGTTTTGTCACCGTTCCTTCGCCTTTGCTCCAAGCCGACTTCCGTCACTTGTTTCTTGTTTCCGACACGCCAAGAACACCTCGACACCATGTGTTAGCATTTTCGAAACCATTTTTCGACAAGGACGGAGTTAGCACTTTAGGTTAGAATGCATGCATATGAGACTTGAACCTAAAGGCACGTGAGGATCGATATGTACGAAAAGTTTTCCCCTCTTTATACTACGGCTTATCGATCCTATAATCACCCACACCCTCTATGGTGTCTTGGGTGTGAAATCAAAAGCCCTATGGTTATACCTTTGCCTTGGGACCTTTGATCTCCAAACTCCACCGAGTTGCATGCTTGATCAAACTTTTTGGATCACCTCGATCCACTCTCCATGATCACCATGCACCAACTCCGGCACAACCGATCTCTAATCATGTCAAACACTTAGCATTGAGAGATTAGTCCTTAGGTGTCACTAATTAGCCAAAACCAAACTAGAGATCTTCACACGTGCTCCGAGCTGCGGGAGGCCCATTGTCGGATGCTTGTGCAAATTTGCGCCAGGTTGATCAATTTGGGCGCCTGCGCCTGTGGTGTGGTTGCTGCTGCAACGAGAAGAACTGCGACATGGGCTCCGCCTCGCGCTGTCGCTTCCTCCCGTCGCCGCAATGTACGTGCACACAACAACCAAACAAATAAATTCTTGCAACCAAAGCAGAACAGAAGGGCGTCCAAGAAGACGTATTTGCGGAGCCAAGGCCGGCGCTTTGTTTGATCTGGTTGCTTACCTCCATGTGAGATGTTCAAGAAGAGGGGTGGAACCTGCTCCGATGTCGCCTCCTTCTGCGCATGATGCGGCTCCATCGCCTCAGCCGCCAACCGGCTACTCTCCAGCGTGCCATCCATTGACCCGCCCGCCACACATGTACGCCTGGCCGTGTGGTTGCTATGGCGAGAAAATCAAATAAAACATTTGATCAGGAACATCGAGGCAGATCCGCGAGTCCAAGGAGTTGCACGCGGCTAGCCCTGGCCGTCCTCTCGTCGCTAGGGATGCAGCACTCAATTCCACCGGTGAGTCCAGGTCGGCCTCCAGCTCTACGGCGAGATGGGGAGAGAGGAATTCATTTCGGCGGTGCGGTAGGAGGAAGGTTTCGCGTCCTCCGTAAAAGGAAGGAGTGCGGGAGTTGCAGAGGAAATTGTGGTGCGCGCGTAGGAGGAAGGATTGCGGGCGTAATGACGACGGGCAGGTGGAGGCCCATACATTCGATCTGGATCGTTGATTCGTGAATGAGTAAGGAGAGAGAACGTTGAGAAGCAATCTGAGTGGTTGATTTGAATGGATTTGAACGTAGAGAAATTGGTGCATTAGTAGGGTAGATAGACCCCCTCACCTCCTCTCTGACACACACCATTTGGAGCCTCCTCACTCTCCACACCTCCACTCTACTCCACCTCTCTCTAGTTCTCTTAGCTTTAGGCTGTGTTTGGTTTGGGAACCAAATGGAATGGGTTGGGTCCATCCTAGTTATCTGGGTTGGAGTGAACCCATCTCTTGTTTGGTTACAGGGATGGGTTCAACCCAGTTTTGTGTTTGGTTGGAGGATATATTGGGTTGGAGTGGTTTCATTCCTTGTTTGGTTTGAGGGTTGAGGGTTGGCAAAGAATATGATCACCTCTTTGGTGAGATTACCACACATTGCAAATATCTTCAATTCTAATGAAGTTCAAAGCATATCCTTGACAGAAAAATAATATGAAATCATATGTTATACAAATTTGCATGCACTAATTCACTTGAGTTAACCAAAGTCATAATAATAATTAGATAGTCTTACACATCAAGGTCAAGCCTTAATTAGGCATTACATAACTTCAAGCCTTACATAACATTAGTTCAAGGCATTACATAAAGTTCTAGCCTCACATGATATAAGTCAAGGCATTACATGAGTACCAAAAGAAACATGCCACTTGTCCAACATGACCCTACACTCCAGGAACATTAGTTCAAGGCATTACATAAAGTTCTAGCCTCACATGATATAAGTCAAGGCATTACACGAGTACCAAAAGAAACATGCCACTTGTCCAACATGACCCTACACTCCAGGAAACTTGTCACTAATGAACATTGTAAACCAATGAAGCTGGTTCTCATATGGGAGGTTCTGAGAAAGATCCGGCAATAACGAGGATTGGAACACAAATGAAGATGGTATGCGATATACGTGCACCGATCAATTGAAACCGGGGAAAGGTATTTAGGATCTGAAATAGATTATCCGGCACCTCATTTTCTGGTTTGGTAGCACTTCTTATAGCTTCAAAGAATGTTGTCACCTACAGTTTTTGAATATAGAAATCGGTCCCTCTTCCTCAAGGTCGATAACCTTGGCCTTCTTCTTTGGTCTAGCAAAGAAATGATGGTCTAGTTGCCGATGATGTCGCCCCTTGATGGTCTCACTGCGGTAACATCTTCCTCCTCATCTTGGCTATCGGCCTCATCATCTGTTCTACCCGGAGATGCATTCGAGTCCTTTGCAAAGTTTCCTCAGAGCCATGCTATTACCAAATATTGCATCCATCTCTTTATAGTGCATGATGGGCTTGTTTAAGAATTCAACATCGACTTATGATCCTAGAACATAGGATAGATTGTAGTAAATATATGAGAATTCAGCGACAAATTGTAGTCAAAATATGAGAATTCAAGCAAAGAATTTGTAGTCAAAATATTAGGATTCAAAGAAGAACTTGTAGTCAAAATATGAGAATTCAGCAAAGAAATTCTACAGTCAATTATAAGTAAGTGAGCAACAACTTTACCTTGATATGGCCATTATAGTGCTCATCATCAAGTGTGATCATGCAGATTATCTTCATCAAAGATTGCACCACTCAACTTTTTGAGTTTAATTATCTTTTGCCCACTTCTTTTGCCATGTCTTCAAATGATTCTTGACTTGGTCACTAGTGCGAGCAATACTGAACTTCTCATTTAGAGCCCTAGCACAACCATTGAAAAAAAACTTTCTTGAATCCCTTTGATGTCTTCATACCATTAGCCACCACATCGGACAAGTGACTAAGCATGAAAGTAGACATTGCCGATGTCCATGTAGCATGTCCATTAGTTCCACCAACTCCCTCGGTTGTATCCCCCATTGCCTGCCATACAAACTCAGCCACAAATATTTCAATAAACATAGAAGTCAGCCACAAATATTTCAATAAACATAGAAGTCGACCACATATATTTCAATAAACATAGAAGTCAGCCATAAATATTTCAATAAACATAGAAGTCACCCACAAATATGTCCTTACAAATGAATTACAACAATGAAATATGTCCTTACAAATGGTTCCAAAGAGCAAATTTAATCTTACAAATGACTTTACACAAAATTAATTAACATTGTTATTTTGCTTGGTCTGCCCACATTTGATCTCGCTAGTCATTTGTTCTGAAATTGACTGGCAAAGATGGTCATTTGCTTGCCCAATGCGTGTTGTAGAATGAATAATGCTAGGCAAAGGAATGTCCTCTTCAAAAATTTCATCCAACCCATCTTGTATGACCCAATTGTGAATGATGCGGCAAGCACAAACAATATCTACTTGAGTTGGAAAAGGGAAGAACGGGATAGCATCATCAAGAACTTTGAATCTTCGCTTTAGGAACCCAAAAGCACGCTCCACACCCACACGAAGAGATTTATGCCGATAGTTGAATAATTCCTTCTCATTTTGCAATCCGTATTATTAGGTCCCCACTCTTTCAAGTGATATCGAACGCCACGAAAAGGGGGCAAAAATCCTGGTTTGGCTCCATATCCAACATCAACTAGGTAGAATTTTTCTATTTGATGGACAGATTGGTCATATGTCTATATACAAAAAATTGTATGGACTAGTTGAGAGGGTGCTAATCTATTACCTTGTGGAACACAAAGGCCATTCTCACGTTCTAAAGCATCTCTTAACACTAGAGCATCATGCGCAGCCCCCTCCCAACCAGCCAAGACATAGGTGAATCGTAGATCAAAATCTACGGCTGCCATTACATTTTGTGTGGCAAATTGTTTCCTACCACAACAAAAGGCATCTTCAATATCCTTAGGTACAGTTGCTCTCACATGTGTACCATCAATTATTCCAATACAATCCTATTGTTCAACAAGTAAATATTAGGGACCATATGAATATAAATCTCTAAAGAACAAAACAAGTATAAGCCTCACACCTTGAAGTAAGGATCAGTTTCCTGCAATTTTGCTCGGTGTCTCCATAGACGGGGGGCTGATTAGTTCCCCTCTTAGCTCACCAATAGCACGCAATACTTTATTGAAGTAGCGGCTCACTTTGTTTCTCCCGATCTATCAAAATTAGTTCCAACTAACCTATTCCTAAGGTTATGTCCCACAAGTGTTTAGAAACATACCCACTTGTTGCTCAACACACAGGTGGATAGTATCTTCCAAAGAAACCACGATCTCTAAAAAGTTGGCAAAACCAGAAATACTTGTCTCTCGTTAAGTCTTAACATGTTCGGACAAGTTGTATCATCCTTCTAAATTTTATTGTTCGGATATTCAAGTCTAATCCTATCCCTTTCCACCATAGGCCCATAAGGAATACCAATCCTTCTTGCACCACGCTTGCGTTTTCTAGTCGAAATAATCAAGGCCATCATTGACAATAAAATGTGTGCAAAGAAGAAGAAAAGTTACGATCTTTGTCCTCTTATCCATCTACAATAGAAGATTGATTCTTAAACTAATAATAATGAAGTCATGACATTGGTTCTAAAAAATGTCTAGACCAAACAAGATGAAACAATTTTGTTCGAGAAATAACACAAGATGAACCATGAGTTGCAATTTCTACCAACAAAAAAATACGAGAGATGAGTTAGGGTTTCTTACCTTGGTTGCGGGGGGATGAGATGGCCGACCGTAGGTGGTCAGGTGGCAGCCGACACAACAAATAGGGATGGAGGACCGGCTAGAGGAGAGGGATGACCGTGTTGTGGAGGTTCTCGGCGGGCGGCCGGGCGGGAGGGAGTACGAGATGGTGATGGCGGGCGGCGGGAGGGAGTCCGAGATGGAGACGGGCGGTGGGAGCCCGAGACGGCGGCGGTTGGAGGGAGCCGACGGCGGTGGCGGCCGGAAGCCGGTCTGCCGCCGGATCTGGGACGAGCGCAGGGCGTCGGGCGTCGCCCCTTCTCTCGTCGCGCGAGGAAGACCGCGACAGGTGAGGAGAGGCGACCGCGATGGGCGGTCACGGAGAACGAGCGGGAGGGATGCGGGTCGGCGTGGTCCGTTCTTTTTGGAGGAATACAATCGACCCGCATCTAGACAGTATATTTCTTATGAGGTTCAACCCAACCCACATCACTTTTCATCCAAACACAGGTTCACCTGGATCCAACCCGTACCAACCCACATCAACCCTCAATCCAAACACAGCCTTAGTATTAGTAGTATTTGGAGTAAGGCTAAGCTTCATTGGAGAGAGCTTGTATTTGGGAGAAAGGAATATTCAGTATGTGTATCTTTCAACTGCAAATGTTGCCTATCAAATACATCCACCGCCCGGTGAGTAGCATTGAGACGCCGGGGTGCACGGTAGGTGTCTCCCTTAGTTGGGATGATGACCGCGTCGCAGCTAACGGGAGCCGTCCGATCAAATTTAGGCGACTCAGATCGTTGGGTGGTTAAGCACGACACCTTCGCGTACGGGCCACACAAACCTCTCCTCTCCTTTCCTTTCCTCTCCTGTGATGAATCCGCCCGCCATTCCTTCCACCAGTCGTCTTCGCTTCCCCAAATCGAATCCCCACTCATCCGCTACATCCATGGCGACTCTCACCATGCAACCGATCGCCCTGGCTGCGCAGGAAGAACAGAGGCGAGTTCTCTTCTTGCTTCCCTTTCTGTTTCCCTTTGCTAGATTGGCACCCAAGCTGGGTTTTGTTCGAGTGCTGATTTCTGGTGTTCCTGGTCTCGATGCAGCAAGAGGGAGAATCCTCCTACCGTGGATGCTACCGATTTGAGTGACATCGACTCGGGGTAAATGTTTCCTCCCGCCTTACATGTCCATTTACTTCTCATCTGGGTACAGACCTCCCGTTCCTAGATAAAACAGCTAAGCGGGCTCTTGATTTGTTCATGTGGTTGTGTTTCTGCGCAGATGGGTTATCCTCAAGAACTCGGATATTGTTTCCGCGGATTTGGCAGCCGCTGCCGTCAGTGGCGGTCAGCGTCTAGGCTCTTCCACGATTCCTAGCTGGTACGAGTTGTGTCAACAACAAGTGTGTGGTTCTTGGATTCTTTTTCGGCTAATTTTATTTTTCTTCTCCCAGGGCACGGTGGGTTCTCGGAGGTGTGGTGTACACGGTCGTGCCATTCTACAACAGAGTTAGGCATCTCGAAGGTACATAATAAGAATATAATAACAACATAATCCTGTTTTTCTTTTCCTGTCTCATGCACATTTACAATGTTCTATGGTCAACTGTGAAGGAAAAAAAATTCTAATCCACAATATGACTTGAATGTAATCATCACATCTATTGATGCCAAGTATTTACATATCATTAAGCTGGGTGATAAGTTTGGGGATCCTTATTTCTATATGGCCAGACAAGGCGGTGGGGTACGTCGAGAATGCTGTGGAGGTTGTGGAGCATATAGCTGAAGTAACAGAGAAGCTAGCTGTGAATCTGGCTAAGCAACTTCCTGAAGATGGGTCTCTGCAGAAAGCAGTTGAGGAGGTTGAGCACATTGCTGAGATAGTGGATGATGATGCAGAGAAGTTTGAAGCAGTCGCTGAGAAGGTTTGCTTTTGTTCTCTTGTATTCTTGTCGATTGTTCCATATTATCATGCCATACTTATTGCCTCTTCACAAGACAGATAATGTAATTTTGGAAATTGCAAATTATGAATTGAGCAAAAGAAAACATTGTGCATGCTTTCTGAAAATACTGCTAGCTGATATCTGTATGTGTAGATATTTTTGTATATTCAACTCCTGAAACAAAAATTGATTATTTTAGTAATTTCTTTAGGTAAACAAAATTTACTACCTCTCTTGGTTGCAGTTATAAATTGGAAATTTTAATGTGTGCCAAGTAACAATGTGTATTGAGAACTGGTTGTGTCAGTTTCTTTTGAGGAGTATATAGCACTCTCAAGCATTGTCTGACTGGTTAGTAACTTAGACTGGTCACTGACTAGCTTAAAAGGCTTGTTTTGAAGGAGGTTAATGTAGTTGTTTCTTGTGAGGAACTGAGATGGGTAATTATTTGCAATATTTCTGGTGGTACTATGCACAGAAATGTTTTAAACACTTAATATTGCTTACTTGGTGCTGCATGACTGACACTTTTTGGTGGCATCATAAGTTAATGGCAATTTCTGTAAAGGAAACTGTGGACTGCAACTCGCAAGGCATCTATAAGTCATTTAGTCGGATTTTATTAACAAAACTTCATAGTATGATGATAGTTTCTGCATCATTTGAGAGTAACAGAAACCGAGCATGAAGCATTTCACTATGTTGTGTAACATGTGAACTGAAAGTTAACCTGGAATAAAGGTTGATGCTTCTCCTCGCTTGTACAGATCGACAAGGTTAGTGATGAGATTGATGCTGCTGTGGAGCCGGTCATCGAGGAGCTTGAAAAGGAACTCGATCAGACTACAACATCCGACAATGGAGTTAACACAAAGAATTGATCAACATCCTCCTCATTGTGTATATATAGTGTATGTGGTATTGTTTTTCTTCTCTCCTCTTTGGAAGAACTGCTTGTACATATGTGTACCAACTGCACTTGCAACCCACCATTATCATAGTAAGGCATGGAGATTGTGTGCTGTGTGCTCGTAGATGAAATGTACGTGGAGAACCGCAGATTGTTATGATGTTGAACTGGAAAAAATATCCAAGAATTATTGGTACTCTATCAAGTCATTATGCATGAAAAAAAATAAATGACTGCATATTGGACTGTGAATTAATTATTCGTTGGCAGTTGTTTCTCTGTATCAAGGTCCATTCAGTCACCAGTTTTGTCTTGGGGCACAAAAACAATTGTCAGTGAAACGTTTGGCAACACGGGCAGACACTTGGCGAGGACGATGGCCAAGGGGATATTTTGCCCTGGCAGTGGCAGTGGCGGATAAAAGTCCCCGCGTCACCAATGGATAGGATAGCGAGCTCGCCGCCATGGCTCTTCGCCTCGTCCTACCCGGGTTCCCCCGCCTGCCAGTGCCAGCCACGGCCCTACCTGCGCTGCCCGAAGCGCCACGTCTCCTTCGCCGCCCATCGCGCTGCCTGCGCGGCGGCTAGTGCGCCGGCGGCCCAGGTGCTGGAGGCGGAGACGGTCGAGCATGTGGGCCCGAGGACACGCCTCGTCGCGCAGAACATCCCGTGGGACTGCACGGCCGACCAAATGCGCGCGCTCTTCAACAACCACGGCTCCGTCGTCAGCGTCGAGGTAGACGTCTGCTTCAGTCCCTTCCTTCCTTCCCTACAGGGATGCAGTTTGCTACTTCATAAGATTAGCTCTGCAATGTTTTCTTCAATTTCTAGTAACATCAGTCCAGTTCGACAGTGGCTGCCATCCAGAACGAAGAGCTAGTGTTGCTACAGTTTAGTGTTGCTTTATTCACCAAAAAATATATATAGTTTGATGTTGCTTAATTAATGTAGATACAAATACAGCATGACTTCATCAAAACAGTGACTCATTATTTTTCTTGCTTGATTTCCTAGCTTTCAATGTACAGCGCCAGTAAAAACAGAGGATTGGCGTTTGTAACCATGGGTTCAGAAGAGGATGCTCTTGCAGCTCTGACCCATCTCAATTCAACTGTAAGTTCAAGTGAACCAAACGTTTATCTTAACTCTTCTTAACTGACCCTTTCCCATCTATTTTGATGTAGATTTTAAATGATAGAAAAATCAAGGTCGACTTTGCAAGACCTAGAAAGAAGCAACCTAAGGCTAAGCAACCTGTTGTGGTATCAGATCCCATGAAAAAGTATATTGTGTTCGTCGGAAATTTGACATGGAGAGTACGAAATCGTCACCTTCGGGAATTATTTGCCTCTGCCCCAGGTGTCGTATCAGCTGAAGTTATCTTCCATACCACCACTCCGAGGCGATCTGCTGGTTATGCATTTGTTTCTTTTTCTTCAAAAGAGACCGCAGAGGCCGCCATATCTGCTTTCAACGGAAAGGTAATGGAGTATGCCATGTACAAGTATATAGTTTGTTTTCTGTTGAACTTCTGCTAGTTGATACCAGCTGTTTTCATATTTGGCCTATGATATATCAGATATTGATGGGACGGCCCATTAATGTCTTGTTCAAAGATGAAAATGGTAAAAAGATTGAATCTTCTGTCCCAAAGGAGGATGCCGAGGTGGAATCATCTGACCAGAATGATATCTAAGCACGAACTGGTCTGAGAGCAAGAAGACAAGCCAAAGGAATAGATCATATATGTCATTACATATATTCTGACCCATTGTATTTCCTTTTCAGAAATAGTTTTATCCCTTGTTTTATTGTGCTTTATTTATTCCATGTACGTATTCATTTACCACAATTGTAAGTTGTAGTGATGAGAAATGGCACAAGGACCTTGTAGGAAACAAAAATATATCTCTAATAAGTAATAACAGTCCTCACTACATCATTTCTTACAACTTGTCTATTTATTTACGCTGAAGCTATTAGTCCCTGGTTAGTTTTCATGACACGACTGAACCGAATCATGTTATAGATCGCTGTACTGCCCCTTCTGACTTTGTGTGCTTTGAATTTGAGCAAGTGTTGGTTATATTCGAGATTTGTCTTTCCCCTTTAGAAGGCAGATTTCCAATAAGTTGTGACCCCAGGTCTTCAAGCGGCCAGTGGGCGAAAAAAAAAAGAGTGAAATGCACCATAGGTACATGAACTTGTCTTGCTGTGCCAAATAGGTCCATGGACTTAGAAACCAACCATCTGGCCCCTCGAACTTGTGAAACCGTTCACCCCAGGTCCATGGGGGTTTTTAATTGGTGGTTTTGCATGGCAGCAGGCGGTTTTTTGCATGGTATCTGTCGGCGATGACATCATCACTTCTTTTAATTTGCGAAATTAATATCTTTTTTTATTTAGAGCTCCAAATATAGCAAATAATATATCAATTTTGATCGTCTCGACGAGCTCTTTTGCAATGATGTACTCCGTTTTGTTATTTGAGATAGTTTTATTTCATGTAAAATTAAATATTTCTATAAAACGAGTGATATTTTATTCTCACTTGCAATCTGATATATATGTGGTCGTGATTTTGTTCCCGATATATACATATTTGCCTTTTTTTGCCGTAAATATACATAGGGTATATATTGCCGCTAAATTTACTACTCGTTTTATAGAAATTTTACCCTAAATATGTATACAAGCTAGGCAATCGTGCAATATATACATATTTAGGCCAAAACATGCTACCTAAATATGTATGTATTGTGCGGACGACGATCGATCGCTGGCTGTGGGTGGCCCGATCGATCGTCCGGACGACGATCGGATGGGCATTGTCGCGTCAATATATAATACGGCCAAAAACCAGCAAATATGTATATATCGGGAACAAAATCACGACTACATATATATCGATTGCAAGTGAGAATAAAATATCACTCGTTTTATAGAAATATTTAATTTTACACGAAATAAAATTATCTCAAATAACAAAACGGAGTATACCATTGCAAAGAGCTCGTCGAGACGATCAAAATTGATATATTATTTGCTATATTTGGAGCTCTAAATAAAAAGATATTAATTTCACAAATTAAAAAGAAGTGATGATGTCATCGCTGACGCAGCATACCATGCAAAACCGTCACGCCATGCAAAACCACCAATTAAAAACCGCCATGGACCTGGGGTGAACGGTTTCACAAGTTCGAGGGGCCAGATGACTGGTTTCTAAGTCCATGGATCTATTTGGCAAGCAAGAAGACAAGTTCATGTACCTACCGTGCATTTCACTCAAAAAAAAAAAAAAAAACTACTAGTTGTGTAAATGGTGCGTAGGACAGTCCCAATGGGTAGTTTCTAGAGTAGTTTCCAAGAGATAAAACTACTCTTTATTGTCTAATAAAAAACATACTCCCCAACACATGGTTTTATATTAATGACCATAAATAACTTAAATGCATCACAGTATGGAGATAGACAACATGTGTCAAATTTCTTTGTAGCCAACGTGACAACAAAAACAAACCGACAAAGAAATGGCAAAATTGCTGCAGTCCTACACACTTCCCTGAACCATATCTTATCAAATAGCATCCTATATATGTGTTTCCAGAAGCCACAGAAGCCATAAAGATAAAAGCATCGTCGACCGTCTCTCATACATATAGTTCAATCATGATAGATGAACTAATTCATGATACGCACAGTAAAAGAATACGGTGGCATCATCCATCGTCTGTTAACTAAAGTTCATATAGTTGGGCAATAAAATAACTAAAATTGATGATATATTAGAGTATAATTGAGACAATCATATTTGATATCTCGGTGGCTTAAAAAGTTAGACAAATAGCATTGTAAGTTTTTATTCTCTTTCATGCCTCATTTTAAATTATCAGCATGATGCTAAAGTGTTCAACTATTGTAATGTGTGGAAGATTACAACTTAATATTTAAATTTAGCGGTGTGGGACACAGATATTCCGGCCGCGATTAATTAGGCTAGATCCGCCACGAGGACCTTGTCACGAGATAAGGGAAGTTCATCAACGGACAAACGAGATTGGGCCCCCCTCGCCCCAAATCGGGCCCAAACTCGACAGGCGTTTCCCCGTCTCGAATGAGCTCCCTTCGGGACGAGCTCCTTGGGCACGAGCTCGAGCTCGTCCCGACGCCCATTCTCCGCCTCGAACGAGCTCTCACGGAGATATGCAAGGATGCTCCAGAGCTCGAGCTCGCCTGACGAGCTCCTTTCCGTCTCGAACGAACTCCTGGATGCCGCCAATTCCCCACCGACTACGGGCTCGGGGCACGACGCTGATCAATGACGCCGCAACTACTGACCGGGCGCCGCAACCTATGGCAAGATATCGTTAGGGGAACGAGATCCCCGATGACACGCGCGGTATGGCCTGTCAGAACCACGCCATATCGCGCCAGGCGCTACAGACAAACACTATTAGACAAAGACGACCTCGACGATAGCCGCCGAGCTCCCCGTCGAGCTCTCCTGGCCACACGTTTTCCTGTGACACGGGTACATGCATTTAAGGCCGAACGGCGCCGCAGCAGGACTAGTCGTGGACACGGCGCGCGGCGTCGACGGCCGGCGGAACGCGTGGGGGACAACGGCGGCGTAACGAGCTCGTTGTCCCCTCCGTCGCCAACCACCGAGCTCGGAGCTCGGTGGTCGTATGTACGGGATCTCGGGGTATGAAGCCGCCCCTACGAAGCTCTACGGCGACCTGCAGATAGGCGATGGCGTAGGGCGGCGGCGCCGGGCGCACGCCGGGCGGTCCAGCGTGCCCGACCGAACGGTCACATTTCCTCCTCCACCCCCCTCGCCCCCGAATTTGTATTTCTTCTCCTCTTAAGTCCCTCCCTCGGTGGCCACCCATGCGCCTCCCTTGCGACTATAAAAGGGAGGCTCGGCCATTGGAGAAGGGCAAGCTCTCTAGCACACCGATAACCAACACTTGATTCACTCGACCACGCACGTCACAGAGACTTGGGAGCACATCTCCCTCTCTCGCCCGCTTGTATTCGCCCCGATACAGGCATTTGAGCTCCGATAGTGCCACACACTGGACTAGGGTGCGTCGATTAGCCCCGAACCAGTATAAATTCTGTGTCATTATCTCTTGAGTTAGGTCATCGTTGCACACATTAGCCAGTCGGTTACTGTGACCGTGGTATACGACCACGACAAGCGGCTTTTGCGTTTTTGCCCCTGTTTTGTATCGTAATTATGGTTTTACCCCTATTTTTTTACTTTGTAAATTTACCCTTGGGATTTCAAAACGAAGTACTAGTTTGCCCCTACTCTGTTATACACCCCTAAGAGCAACTATAGCGGTAAACTCCAAATCAGAGCCTCTATTTCCGATCTAGGTGCCCACCAACTATTTTTGTTGGCCTTAGTTTTTTTTCCAACTCTAGCCATAGCACGCAAACAAAGACCCCCAAATTTCTTTCCACCGTCACTACGACTGCGAGAGGGAGATTTGGCAAAAGTGTGCACCACCAGAGGACAGAGGTCAGCGTGGGCTGAGCGATGTCGCGGCGGCGTGGTCTGTGAGAGCGGTCGTGGTCACGGCGGAGCGAGCGAGGTGGGCAGGCGGGCGCGAGCGCGGCGACGCAGTTGCTGCGGGCCGACATTCGCTAGCAGGGCATGCCGGTGGCACGAGCGCTGTCGCGGCGGCTTGACACTAACCTATAGGTAACGCAAAGCAAGACGTGTAAAGCACCGCGACGTGCACTCAGCAAGGACGAGCGAGCAAACTCGCGGATCAGCTGCGGTAGGTAACGTCAATTCGGGTTCCATACGAAACGAACAAGCAACAAGAAGAAGGAAAAAAACCTTTATTATTCCAAGAAAAAGGAGGAAAAACCAGCAAGCGGTTCCTCGGCGCCCACCCGCCCGCGGTTTCATTCAGTTGCTTCCTCCCTTTGCTTGCGGGAGCCTCCCTCCCTCTCCCTCTCCCTCCTCCGTTGCGTGCGCCACGACTGAAGCAACCGCCCCGCGCTCTCCGCTCCTCTCGCCTTCACCAAACCAAACCAAACCAAACCCACGACGATGGAGGTGGATCCGGCGGCGGACGAGAGGAGGAAGAACAAGGACGGGCTGGAGTGGGAGCTGGAGCGCCACTACGACGACTTGGAGACGATGCTCATGGCAGCCGACCGGGACCGGCCGCACAAGCAGCAGCGGCGGCGCAATCTGCTCCAGAACTGCGACCTGCCCCCACCGGCCAAGCTCTTCGGCCCCGTCCCCACTCTGCAAAGGTAACACACCGTCTCCACATCCTTTCTCGCCCTTCGGGATTGGGTTTCGGTGTTTGATTTGATTTGATTGGATTCAAAAGGCTGGAGACCGCCGCCGCCGCCGCCAAGGACAACGACCAGGACCTGCTACGGGCGCTGCGCCTGTCGCAGTCGCGCGCGAGGGAGGCCGAGGACAGGCTGGCGGCCGCGGGCGCCACCAACGTCGACCTCGCGGCCCTGCTCGTGCGAGACGCTGTCGCGCTGTCCGCGCACCGCCGCTGGGTCATGATGCTGGAGGCCGAGAATTCCATGCTCCGAGAACGACGAGAAGATGAGGACCCGGACGACGGCGCCGGCGGGGTGGCCGCGTGGTGGGTCGCGCTCGCCGTCTGCGTCGGCGTCGCCGGCGTCGGCCTCGCGCTCGGCAGGCTCCTCTGCTGAACATCAACTGCCGTCCGCCCCCGATGCATGGGTTTTGTAAACCGGACGAAAACCGCGGATCGATCGATCGGAAGACATGCACGATCGAGTCATCCCACCTTGAATTCATTCATGCACTGGATAGTAGTTTCAAATTAGGAAATATATATATAGCTTAGCTTGGGTAAATAGATACTGTATCATCAGTACCATTCTCTTTTATCTTTGCTGCTATAAAGTGTAAATTCATCTAGACACCAAGATAGGAAGGAAAATTACCAGCCACCAACGGCAAATAAATGACCGTAAACTCGTGTGCTGCCCTGCCTTGCAATAGTTCTTGTGCTACAGTAGTAGGATTCGTCTCGGAGCTGCACGCTTTCGGCTTTCCATGGAAATGGAAAGGAAAAGGAGGAGGCCGGGGAAAAGAAAATCTCATGGTTGGGATACTAGTTTGTCGACTGGAGTAGACAACACAACCATCTGATGCCTGCCGTGAGGGTCGGGTGATTCTCTTCTTGCTCCATTGGGTCGCTTTCGATTGCTTATCTCATCCCACCACAGGAATTATATTGTCGCGCATTCATGTACGATGACTACGACTTGTCCCTCGAGTTGTACGGTGCTTAGCACTCACGCATCTCGTGTCCATTTGGTGGCGAAGGTACAGGGAGTGTTTGATTTCTTAGCCCTAGCAGGCCAGGCTCTGGCCAGCCTTGGCCCGGCTCTAATGGGCCAAAGCCCATGTTTGATTTATTTGGCTCCCAGGAGCCTGTTTTTTTTTCTTTTTCTTGTTTGATTGATCCTGGCCGGCCTGGCCCAACCCTAACCGCCAGCAACCGTCACCATGAGATGGTGTTTGATTGCAGCCAGGCCCAACCCCTTGTTTCAACAGGTTTTGAAGTTGAAAGAAACACAGTTGCATAGGAATGCATATAAGCCATTCATTCAACATTGAGTTCATGTTTGAGTTGACCAGGACAACATTCAACAGGTGGCACTTCACATGTCCACAAATTACAGATTCTCAAGGGCTAAATTAGATCATATACCATGCAACTAGATTAGACATCTTCATTGGCCTCGGCATTCAAATTTGATGCGCAAAATGTCATCATTGGTGGCATAAACAAAATACTTGGAAGCACAAAGTAGGCATGGAGACATGGCATCGTCCCCTCCCAGCCATCCAGAAGGTGAGAAAGCACTCGCCGGTTGCTTGGAAGGGGAGGTATGCCATGCCTTGATGACTACCTTGAAATGAACATAAACAAATGCCACCTCAGTTTTTCACGCCTTGCATCATCGGCCATGGAGAACAACTAAGACCAGCACCAGTAGAACAACCACCAGCACTAGAAGAGTACAAAGAATACAGAAACCTCCAGGAACCATAGGTGCAAGAGAAGAACAAGCAACCATAGGTGCATTAGGAGCAACCTGGGGAGGAGCATGGTCCAACAGAGGGACTTGGTCAGCAGGTGCAACCTGGGAAGGAATGGGAGGGTCATTGTCAGCAGGTGCAACCTGGAGAGGGCCACGGTCCAACAGAGTGACTTGGTCACCTCCAAAGGTAATTGCAAGTAGGAGACCTCAGCCTCTTGTCTTGTAGGAAAGGCCTGATGCAAGTTGTTTGGGAACCCACTGATTTCAGTTACACAAACTGCCCATGAGCTGGTCACACCAACCCTCCTGCCTCGGTACACGACATACCAAGCCATCACTGCATAAGGAACATAGCATATGACAGTCATGACAGGAAGAGAAATAATTCAGCATATGCCCATGCCCAGTACCTCAACAAGCATAGATCCAAAGAGAACTGTCATAGGTGCCAAGGGAGGCTGTGATTGAATCTTCCACAAACTCCTGAGAGCAGCCTCAACTTGGCAACTGTGGGGTGTTTGTAAAAGATTCAATCACAGCCTCAACCAGGAAGATTGGGCTTTGCCTCAGAAAAAATGGCAGACTATCACATTTTTTTGGGGGGCTTGGAGCATACCAACTGAAACATAGAACACATGGGGCCCATGAAATCATCGAGGAACTTACAGCCTCAGCCAAAGATGAACTGAGGCATGTAAGTTCCTCGACGATTCGATGAACAACATGAAAACAAATCCCCATTACCTCACAAGCCCCTACCTGCCATTAAAAATCATCATAGGCCAATTGAAAAGAACAACATTGAGTTCTAAAATCATTATAGGCCTCAGATTGCATTGCCATTCTTTCACATATTTGCTCCCACTTGGAGCTTAAGGGTCAGAGGTAGGCATCTCTCCCACTGGTAACAAGTCATGAAGGCCATGAAGGCATGGCTCACATCCATCCCGACCACAAGTCATCTTAACATGATGACAGCATTGGGCATGGATGTAAGCCATGCCTAACATGAATAATATGTGCATATACCCAGTTCCTCAACAAGTGGGAGATCATATAATTTTGGCAATGCATTCATCATAGGCTAGGAGGAAAACAGAAATACTCCCTCCGTGCTCCGTAAAACTTGCAATTCTCGTTTCCCGAAAAACAACATTTTCAAATACCCGGCAATTATTTATTAAAATATATAAAAATTTTATACTAAGTAACTAGTATCATCGGAAAGATCTTTAAGTCTAGTTTTTTAACAAATTTATTTGGAGATATAAATATTGCACGTATTTTCACAAACGTAGCAAAGTTGAGTCGAATCAACAAATGAAATGGAACGGAGGGAGTATCATCATATCCATAAGAAAACAAACATGTCATCATGCTGTAATGGCCTCGAGAAAAATGGCAGATTTTCATATATTTTGGCTTGGAGTTCACCAACTCAAACTCAAATAGAACACATGGGGGCCATGAAATCCCCAAGATACTTGCATGCTCAAGACCTCATAAAAAGCACAAGGAATACAAGAAAAGATGAACTTGTGCATGCAAGTTTCAAGGTGATTCGATGAACAACATGTAAACAAATCTCTACTTCCTCACAAGCCAAATATGACCATCTCTTTCATTTGCACTAGCTGCCATTAACTTCATCATCACCACAGACGAAGCCGACCTTGTGAAGAAGACCGCCTCACCGGAGACGGAGCGGAAGAGGAAGAAGACCGCCTCACCGGAGGCGGAGCGTAAGAGGAAGAAGACCGGTCTCTCCGGAGCCCGCGAGAGAGCGCCACATCGCTGGGACGCAGATCCACACACCGGGAGGCAAGAGGAAGCCCGGGAAGTCGACCGACGCGGCGGCAGCGGACGCATTCCTCGTCGACGGTAACTCGGCGGAGCGGTTAGGGTTTGGAGAAGAAGAAATTCTGCTAGCGCGAGAGGAGACGGGAAGAAGGCAACGGCGGTTAGAAGCGCCGCGAGGAAGTTTCCCACGCCGCGCAGCCCGCGAGAGCCACCGCCGACGCCCAAGATTCGCGAGCGCGAGCGCCGCCGAGCCCAGCCAAGGAGGAACGCAGCGAGGGAGCGTGCGCGCGCGAGCCGAGAGAGAGATGGTAAATTGCATCGCTAGGGCATGGCCGGGGAACAGGGCCGGGATATCAAACACCGACACCGCATCCCACCGGCATGGCTTCGGGTTTTTGGCCCATACCAAACACGCCCATAGCTTACCATTGAGGTAAACTAACCCCAACAAATTCCTAAAATTTAAGTATAAAACAATATTCAGTCACTGTATACAAGATTAATAACACCAATAGAAAACTAAGTTGGCTTCGCCCCTTTGCTCCCAATTAAATTTATAGTTGGATGACGTACCGTGATAATCCTCTTGAACTCCAGTAGCACTGTAGGTATGTAGCAAAATAGAAGTTCACTAGAAAATATCGCGGCGTTGCCGACATGGCCACCGTTGTATTATAGATGTCCTTGTTTTGTGGACAAATAAAATCATAAAAAACAATAATTTTCTTACTCTGGATCAATAATATAATATAAATATGGGGTTATCATATACTTTGGGCTTAGCCAAACTCCATATAATTAAGTAATGAAATGTGGAATAGGGTGTTTTTCTATTGCCATCCGAGGGCTAGAAAATTTTTCTTAAATGGTTAGGTAGATTGGAACAACATTTTTATTGGTCTTCTCTTCTCTTCATGGCTCACCAAAACCAGGAAAAAAGTTTTATTGACATATTTATACAACGAGTACATTTAACTCTAAACTCTTAACAATTATGTGAATATTTGAAAATTACAATTGAAAACATAATTTACATGTGACGATGATATACTTTAGAACCCAATTGAGGAGCATATGTTTTGTCAGTTCCGACTGGGCCATTTAAACGTGGCTAAAACTTTTGAAATATCCAACGCCTGGTAAAAAAAACTTAAGCCACTGGGAATCAGATGGGAAGTGTTGGAGTGTAGAGTTCAGAGAAACAGAGACAGAAATGCGAGAAGACAGTTACAGAGTAATTTCTTTCTATTCAGTTCATAACCATGATACAGACTCACAAAAACCACTGCGACCTACATGGTCTAACCAAACCAGCAACACACCAGCTTGTGGCCCAGGCGTCAACCGCTGATTACTACTCTTGCAGTCTTCCGAACCGCACCTTTCTTCCCAATCCTGACAAACAATTTACTGAATAGATTATTACTTGAAGTATATTAATTTACGTAAAAGCTTCAGATAATTTAAAAGGGAAACTGAAGCCTACCACTTTGCCGAAGCTATTGGTAGAATAAGCAAAAGTGATTAAAACAATATCTGAAGCTTTTAATCACCTTTGTAGGATTCAGTTTAGGACTCGGTTTTTTTACCTGAAACATTATCTGAAGCTATTGGTAGCAGTAAAGGAAACTGAAGCCTACCACTTCGCTGAAGCCTATGATAAATGAGGAACTTGGGGTTAAACTTGCACTTTGATCAATATTAGAAGAATTGGAATAGCACAAAAAAATTTGCACACTTACCCCTTGATTACAGTTATTGATACATCTATTTCTCCACTTGAGTAAATTAGGATGAAAGCAGTTATACTAACTTTTTAGTTCTAAATTGCTTGCTCTGTAATGTGGTAATGTAAGAAGAAAAAGATACCATGAATGACATATATCCATATCTGAAATTTCTTTGGTTGTCACCATTGAAAAAAATGCATTCTTAATGACAATTAGCTGGAAGGAAAATAAGAAGCATTTGAAACACATTGTATTGAATTTTACATCATTGATAATAGGAACTGAAATATATTATCTATATAAAATGAATATAATTTGTGTCTCGAATCCTCTAGAATTGTGGTTGGAGCTGTGGGAGTTCATTTTGTATCTATATGGTTTGTTAGCTCACCCCTGGGACATCTTTGAGCTTGTAATATTTCTCTGTAAATAAACAGGATTCTTGATTGGAATTTCGTTTGTGGACCTATAAGTGGGTTTTCAACTTTTCATTTTCTGTTAGCTCTATAAAATCAATGTTTTTATACATATTAATTTATAAGCACAGTAAGGTAAAACAATTCATTAATTCAGAGGAGCACAAATGGCCTTACCTAAAAATTAACTTCTACAGTATATTGTACAGATAGGAAATATCAAATCAGATAAACACCTGCAGTCTACAGCACAGATAGGAAAAATATCAAATCAGATAAACATTCAAAATCAAAGAACGTACTATGAATCAGTGACTGACAAAGCTGTTGCAAGCTTGTGAAAAAGTTCAGTGCTCATGAATGCTAACCAGATTCGTAACCAATCTTATACCTATAGCATCAGCCGATTAGCTGGTTATGCAGGAAGGAGGAGAAAATGTACCTAGGGGCGCTTTGCCTAGAGCAGCCGCTAATAGTCAGGGGCGGGCGATGCTTGCATGAGCATCATCAGTGGGTTCCATGCAGCGGACCTCGGCGCAGCGTCGATGGGAGTTTTTGGCGGGGACCTCCTCGCGCGATGGCACCAGGGTCAGACGCATGTTTCCCCTGGCGCGAGGTGGGCGAGCAAGAGGCCTTGTGCTGCTACATCGTCGGTGCATCAAATCCGCGGCATGATGCCTCGCCGTGCGTACCGCGCGGCTATCTCTCCTCTTTCTAGCATTGCATCGAACACACGGTGGGTGTCGACGCATCGTCCATCCCGAGCTCAAAATCGAAATCTGGTTCGACGCCGTGCCCTCGCTAGGTTCCAGGGAGCCGTCGCGCTGGCCACGTCGACGTGCCTGGAGCCTGCTACCTCACCAGCTCGCTAGTGGCTTGCGCGCCGCCTCACGCTTCGGGACCTACGGCCGATCGAACCGACGCCTTGGCTGGGAGCCACCGCGGCAAGAGCCCGCCGCTAGATCCCCGCCACGTCAATGCCTCAGGTGGCGGCCGAGAGCCTGTATGCAGCACCAGCTTGCCTTCGTGCCAGTGCGGCGTGCCGGCCCGCTCCAGTGGCGCGGGGTGGGGAGGAGTGAGCGGACGCGGCGGAGCAGGCGAAGAAGCGAAGGGGACGAGCGTCAGCCCGCGAAGCTTCGTGATAGTTCGGGTAGATGACAAAGCGGGTTGACGACCCGAACTGATCCACGATGGACGGACCAGATCGCGTGACGGCTCGATCCAACGGCTCAAGGGTTATCAGGCGACGTGGCCCGATCCGTTAGCCCGCTTTTGGTGCAGGAATCGTAAGGTGAAAGATTCGTCTCGGTGTGATGGCCGCTTGCCTACTTGCTGGTGCTGCTCAAACGGGGTCGGCCAAGTCCGGTGATCGCCGGGTCGCAGTCGGCAAAGTCACGAACTGGCCTTCACGATAGGATAGAATTTGGTTTGAAGGAATGTGATTATTTGAGAAGCGTTAGGCGGCTGACCGCGTGGTGTGTGCAGTAAAACGAAACGCAAAACCACCACGATGGAGCATTTTTGTTATGAACCCCACAAGCCGCAAGCGGACAAAGCCTTGAAGCCCACAAAGCATGGCAAGGCCCAAAAGCTAGTAACGGTTCAGACTTCTATCTTCTTCTTACCGGAGGAACTTAGGGAGGGTATCAGCGGCGGAGCCTCTATCGGGGCCGTTCGCCCCTTTTTCACGGTTTATTTGGTTTCAACATTTTTAACTTTAACCATAAAACAATTTTGATATCAACAATAAGTAATATTATTATGGAACATATTTTTATATTGTAATACTTTGGAATCATAATCAAACTCTTTTTAAGTGTAGCTAAGTCTACAAAACATTATATTAACATGTCTTGTGACTCATAGAATGAAAACTAAGTTTGAAAGTAGAGTTTGAGAATTAAAGTGACCGTTTTGACAGTTCAGAAATGAAACTGGGCCTAGACTAATACTTGAGGACCAAAATTTAGGGACCCTAGCCCCGAACCCACCCTAATTCAGGGCCTTGGCTTCATCGAGTTGCGGGGACCTAACCCTAACGGGGACAATCAATATCTTTAGTATGCATTGAGTTATTAATTATTTTCAAAACATTTTTAAAGGTTTGTACTAGTAGTAACAAATAAGTTATGGAATGCCCAAGCAGTTCTCCTGTTCCCATCCAACCGAAGCGTGTCAAAGGCTCGGCCGGCTTCGCTCGGAAGGAAGCGAAAGCCATCTTGGGTTTCTCCTAGCTCCCGAGCGGCGCTTGTCCGGGCCCTCCCTGTCCGCCTCCGGTAGCCTCGCCAGTGCGTCGGGAAGGGGGGTCCCCGCATCCCGTAGCCGCAGCGATAGTTTCTTAGTTTGTTCTTGTTCTAGTTTTCTTTAGTGCCTTTATGGTCTCCGCCCAATGTGGTAAGCGCCGCCTACGATGTGCGGCTTTTGTCTTCGCCGTTGCCGAGGTCTTGGCTTCCTCGTCACCATCGTCCACGATCGTTGGGTTAGTACAAATAAAATAAAGTCCCCTCCGTCGCCCCCTCAAGCAGCCCCACCTCCACCCATCTCCATCCTCGGTTGCTCGAATTTCTTTGTCACCACCCTCGATATGACCGAGCTGCGGTGTCTTTCCCGCATCTTGGCGGTTCCGAGCTCCCTCAACCCGCCTCCACCGCTCGCCCCCCACCTCCGTCGTCTTCCTGCAGCCTCCAATCTTGCAGATCCAAATCCATCCAGGCACAACTCCTGGCCGGTGCCGACTGATGACCTAGTCTCCACACTGGGTATCGACATCGAGCCTCATCCTCTACCGCCGGCGACGCAGATTTGTACCCATCCTTCGGCCATCCGGTGTGGTCTCCATCAACGGCTCTCGTCGTCCCTCCTCCAACCGATACATGGAGCGGTCTCTCCATCCGGGTGTATGCGCCTACGGCGTCCCTACGGCCCACCGCCGACGAGTTCGTTTTCGTCTTCGCCGATGCAGTTCTTGTGCTAATCTGGTTTGTGGACCTTGTAATACGGCCTTCTTTGATGAACCGTTTTGTAAGATGGTTGCTTAATATATAAAGTTGTATTTGTCAAAAAAATGAAAGGAGGTCCTGCTCCTAGTCCTAGATGCATGGCCGGCCGTGGTTGGTGGCATCTGCTCCGCTTTGCCATCTGCTCTTGGACGCCTTCGCAGTCAAGGGACGACCAAAAACAGCTCATAGAGTGGGCCGCTGTTTGAACTTTCTACGTAACTCGTAGAGCACCGTGAGCGGCCTGCAGAAAAAACAGAGAGAGCAGTTGTACAAGCGCGCAAGCTTATACGGACTATTGGGACGAAGAAAATTCAATCACCAGGTCTGCAGAAAAAGGTTCACTGTGTCTGGGGGGCCCAACTCTGAAACACACGCTTTCATGCCTCTGACTGCATCGCCGCGCGCAAGCAGGTTTTAATACTCTCTTCGTCTCAAAAGTAAACGCAATTATGTTTAATCACTTGTCTTATTTATTTTTTTATAAAAATCGTAAAACAAATAAAATATTATTGCAAGTGATGTAGTAAGTCATAATAAAAGTGAAAATATTATTAAAAAATTAAATAAGACGAGAGGTCAAACATAGTTTCTACGAATCAAAAAATTACATTTATTTTCGGATGGAGAGTGTAAGTGTGAGTGCTGTGAGAGCTAGTCATTGGCATTCTTTAAATAAATAAACTAGTACAACTAGTCGCGGCTTAGCAATATATGTCCTTCTCGGTGGTAGCTACATTCTGGAGATGTCCAACGACCGAGCCGTGGTGCCACATTGACTTGAACAAAAATCTTGTGATCATGTCTATGTTCAGTGACAATCACGTTTCCGTGTCTTGTTTGACTCCGATTTTCTTAGTCCTTGAAAAGCACATGCATATTTCAAAACATGTTATTCATTGCCCCTAGTGCGTCACTTCGTGGCACGTCGTGTAAATAAAATCTCTCTCGATATTAAATACAATTATACGCAAAACCGTTTACATTTTTGAGAATAGCTAACAACCAACCGACATACGGGTATGTTTTTGGCCGGTTTGAAATGCAAGAATTATATAGAAATTTTGCATGAATCAGTTCATTTTAAGTTTCTATAGAGAATATTTAGGAACCAGGAAAAAAGATGTCATGTCTGGTTATAACACACTCCTACTCCTTTGCCATCTCCCAAGCTTGCTACCATCACCTTCACTACGTCCGCTAATTGAGCCTCCTCCTTTCGGCAGTGCATTGTCTCTCACTCACCACCCCTAACCGACATATTTTTCTCCTACTCTAGCCGACACCTTTCCACCTCTACCATATCCAACCTTGGCACTACCACACAAACGATTTTAAGAAATGATCAAGATCAGACAGTTTTGAAACTGGTACTATATATGCTAACGATTGTGGAAACGATGTATTTTCATGGGCGGTTTTACAAACTGTCCATAAAAATCAAATTTCCAGGGGTTAGAAATATCATTAAAAAAGATAAAACTATTAAACTGCGCCAAAAAAAAACAAAATAATATTTTAGCTCATGCGAGGACCAATGGCAAGATCGATCACAGTGCCCCAAGCCTCAGTCTAACATTTTTAAGATACTATCTTTTGTATCAACTTATATGAATCTTGGCACAAAACTATATCAAATGAAAAGGCTTCAAATATAAAGTTTTAGATCTTGTCGGGCACTACAACTTTGATATAGGGAGTGTCACCTTCTGAAGTTGTTTTCTACATGCGGACGTTTAAGCCATTACAAGTCATGACATTGTTCACACAAAATTGACTGTTTTCAAATCTTTGTTCAAAGTATCATTAGGCAGCTACCATTTACAAAGCTATAGGTCTATTGACTGGACAACAATTTTGAAATTGGAGCGATTAACACTGTACGCTATGCATGGGACGACGCATGCATATGGATGACTGGATCGATCACAGGATGTCATGGGTGACACATGCACTACATAATCAGAACCGTACCTAATGGACGGCATGGATTCTCTATGTATGAATGGAGACTCAGCTGAAACTCTGAATTGTCAGACATATTTCTGCATCGTTGAAAATAAAGATGTTGTCTGAAAGCTTGCTTGCTCCAGCTTCACAGATCAACTAGTAACGTCGCTCCAATATCAAGCTTCAACGACGGCCAATTGAAATAAGGGCTTAAATTATTGGTTAACTCAGCAAACATGCCTGCAATATATATAGGTTACCAGCACGTCATATAAATTCCAATACAGGAAACTTAGTTATTATCCGCAACGACCGCACACGCAAATTGAGAAATGTTCTTCTATATATTCAATTATTACATGATCCCTGAAATAATTCAGCTCGTACGTGTTATTTGAGCAGACAACACACGAAACCTAACCTACTCCAACTCAGCGGCAAATTAATGGTTGTGCAAGGTTATCTGCACGCCCATCCCCTATGATGTTGCCAAGACGGCGTCGTTTTCCTCCTTTCGGTCAATGCATTAGGTGAAAAAGAAGTGTTTTCTACACATCATGGCCGATGGGTACTAAGGCAATGGCTTAGCATATGATTAGGTCAAACCAATGCATGCATGTGTTGTTCCTTTTGCACCACACCAACGCAACACGCCATTTGGAAGATATAAACGCAGCAATTAGTTTGTAACACGATCATGTTACATGTTATCCCTCGACGTACGTCAAATCAATTTTTTTCTCTTCTTGCAGCTCGGGCCAGCCAGGAAGCTTTTATTTTCCTCGATCAATATATTGTAAGTGTAAGGCAAATGGATACCACTAAATCTTGTAGTTTGTCGATACACACCGATTTAAAATTTACCTAACACTATTACAAAATCGCTTAATTTTGAATATTGCAGTCACTAAATTATTCAGTTGTTTCACGGTCGGGGGAGAGAAAGGCTAGCGAATAGACCACGGGCTTGTTTGGTCGAGCGGCCAACCCTGGCCAGAACTCCCTGGAGCCAGTTTGAGCTGTTTGGTTGCCTGTACAGATGGCCACCGTGCCGTGCTCATGCCTAGCCGGCAGCCCAAGGCACGCCCCAGCGGGCCATTTGCCGCGGCCCGTGCTGGTCGTGGCCCGCCAGCGCCGCCGTCGAGCCGCCGTCTTCATCGTCAGAAGGCCGGCCGGGCGGCGGCGGTCGAGGTAGGGGCGCCGTCGGGGCAGGCCGGCTGTAGCTCCTCCACCGCCGGGGTCGGGGACAACACAGGGGAAGGTCCTCCGCCGGCCTTGACGCGGCCGGCTACAGCCCTCCACCGGGCAAGTCGTGAGGTCGCGGGGTGGCGCAGGGGAGGTCCTCCGCCAGCCTTGGACGCGCGGCGTGGGTGCGGGGCGGCCATGGGAGGCTAGAGCGGTGCCGGCAGCCGTGGGAGGGGAGGAGAGTGGTGGGGTGCGGGGCGGCCAGGGCCGGAGCGGCGCGGCAGCCAAAAGCAGGGAGGGGAGAAGCGTAGGGGGCCGGGAGGGAGCCACCAAATAGAGTTGTGGCCCTTTGAAAGGTCCCTTGTGGTTTTGGTAATTGAGTGTCAACATTAGGTGAACTAATATGTGTGATTGAGATTATACACAGGAGATTAGTTCACATGTGATGGTGCAATGAAGGAGCTTTATTGCATATGTGACATGACATGGAGTCATGTGACCAAGGTGGTGAAGATCAAGACAAGGCTTGGCTTGATGGACCGGTTGCAAGTGTGAAGGGCAAGTCGAGGGACTTGGCGCCGACGGACCGACGCAACGGTGAAGAGCAAGAGAGGTCAAGATCGATGGACCAAGAAGGTCATGTGTGATATGAAGTGGATCATATCATTCTTGATCGTGTTGGTGCATGTGTTGCATCGGCACTTGGAGATGGAGCGGAATGAAAATGCGCAAGGCAAAGGTATAACCTATAGGGCATTTCTTTTCGCCGGTCATGAGGAGCTTAGAGAAGTTTATGACTGGGTTTAGGATAGATGGCCGTACTATCAAGAGGGGCAAACTTGTTTGCATATCGGTTATCTAGTGCCACCTGTGCGATCTAACTTTACGATGTGTTAGGATCGAGTGGCGCGGAGAGCTAACCCGTCCTTTGGTATGTTTGTGAAAATGCTAACACACATGCACATGGTGATGTACACTTGGTGGTGTTGGCACATTTGTAAAGGCGGCGATGATTCGACGCTTTTGAAAAAATGAAATGCTTATTTTCTTTTGCGCCGGATGCATCGTGGTGGTGAAAACATGCTATTCCTTGTGCTCAAGTTGGTATACTTGTTGGGTAGCATATCGAAGCAAAGGTGACGGAGAAATGACAAAGTTTCGCAGGAAAACAGTGACCGGACGCTGCGACCGGACGCTGGGTCCTTGACCGGACGGTCCGGTCCGACTAACAGAGAGCATGTTTTTGGGACTTTGCTCAAGACTTCGACCGGACGCATGGACTGAAGAGTCCGGTCACCACCGGAACCTGTGACCAGATGCATGGGATTGGGTGTCAGCTGTGGGACCGCTGGCTCTGTCCCATCTGACCGGACACTCGTAAGGGAGCGACCAGACGCTTGACCGGACCCGCTGGTGAGTCCGGTCGGTGCGTCCGGTCAACACGCAGAGGTTGTGGTTTTGTCCTCAACGGCTCTATTTGGCTGGGGGGCTATATATAGAGGTTGTGGTCGGCCATGGCAGGTAGCTCAGCATCTTGGGGACTTTGTGTCCATGCTTGAGAGTGCTTGAGAGCCCTCCCACTCACATATGCTTGATATCGTTCATCCGATTGAGTGAGAGATCGAGTTCTAGTGCATTGCGTTGAGAGATCGCATTCGTGGCACTAGGTGTTCGTGTTGCAAGCCGGTGGTGCTTGTTTCTCTTGGAGGTTGCCACCTCCTAGATGGCTTGGTGGCAAGAGGCTCCATCGAGGCACGCAAAGAAGATTGTGCGGTGCTCTGGAGAAGAGATTGTGAGAGGTTCGTGCTCACCTCGCGAGGATCGTGAAGAGCAACTCTAGTGGAGCGTGTCATTGAGCTACCACACTTGTGTGTGGGTTCACACGGTACCCTTGGCTTGAAGACTCACACTGTGTGAGGGATTCGATCAAGCTCCTGTAAGTGCAATAAAGCTCTAAGTGGGTTTTGGCGTTGATGACCACCGAATTAGGGAACTAATGAGATTTACGAAGATGACATGCAGGAAATATGATGAGGAGTTGATGTACAGGTCCAAAGGCATCTCATAAGCTAGATGGTGGTGTTTTCGGATCAAGGCATTTTAAATTATTTCATAGTTTGAATCTTGAGTTTAGGAAATGCCGTACTATCAAGAGGGATCCTAGGACTCTTAGGCTACATGTGGACTAAATGCTCTAAACTCCAATCCAGCCACAAAACACAACTCCCTAGCCCGACCACCAAAGAAAATATCATGTTTCACACCTTTGTCAAGCCAGTCAGTCGGGTGGGCAAGGCCATGCGCTTGGTGCGGCAGTGCCGCGTGTAAGTGCGACAGTGCCACACTTACTTCCGACCGTTGGGTCCGTGGGGTATAAATACCTATTCTACCCATCCCACAACGGTAACCTGGCTCACTTTCTTCTTCCTCCCGACCAGAACAGCCAGGACACACCTCTTGCTCTCTCTCTCACCTCCATTGAAGCACCTTGAGCTCCCCACTCAATCTCTCACTTCCCACCAGGGATTTTTGAGGGAAAAGGCAGCAAACTTCGATTGGAGACCGGATCTACTACTTCCCCCACTTGAAAGAGCATTTGGTTCACGTTTGGCCGGAACCCTAGGGTTCTTTACTCTTGGAGCTTGCTCCTAGACGGCTAGGCGTCGCCCTTGAGCTTGCCCTCTTCGTGTGGCAGCCTTGGGAGGTTTGTAACCTCACACAAACATCAATACATTACCCCACATCTCTAGGGTTAACTCCCTATACTTGTGAATGAGGGAAAAAGCAAGCCGGTGGGCAAGCTAAGCCTTGTGTGGCAACCTCAACAACGTGGGCGTAACCCAGCCTGTGTGGCGACGGCGAACCACGGGTCAAATCCTTGTGTCACTTGTGTTCTTTACTTTATTGCATATATTATCTTGTGAGATAGGGTTTCGTCCCGATCTACTTTGTTGCTGCGTTTCTGTCATATTTGGCTAGTTCTCTGTGAAGCTTTTGTGTGCAGGAACAAGTGTGAATCACGAGCATCAAGTTCCCAGCACTCAGATTCACCTCGGAGTCACCTCTGTGAAGTGACTCGCGGCAGTGCCGCTTGGACGCGCGGCAGTGCCGTGCCTAGACTTTCCAATAGGCCTCGGTTCTCTGTTTCTGTCTCTGTCTGTCAGTTACCCGCGGTAGTGTCGTGCCTATATGCGGCAGTGTCGCGCCTCTCTGTACTGACAGTGCGATTGAGTTTTGACAGGTCCATTTTTGGGGGTCAGCCTATTCACCCCCCCTCTAGGCTTCCATCAGATCCTACAGCTCCCACTGTGGGATTTGACACTGGCCATTAAGCTTGTAAATCATCACTGGGTGATTCGTCAAACCGTGGAACCACTAAAGTGTTGGTCGACACAACGAGGAGTAGGGAGAAGTTGGCAAGCTTCCTGAGACCTCGGTAAAAAATCACCGGTGTCAACTTGTGTCCACACTTCGCGGTGGTTTGCAATCTCTTCATCACAAGCTTTGTTCTTACATTCATATATACATTGTGCTTGTGCTTGAGTAGTATAGTTGTAACTATCTAGCTTGTAGCTTGTTTAGTTACTTTGCTTAGCTTGTGTAGCTAGGTAATCTGAGCCTTTGGGTTAGGCGTGTGTTGCCTTGTCCATTGTGCATCTAGTGAGCTTAGGAGCTTTGTGCTTTTGCTTACTAGAATTGAGTAGGAGCTCACCCGTGCTTGAAGTACTAGTGCTTAGGTTTGTATGACCTTGTAATAGAAATGGTTAGGAGCTCAACCTAGGCTTGTCACCTCACTCTTCTTGTGTAGGATCTTTTGTGAGGTGATCTAGAGTCTTAGTTAGAGGGGTGAAGTCTTAGCTAGACCGATAAGTTTAATTCCGTATTAGTTTCGGTTAGCCGGTGCGATTAGTTTTCAAAAGGGACTATTCACCCCCCTCTAGTCCCCATCTCAACCCTTCACCCTTGTGGGACTTGTGGCTTCTATGGGCTGTGGCTTAGTAGGCCATCAACGTCTTTGTCATGTTGGCCGTGTCGTGCCACGCCGCGCCACGGACCGGGTGGCGGCCCGTGCACGGACCGGTGACCGGGCCATAATGGTGCCACGGGCCGGGGTCACCGTGGACGTGTCGCTTAAAATCGGGCCGGGCCAAATCCCCCCACGGGTCGTGCCAACGGGCCTCGTGCTGCATGGCCATATATAGTTTCCTGTATACATCCCGAAGCCATGCTCCAGCTGGCCACCGACCACCGCTCCAGAAAAACGGATGGGGTGGTCATTTTCTCAGGGTCAGGCTTGGGACAATTGAAGATCTCTAGTTTGGTTTTGGCTAATTAGTGACATCCTAGGACTAATCTCTCTATGCTAAGTGTTTGATTAGTTGGAGATTGGTCAAGCCAAGCGTGGTGCGCGCACGGTGGTCATGGTGGAAAGATCGTGGTGATCCAAGAGATGATCAAGTGCTAATTTCCAGTGGTTCGAGGATCAAAATGGGCTCAAGGCAAAGGTATATCCATAGGGCCATTTTGATTTTGCACTCAAGACACCATAGAGGGTGTGAGTGATTTAGGATCGATAAGCCGCACTATAAAGAGGGAAAAACCTCGGGAACATCGATCCTCAAGTGCCACTAGGTTCAACAATCATATGCATGCATTCTAACCTAGAGAGCTAACCCAACCTTCAGTATTAATTGTGAAAATGCTAACACACGAGCACATGGTGATGTACATGTGGTGGTGTTGGCACGTTTGCGAAGGCGGTGATGGTTGCAGGGTTGAGATGGGATTCGGCACTTTTGAGAAAATGAAACGTCTATTTTCTATTGCGCCGGGTGCATTGTGGTGGTGAAAACATGCTAACCCTCGTGCTCAATGTTGGTATACTTGTTGGGTAGCATATCGAAGCGATGGCGATGAAGAACGACGACTTTTCGCAGAGGAGCAGTGACCGGACGCTTGATCGGACACTGGGCTCCTGACCGGAGCGTCCGGTCATGGTGCGTCCGGTCGATTCCAATAAGGGTCGCAATTGTCGGTTTGGCCGACCGGAGCGTCCGGTCAGTGACCGACACTACGACCGAACGATGGGAGTTGGTTGTCAACTCGTGGGCCCAATCATTTGTCTTATTTGACCGGACCCGTGACCGGAGCGTCCGGTCACCTCGCAGAAATTGAGTTTTCCTCCCCAACGGCTACTATTTGTTTGGAGGCATATAAATAGTTGGTTGGCTGGCTCATGCTCTCTCTCTCTTGGCCATTTCTAATACCCTTTGAGCTGAGCAAACATCTCCCCACTCTCCTCTCTTGCTTGTGAGCACATTCTTGAGAGATTGGGTGAGAATCAAGTGCATTGCTTTGAGAGTTGCATTTAGAGGCACTTGAGGGTCGTCGTTGCCGGTGGATTTCTTGTTGCTCTTGGAGAGCACCACTCCTAGCCAGCTTGGCGATTGGTGGAGGCGTTGGCAAGAGTAGGAGATTGTTCCTGGCCACCTCCAGATGATTTGTGAGAGGACCGTGCATCCTCGTCGGGGCGACAAATTGCAAGTTAATACATTGCTCGTGTCTTTGAGTACCTCTCATTTGCCTTGGGTGTAAGTAGCCTAAAGGAAATTTGCTAGGAGTGAGATCCACCTTGCCCCACACGTGAGAAGGTCGGCACAACGGAGAGTAGCTTGAGGGTGCTCAAGTGAACTTCGGGTTAAATCATGTGTCTATCCATTGTGTGATCATTGTCTCCCGGTGATTGGCTTCATTGTCTATATTGTGATTCTATCTCCGGTGATTGGGTGACTCACCTCTACACGTTGGTATAACACCTCCTCACTACCTTGCATTACTTTGATTAAATATCTTGTTCTTGTGTAGTAATAGTTGCATATCTTGATAGAGTAATTAGTTTATTCACCTAGTTGGTAGAGTAGTGACTTAGCAAATTATGTGAATTAGAGACTCTAGCAACTAGAATTGTGATTAGGAGGCTTGCCGACAAGTAGAGCTAGAGCAAACGCTTTTACGCTTTGTTATTTACTAACAAGTTGTTCTATTGATTTTGTAGAATTTTTATTAGGCAATTCACCCCCCCCTCTAGCAATTTAGGACCTTTCAACAGCTCGCATCAGTCGTTCCCTCACCTTTTAGTGCCTACCCGGTAAGTTCTTCGCGACTTCGTTCGATTCTCAGTCCGCGGCGCCATCTCCATTCACGAGCTCCGGTGGTGCTGTCTAGCAGGGTCATAGCTCTGCCATCTCCATCCATAGGGTGAACACGACGCAGCCACCACTACAATTTGCATCGATTTGCACCGATTGGCTGTTACCGCACTCACCGCCCACAACTTCGATTTGCATCAATTTGCACCGATTGGCAGTCACCGCACTCAAGTGATTTGCATCTTGCATCGATTTCCACCAATTTGCCGGCGTCCACCAACTGTTTGAGGAAATGGCTGAGAGAGGGTAACCTTACCAAATTAGAGTAGAGGTAAGTCTATACAATGCAAAACGAACAACCAAACACACCCAATGTCAGGCTTATTAGGGAAACAAACCAAACAACTAGAGCTAGTCTTAAGCTAGCCTGGCTTGGTCTGGCTAGCCAGGCTGGCCAGAGAAACGAACCAAACACGCCCATATTGCCCAAGTCATTGTCTTCATCCACCCAGCTCCACCCTTCTCTCTCCCCTGACTCAATATAGAGGCCTCTTTTGCTTTTTCATCCTTGTTAGTGCCACTGGTGCAAGCATCACAACCGCTTTCCCATCAAGCCCTCACTACCACATTATCACCCCTAGTGGTGGAAGCCCCCCTCCCGCTCACTCTAGCGCCCCCACCCTTACTCCCGCTTCACCCTTGCTCAATGATTCCTCACCGTGGTCCTAGTTCCATAGTGTGTGCCACTAGCCCCACCCCCATTCCTTTGCACCATTGGCTCCAAAGGGTAAAAATGATGAAATGTGCTCACGACAGTGGTGTGTGACCATAGACGCAACAAGGACAGAGAAGAGGAACTATCATAAGGCGATGGTGGCGGTGGGAGCGGTGATGAGTGTCCATGTACATGGAGTGGAGGGAGATGAGGTAGCACCAGAAGGGAACCGGATGTGAATATAGGAAAATAACTTAGGAAGGACTTCTTTTCTTATCTTCCATATCTAGTCCCTCCTTTTAAGCTTCTATAGATACTAATTTGTAGGGGGCCTTAGGAGGGACTCCATCCTTCGAGTAGCGATAGCAGAGGCTCTAGCCCACCAAGCCCCATATCTTGTGATAATTAGGGGGTGTTTGGGACTGCTCCGCTCCACGTTTTTCAGCTATGTTCCATTTTTTTTTTGCCAAACGGTTTTAGCTCCACGCACACGGTTCAAAAAAAAGTATGGAGTTGTGAGAGCATCTAAAGAGGTGCTCCACAAACTCCAGCTGCTCCATGGTGGATTTTGCAGGGCAGAGTTTGTGGAGCAATCCCAAACTCCCCCTTAATAAGCCCTGAAGGCAAAAGTAATGCGACGAGAGCAACAAGTGTTTGTGGGGGAGACGAGTGGCGGTGGGTGTCCATTGCATGGATGCGACACGAAAGTAGAGGAGCCACCACCGGAAGTCAACGGTAACAACAAGAGCATCAAGTGTTGGTGATTGACGGGATGAGCTAACGATGTGGCGCTCGGCTTCGTGTTTGCCGGGCCATCGCTTTCGACGGCTCACCCGGTCCGGGCTTTTCCGTCGGGTGGCAGGCATGAAGGGTGTTGGCTTCTCACGGATGAGGAGGTTTTGCTTTCTTGTTGGTGGATAGGGGTCTTCTCTCTTTGTCATTCGGCTGCTTGTAGTGGACCCTGGCGGTTGGCATTGCGACTGCAATGGCTAGTGCGATGCGGGACTGCGTCTTCGGACGGCGCTTGCGGCAACGGCAACGGGGACGGCTAGGCTTGCAGCGGATCGCGGCGGGTCTTTACAGCATGGCTGGAGTCACCCGGTGAGATACAACGTCGGAAGATGGCACAAGCGACAACCCCGGTCGCTTGGCTCGACGGGCGGCAGCTTTTAGTGCGCGGAGAAGTTACGAGGGGACGTCGACCTACGGCGACGGTCTCGTTGCTTCAAGATGATCTTCGGGGCCGGGCATCTTTGCTCGTTGTTTTGACAATAACCTTTGAAACGAGGCCGCAGCATGGAGCGTTGTGGCGGGCGTGGCGAGGAGGCCCCCGCGCACAAGAGAGGAGTTCAACGGCGGATGTGGAGAGTCCCCCGTGCGTTGTGGAGGCTCGGTCTCGGTGTTTTCATTCTGTTTGATGGTGGCTTTGATGCAGCAGCACTACGGCGAAGGGTGGTGTCCGCCCCTTTGTTTACCTTGGGCACTGACTTCCGTTAGTGGTTCTCGACGACTGCAAGTGTGCGGTTTGTGGGTGGTTGCTGCAGCTGGTTTTTGTCTTCTCTGCTGCTGTGTTTGTATGGAGCCTTAGCCGTGTTGAGGTCCCAATCCGACCGGCTTTTGAGTGGTAACCCGCGTTGATGTCCCAATCCAACCGGGAGAGTATAGTTAATTAGTTTTTTTTTAAGTTAACTTTGTTGGTGTTGTTTCGTTGTACTGCCCAATCTAGGATTCCTCTTTTTTAATATAATCGGCAGCTGCCTGATTCGTTTCAAAAAAACGATGTGGATGGTGTAGACGAGTTTCGTGGGTTTTGACGTGTTCTTCGTTGACGTTTAGGGGGCCAGCTGCTGGAATATACCATGGTGTTGGGCGGCCACGGGAAGGGGATGACGTGGAGTGGAAGTAGATAGATAGACTGGAGGGCCTTCACTCTCCTCTCCCATAATATTGGATAAACAATTATTTTATTGTGTTCGGTGTATAGTGCCAAATTAAAAAGGTACTGAGCAAATTTCAAATATGGGTGCGCATTAACAAATTACAAAGATCGAATGGTGTTCGTGAACAAAATTTGTCTAATTGTAACATTGGTAGCCTTTTGACAAATATATATAATGGTGAATCGATCAGCCAACTCTGCTTCTTCTTGGCCGAAATTGGTGAAAGGAGGTAGATGCTGTACCACTAGTGCGGCGGCTATACAAATATAATCGCGGCATGAAGCTTTGGCGTCACTTCCCTAACTAACCACTCCATCGTGTCACGTGCTGCTGGATCTTCCTTTGTTTAATCGACGACGCGTCTTCCGTCCAATTAACACTCCAAAATTCACAAACAAATAAAAGCCCTAGCAACTACTAGTGCTAATGTCCGTCTAGAAGCATTGGACCATGAGTGAGTGAAATAAAGAAAGAAGAATACAAAAGAGACAGTGCAAACAAAAATGCATGGTTGAATCGATCTTCATGTGTGGCCGGAAATGCATGCAAAGCGATTATAACGAACGATCATTGACGACGACCCGCACCTACCCTAAGCTAGCTACATGATGGAACCATTCTCAGCCGGGGAAGGAAGAAGAGAGGAAGAAGGAGAAGTGGAGGGTAGACAGCGACAGATTACTAGAGACAACGAATTAACCTTTTGTTTTCAGTTGGTGTAGTTGGTAGCTCCGGGCAGTAGGGCCGGAAAAACAGGCAGCATATACAATTCCAACAATGCCCAATTTCAAGGGAGGGATATGGAAAGATCATCTTGTTCGATTGATTCTAAATAATTTTATATTTTGCATGGAGATAAAATACTAATAATAATATAGAACATGAAGAAAGAAGATGAATAGATCGCATCGCGTCGACAAAGAAATAATGTTTGAACGAGTGGTACAGACGACATATTCAACGCCATGACACACACCTGCTGGCTGAATGGGACGATTATATTGTTGGTTCGGTGCAAGGAAAAATTGAGCCCGGCCGGCCAAAATTCAAAGGAAGGAAGGAGGGAGGGGCCGGCCATGCGTGGACCGACGACTCCCTCTCCTGGCTCCGGCCTCCTATCTGCACCCGCAGCCGCCGCCGCGTCTTTCTTTCCATATTCCATATATCCATGTGAAAGTAGGCGGCAGCTGTGGTGCCTAGCTTAATAATTATTAATGCTTGATTGCTCGCTCTCTATAAAAGGGAGCCATCCTATGTCGTCCAATGCAACACCCACCATCGTCGACATCGATCGTACGTCCACAAGCAAAAGCAGCTCGCCGCTCCAACGTGTAACCTCAAGCTCTCTCAACCATAATGGCGTCCCGTTCCGCTCTGATCGCGCTTCTCGTCGTTGTGAGCTCCGTCGCGGCGGCCTCGGCGACCACGTTCACCGTCGGAGACACTAGCGGGTGGACTCTTAGCGGCGTCAATTACGACAACTGGGCCAGTGGCAAGACCTTCAAGGTTGGAGACACTCTAGGTGCGTTCTGGATCTGTCTCTGTGTCCACCTAGCTCGATCGATCACCACCATGCTATGCCATGCATCTTTAATTCTTCTTCTTTTTGAATAAAGGCCGGTTTCCCATGGATCCTTTCTCTCATTAAAATTATAGTTTTCAAGGAAAATGGAATGAAACTGATGGCATGCATGCCTATGTTGATGCAGTGTTCAACTACGCCACCGGGAGCCACGACGTGGTGGAGGTGAACAAGAGCGGCTACGACGGCTGCTCCACCAGCAACGCCGTCAACACCATCCAAAACGGCCCGGCCACCGTCACCCTCACCACCGCCGGCACCCACTACTACATCTGCGGCTTCACCGGCCACTGCGGCGCAGGCATGAAGCTGGCTGTCACCGTCGGCTCCGGCTCCTCCCCCCTCGACACCCCCACCACTCCCGGCTCGCCCAGCACACCACCCAGCACCCCCAGCGCCCCTCCCCTGCTGCCGGCACCCCGGACAGCGCGTCCGTAAGCCTCAAGGCCGGCTCCGCGATCGCCGTGGCCGCCGCCGTGCTTGTCAAGCTCGCCCTCTTCTGATCGTGATCGATCATGCACCGATCGCCAGGATAGAGGCAGTGCTACGTACAGCAGGATTATATTATTTATTCTTCTTGATGATATGTATGAGCTAGCGTTTTCATTCCATCTGATCCTGACGGCCGGCATGTACGTACGTACAGTAGAGAGCTAGCTGGTTATTTATTTGCTGCTGGTTTGAGTTCGTGATGTACTACTGTATGTTTCATTGATGTATGCTTTCTTTATTATATTGTTGCATGGTTTTCTCTTCGATCTCCTCCATGTATATATTATCTAGACAAATTTTCGTGTATATGATGATTTTATTTGCTGTGACATATATTATCATTCTTATTTATATATGTTGATTATTGATAATATAATCGATCATGTATGGTGTCTAACACATACTATATTATTATACGGTGCCAATTGGTCCGAAATGCCCAAACAACATTTCTGCCGGGGTGATCTTATGTCCAAAATCCAAAAATGAAATAAATATAAATATTAAACTTGCATTGGCGGGTTGCACAAGTATGTGGGTCCCGTATTCTCTCTCAACTACTACTTGTGATTCAAATAAAACGTTTTCCTTCTAGAAGCCAAAGACTGAAGCTGATTAAACGAGCGCATGCAGCAAAACAATATAGCATTATTGTAACAAAAAGATTATTTGATCTGAAACAAGAAGCTAATTAACGGAATTGGTCATGCTGAACAAAGCACATGGTTAGGTGAGGGGCTAGATATTCTAGACGACGACTTTAGTTTGAGAGCCGGCGGGCGGCCTTCTCCGACGTCAGTAATATAATTCTGCTGGGGGCAGTTGGGTTAGGTATGCAACAAGGATGGGATGGGATGGGAATAGACCATCCAAGATCGATCGGAAAAGATGGTATAATCCACGGAAAAACGATGGCCCATGACAGTGACTGACTTGGTTTCTTGTTCACACACAGATCTTCATTCCAAAAGGATGGAGCCAAATTAAAAGCACGGAAGCAAAATCAGCAGCGATCAGACATGAGTCTTGCCTTCAATTTGTACTTGGGCCTTGTTTAGATTGCTAAAAAAATTCTAACCTTTTTTTTCACTTTTTCTCCATCACATCACATTAAATACACCAAAAGACATATGTTTGAAGTATTAAATGTAGGTAAAAAAATAACTAATTACACAGTTTAGATGTACATTCATGGCATCGATTCTTTTGAGCCTAGTCTACTTCCATGGTAGGATGATATTTACCACTAACAAACGAAACGCCTTCTGATTAATACGACGTGACATGCGGTGCTAAATTTTAGCAATCTAAATAAGGCCTTGAGCTCGTGTCAACACCTTACCTGCTCCTATCCATCCTTATGTTTGCGTGATACGTGCCACACTCTGAACCGACCGATCAAAGCAAAAGCGTCTTCTTGAATTTGGGTTTGCTTCACATCTCCGGTACGGTGGTAGGTTAAAAGGATGGCCAACGTAACAACGTTGAATATAATGCGTGTGTGGTGAGGAATATACGCTACTGCAAGAAGATAATGGGCCCAAATCCAGTTAATTAGGACTTGGAAAAAGTCCACTTTCCCTCCCCCAACTATCACCAAAGTTCACTTTTCCTCCCTCAACTCAAAACCGGTACAAATCGCTCCCTCAACTTTCCAAACCATGCAAATTACCTCCATTGAGCGGTTTTGAAGGCGGATTTGCTACAGTAACCACGGTTTGCTACAGTAACAGCGGGTTTTCTGTGGTAACAGTAACTTTGCCTTTTTTCTTTTTTAAAAAATCCGGTTGAATCTTTGAAAAATCATAGTAAATCATAGAAAAATCATAAAATAAAAAATCTAATTTTGTTAGACTCCACATGATTAGATCTACACATTGAATATATAATATGATATGCTTTAGTATAAAGTTTTTTGATGGTACGAAGGTTTTATCTTATTTATTTATTTATTTGGTCAATCTTTGAAAAATCATAGTAAATCGTAGAAAAATCATAAAATAGAAAATTCAATTTTGTTAGACTCCACATGAGTAGATCTACACATTGAATATATAATATGGTATGCTTTAGTCCAACAAAATAATTATAGAAGTTGACGCTACGAATTATTTCAATTAATTACACAAAAGCATAGATCTAAAGCTACAACAAAAATTTTGTACTAAAGCATACCATATTATATATTCACTGTGTAGACATACGCATGTGAAGTCTAACAAAATTAGATTTTCTATTTTATGATTTTTCTATGATTTACTATGATTTTTTAAAGATTTAGCCAAATAAATATAAAAGAAAAAGACAAAACATTCGTAGCAAAAAAACTTTGTACTAAAGCATATCATATTATAGTCACTGTGTAGATTTAATCATGTGGAGTCCAACAAAATTGATTTTTATTTTATGATTTTTCTGTGATTTAATATGATTTTTCAAAGATTCAACCGAATTTTTTTAAAAAAAAAAAAGGCAAAGTTACTGTTACTGCAGCAAACCCGCTGGTACTGTAGCAAACCGCGGTTACTGTGGCAAATCCGCCTTCAAAACCGCCGAGGGAGGTAATTTGCATGGTTTGGAAAGTTGAGGAGGCCGATTTAACCCGGTTTTGAATTGAGGGAGGAAAAGTGAACTTTGGTGATAGTTGGGAGAGGAATGTGGACTTTTTCCTTAGGACTTTCATGTAAACAAGATTGGGTCACCTCTTCCTGATGCTTAACACACATTTGGCCCATGGGCTACATGTCCTTCTGACAAGCACAACGTTCTGCTATACCGAATCGTAAATTCACTACTCTCTCCGTCCCAAAATAAAAACCTTCTCCTTTCCCCGGTAAGTCAACGTTTTCAAAATGCCGGCAATTATATATTAAAATATATAAATATTTATGTTAAGTAATTAGCATCATCGGAAAGATCTTTTAGTCTAGTTTTTTAATAAATTTATTTGAATATTTAAATGTTATACGTATTTTCTACAAACTTAGTCAAAGTTGAGAAAAAGTTTAACCGCACGCGTTTCCCATAGCATCGTTTATTTTGAGACGGAGGGAGTAGCTAATACATACTATGTTTGTCAGTGCTTTGTAATAATGGGGCTTACACATGAAAATTACCAGTGGGGAGGTAGCTATATGCATGTTTCTTGTTGAATTTAATTTGACTTTGACTGAACCATATTCAATTACAAGGTCCATAATTAACGTTACGTGCAACAAGGATTAAAAAAAATGAACCTTATTAGATTATGATGGTATGCATCTGTTTTGACGCACTCGGCTGTCCTGGCCTGCAGAGCGCTCTCTCCAACACCATTCGCCGCGTCATGGCACGCGTGTCGGCAAGGAAAGCAGGAGGCCAAATTTAACGAACCTCCTCAACCAAACCTCAATTACAGCAATCGATGATAGTTTGTGATACAAATAGGCAATAATTAGAGAGAATCTAGGTGGAAGAGCAGGGATCCGGGGTACTCCCCGTCCCCATGGAGTTCGTCGTTTTTGATTTTTGAACTTCATGTTTGACCATCCGTCTTATTCAAAATATTTATGCAAATCATAAAATAAATTAATCAATATTCAAGTATCTTCATGGATAAAATAAGTCGTAATAAAATAAATTATATTTGTGCAAAAAAAAATTTGAATAAGGACGAAGATTGAAAAGGATGGCGACGAAAATCCGCGCCGCCAAACTCAATGGGACGGGACGGAGGGAGTAGGGAGCAAGGATAGAAAGAGGGTTTCGGGAACTGACGGAAGGACGACGACGACGGGGTTCAGGTTCGGGTTCTGTTCGATGCCTCCTCTGCAAGCAGCCTTGGGTCTTTATCCCGGAGGCTCCTGTCCAGCAAAGGCCTTGCCTATTCGGGCGCAATTGTGCCCGGACGTCCGGCGCAACGCGTGTTTCCGGACGCCGGGCGCTGAAGGCCCATCAACCAATACGAGCCCAACAAACCTGTCCGCATCCAATCCGCAACAGGAAGCAATCCGCAACGGGAACCAATCCGCAAGCGTCGCGGGAGGCGCGACGCAAGGCCGCCGGAGCGCGACCCGCCGCAGACTCCTCGTAGAGCCACCGCTGCCCCTCCCCGGTGACAGCTCCTCGGTGACTCGGTATCCGCCGCTCCTCGGTGACGCCGATGCCGTGCCTCGTGTGGCCGCGCCCCTGCCCGAGCCCGACGCCGCGCCCACGCCCACGCCCGCTGCCCGCCGCTGCTCGCCCTGGTTATGCGCCGCCGCCGCCCGCCGCCGCTCGCCCGTCGCTAGAGCAGAGGGGCTGCACGCACACGACTAGCCTGCTACACATGGGGTTGAGTGGAGCAGCAGGGCAGTGGAGGCGTGGAGGTGGAGTTGGAGCAGCAGGGCAGCGATGCGGCCATGTCGCGAGCACACGGCCCTGCTCTGTCGGGGAGCTCCCAATGCCTGCAGATTCGATGGCCATGCCGCTCACCGCGTCAAATCTCTTCCTCTTCTTCCGGCCCTCGAAACTCACTCGATTTGCGATTGAAACATGTAAAACATATATCCGCAACATCGGTGATGTGCCACTGAAACATGTAAAGAGGTCAGGTCGGGATGAACGCATGGCGACGAAGGAACAGGTGGTAGCGGCGGCACGGCGAGAATCTCCGATGTGTCAATGAAACATACCCCTTGAAACATGTACAGTATCCTTCTGAAACATCGGTGAAGTGGTACTGAAACATTCCAGAACACACATGCAAAAACCTGTGACAAACACCGAAAGCCGGAGAGAGGAGGGAAAGAGAGGAGGCCCCAAACACACGACACAAGTGTTGCGCGGGCTGTCATCGATAGTGGAGCATGTAAATGTTTCATCTTGATGTTTCAAAGAGATGGGAGAAGCTAAAACACATATATTATGTAAGCACTAAAACAAATGAGTTGAAGTTATTGAAAAACATAGCACTAATACCAGTACAACATGGTTGATTTAAAAAAAAAGCATGTAGAATCATAAGACTAAGAAGGAAATTACTTGAAACATATAAGATATACAACTGGAACAGACAACATGAGAAGCTGAGACATATACTTTTCAATCACTTAAACATATCATCCCATGTACTTTGAAACACAAAGAATATTGCCAGTGAAACATAATTGATTACAGTCTCATAAATGAAAAACATCTCAGCCATGAGTAGCAGCAAAAGTACTTGGTACCAAAACAGAGGCGGTACTCATTTCAAACTACTTTGGGTCCCGGTGCACATTTACAACACTAATACAAAGCACTAATGCCAATGCAACATGGTTGATTAAAAAACGTGTAAAAATCATAAGAATTAAGATGGAAATTACTTGAAACATTTAACTTTGAAAACTGGAACAAACAATAGTAGAAGCTGAGACATGTACTTTTCCATCACTTAAACATATCATCCCAAGTACTTGAAAAAGAGCAATGTTGCCATTCTACATAGTTGATTACAGTCGAGAAATGAAAAACATCTCAGCCATGAGTACCAGCAAAGAAGTACTTGGTACCAAACAGGTGATACATGGTTCATTCAAACTACTTAGGGGTCCACAAAATACGACTCCAGTGCACATTTACAACACTAAAACACAGTTTTTTCGAACCATCCTAAACAAACTCCATCCATCCTAAAACAAATAAGTAGCTTCTTCACTTGTACGCTTGGTATTTCTCCTCAAATTCTTTTGGATTGATGATGTTGTGTTTCGATAGAACCAGTCGTGCAGCGACACACACACACATCCTATAGTCAAGACCAGTCCCCTGTTAAAAAAAGGAGTCGAGGAGGGCAACATCTTAAAAAAAGGATATTTAAAGGGAATCAAATAGGATATGCAATAATAACTTTGAGAAATCGAAACACGTACTTCTTTAAGCGATGAAGCTATCATTTCCTTCCCATCCCATGCTTCCATGTAGTCCATTACATATAACCCACAGTCCCACCTTGAAAAAAGAAAAACACAACTAAGATGGAAATACAATGAAACATGTAATGTACCTACTGTTACATCTAGATAGCATCTAATGAAACACTAGAGTGAAAATTGCTATTGCAATTTGAAACAGAGCAAACATACCCTGTAGTTTGATGGTGGTAATCAGTAGGATACTCCCAAGAAAAGTTTGTGAAGCAATTTTTAAAAACCTTGGTTGTTGGAATATGGATGTGAAGTTTGTTATTTAAAAAAATTTAAAAAAATAGTGAAACAAAATAACTGAGACACATGAAATGAAATCAAGTTCTACTAGAAAAATATTAGTGAAACATATTATTTGGACTGTTGAAATAAGAAATGGGATAAGCTGAAACATGTATTATGTAAGCACTGAAACATAGCATCTGAAGTTATTGAAACAGAGAACTAATGCCAGTGCAGCATGGTTGATTAAAAAGCATGTAGAATTATTAGAACTAAGATGGAAATTACTTGAAACATTTAAGTTCGAAAACTGGAACAAACAATAGGAGAAGCTGAGACATATTCCTTGGTTTGCTGAAACATTGGTGATAGATTCCTGAAACATGACAAATGAGCATAATGCAACATCCATAATCAAACTACAGTCCCATACATCAAGTAACTTCAACTGTAGTGTAGCGAGTTACATACAACAATAAAGTATGACATTGAGAACAAGGCATGTGAAACATCTCCTCCTAATAGCTACTACTACAGTTTTCTGATTATTTCAGGCTACTCTATTCTAATGGATGGCCAAGCATGGTACAGTATGAGGCAGTCCAAACTCCAAACATAATGGACCAAACCAAAAGACAGCAGGACAGGACAGTCTCAGCAATACGTCAGTCACATATTGTTCTTGAAACAACACGAGCAACAGATCAAAGCAATAGACTATTCTTGTTTTTGTTCGTCAGACCCACAGCTAATCTCTACTCACTACGCTACACTGAAATAAGAAGATCTACAGAGAGACGGAAATGTGCTTGGTGCTCACCCTGCTGAGTCCCTCTGGAGACGATCCGCTGCACAGGCGAACAACTTCCGGATGCAGTCCAGGTTCCCGCTGCGAGCGGCCAGATGCAGCGACGTGCTGCTGGGGAGCCTGCATTAGCGGCGACGGCGAGAAATCAATGATACATGGTGAGCAGCAGTAGCAGCCTGACTGACTCACTGAGCAAGAGGAGACCGACGACTAAAATAAACTCTGCAATCATAACAGCAACCACAAAAAAAACAGACACCCCTGTCTATATAATGAAACATCCTCATCAAGCATACCGAAACCCAGCCGAAACAAATTTAGGTGGAACCAAGTTCAGAGCAAGCGTGTATAACAACCAACAAAGTGTGTATAGCAACTATCTAAAAAGGGGAAGCAAGTTCAGAGCACATAGCCATGCAATGTAGGAGAGCATAGGTGGAACCATACAATCCAAACCTAATAAAACTATAAATAGGTGGAACCTGGAGATTTACAACCTGAGAACATGTTCAGAGAATCTAGCAATTAAGAGAAGAAGCAAAATACAGTAGTTCAAATTTACAAGTTGCCGGGGTTGGTAAGTATTAACTCTGCCGGATCGTGTTAGACTCCTACAAACGAGCAGAGATTTGACATGAATCAACACAAAAAACATTGGGAGGCAGTGGCACAGCATGTGAATCGAATCGTGCCTAGCGAATTTAATTGCAACCACCATCAAGTTCCAAACAACGGATGCTTGCACCTAACACCGGATGCTCCCAATCGCCTGCTACCCCATCTACATCACCATCTACAGCACACCAAAACATCCGTTGCTACCTCCAACACCAAAGGATTAAACGGATTTAGGTCTGCCCCAAAGGGCGAGCAGGGAGGGAAGGACAACCGTACTCACCTGCAGGAGATGCGCCGCTGTCGGTCTCAGCGACGCGCGCACAGCTGACGCGGAGAGAAGCCACCGGCGTACCCGTGAACGCGGGTACAGCAGGTGTCCAGAGCCGCCACCGTCCGGCTCGGCGACGCAGGGATCAGCGAGGCGGCGCATCGAACCCCACGCGACCCGAGGTAGTCGTCGCCGGCGAGCAGTGGAACCACCTCCGCCTCCGCCTCCGAGAAACCCCACCGGCTGCGCCCCTCCACCGGCTCCGCCTCCGCCTCCGAGAAACCACCACCGGCTCCGCCGCGCAGGCCAACGACTCGACTGGGACGCGAAAAGTGCCGATCCGTTTCGGGGAAAGGAGTGGGAAGGAAGTAACGGAACGGAAATGATGGGCCGGCCTGTGGCAGCCCACGAACGGCCGCGTCCGGACGGCCGGACGCCCGGTCAGAACAGTTTCCGTTGCCTATTCCGTAGTCTCGCTTGCAAACCCATCCATCGGCCCAGTACATTGCATTGCTGAGCCCATGTACCTGACACGGTGCATTGCCGACGGTCGCCTGGCACGTCCGCATACGAGTCGAGACGCTTCACCAGACTTCTACTACTCTCCCTATGGAGGATTGGATTGGAGGTGCTCCATCTCACGAAGTACCAAAAGTGGGAGAAGACGCGTTCAATCCGAGTACGAAAGAGAAGAGAAATCACAAGAACACGCGTGCGAATCAGATCTGATGGAAAACAAGCTACTATTAATAGTAATAAGATAGATAAATAATAGTCCGATGCTGCTAGTGAGCAGATCTGTATGTGGAACAAAGAATACGCTAAAGATGGAGGGATTGATTATACAAGCAGCAATCTCTATCAAACCACGCACACTAGATCTCATCTCACGACTAACCCAACTATTATACCTAGTAATAATAATAAATAAACCCGAATGCAACGATGATCTATCGTGTGTGTCACACTCACACCACAGGCGGCGGCGGCGGCGGGCGGATCCATCGGCGCCGACCTCCCTCCCTCCCCTCAGAAGGCAGACACGGCAACCGCCACAGCGGCGACCAGGAACAAGGCGGGGAGACGCTGGACGCGGCGTTGGGCGGCGGAGGGGAGGTCGGGGCCTCCGTCGGCGTCTGGCCGATAGAGCTCTGGCGCCGGCGGCGAGGCGGGGATCTCCGGGCGGGTGCCGTGGCCTTGGGCGCCGGAGCTGGAGCGGGCTTCTGCGTTGGGGAGGGCGCGGGGGCGGAGGCCGGGGGAGGAGACGCCGGAGCCGGAGCTGGAGGAGGAGGCGGCGGTGGGGTCGCCGGAGGCTGCGCCCTGGGCGCGGGCGTCGGGGACGCGCCTGGTGCCTGCGCCGTCGCGACGGCCAAGAGCATGGCCATTGCCACGGCCACGAGGTGGAGGCGCGCCATTGAGACGGTGGGCGGTGGCGGCGAGTGCGCTAGGGTTTGGGGTCAAAGGTGGTGGGGTTTGGACGGTGGACGGACTTGGAATTGTGCGGCCCAACCGGCCAAGAGATTTATTTATGATATGAAGAAAAAGCAGGCGACCACGCGGCAGCAACAAATAAAAGGAAGGTTTACGTAGTACTAGTACACCACAACAATGGCAGGTTAATTACCATAGCAAGCAATTTATGGCGGTGGACTGTCATAATCTTGCGACAATCTTGCTCGTCGGATCCCCATCCAGCGGTGACACTTTTTCTCGACTCGTCTTCTTTTCCCAAACCCAAATTTACCCTTTAATTTGTGCCAAAAAATAGATACGACCTCTCCTTCACCTTAAAGCAATTGCAATAGTAATTGCACATATCTTTGCGAGGTTGGAAATGAATCCACATTTTCCTCGTTTGGCAATAAATAGGGACAGATTATCCCGTGCACGCCCAGTTGTTGTCTGACTCTCATGCTCGTCGTCATGCTTGTTTGATGAATCTTTGATTGGGTCGTGTCGTGCCGGGCTCGATGATCACTGAATTATATATTTCTTAATAACCGCCGATGCTTCGATTCTTTAAGCAAATAACTGTACGGTTAATAAAGCGTGGTATATGTATTCGTTTTGGACATCTTTTTAGTACTATCTCTAGTGATAGTGAACCCCTTTTTTTTTACAAACGATTAATAAAGCGTTTTTAGCAACTTTTACACATCTACTGAGCTTTTCATTTTTTGCGAAACCAACTCCTGAGCTTTCAGCGTGACAGGGTGGACCCAACAGGAAATTCAGTCAGAGACCACGCTGGAAATTCATTTGGAAATCATAAAGCATTCTTAAGCATCAATCAAACCCTCAATAATCAGCGCAGCATTGCCTGGACCAGAGACTCGTCGTGCCCACGTCCTGTGATGCTTTGCGTCACGGTTCATCACCGTAGTTACAGGGTAACTAACAAAATCTTCAAACACTTGCTCTGCGTGTCCAAGCATTCGACGGTCAAAGAGGCCTCGACGGCAATTCAGTCGCAATGACACTATACAGATTACAGAGTGATGGGATGATAATAAAAGAGACAAACTTGAAGCGAATTCAGACCTAACGACTACCGTCCACCTCTACATCTTGCTCACTCCAGTGCATCATAGTTGCCCTTGCCCATGCTCCTGATGCGCTTAAATTGGTCGCATCTTATTACCTGTGAACCTTTCCCCGATATCCACCTGTCACAAATGCCCTGGGCGGGCTTATTAGAAAACGCCCCTAAGCCGCCACTGATTTATGAAGGCTCTAACGCTTGGCCATTAAACCAGTTCACTGAACTTGGCATTTGGGTACAGCCGTACAGGGAATGAAGCATTCCCCTTGGTTCCTAAAAAACAAGTTACAAGGCTTCACTCCCCCTAACGGTGGAGGCTGCATGAGAAAAAAGTGATCATGAACACAAGATATATCAACTAGATATACAATCCTCTACCAAAACCACTACCCTACACAGACTGCCCAAGAGGAACTTGGACATTCATCCTCTACTATGTTGAAGGGCACCATGCGCCCATGTATACTGTGAAGTATGGATACAGCCTACAGACGTGGGGCATTTGGAAGGATCTTTCTTCGCCTTGATTGGTTATTTGTATGGCCTTGCAAAATTCTGTTTCCAGCGGTATGTCATTCAAAAGAATCTTTAAACAAAATAAACCCCTCAAAAGTCTTGTTCCAAACACTACAAAAAAAAAAAAACAAACATTATTGAGAAGATATTAACCAAATAATTAGAAGAACAAATATCTGCACAATAATTATGGGAAGGACCAGTTCAGTTGTCAAAGTATTCATATCTACAATGTCTACGGTTGAGCTGTTCCACATTAGAGCTAAACAGAGCGAGACACATGTATATATCAAGAAAGAAAAAAAAGGCGGAAGACATATGCAGAAGACCAGGGTGAATTTGTTACTTACACTTTACAGGAAAGATTGTAAGCTAAGAAGTATAATCAAGTCCATCTGTACGTGGCCACTTATTTCACTTGTTCAGTTCTCGAACCAACGGTCTCCAATATATCTTCACTGCCGCCTTCAGCAACTTCCATTTCCTTCACCTTCTGAAGCTGCCTAAGGAGATCCAACCTATCGGGAGCATATGTGGACGGGATCTATACAATTCCAAACACGCAAATAGGAATTATATAACAAATGGCAACAGGGGAGAGTAGAGTGTGAACGTAAACGGCATACCATCGATGGTACATATCTCTGGATGAAAGCCAAAATAGCAGCATGACCAATGGCGGTAAGCTGGGACAGAAAGGCAATTGTCACAACGGCTCCAACAGTCGATAGATTCACAGGTCAGAGTATATGATTTAAATCACACATGGACACAATAAAATACTTTGCCATGTGAATTCAAACACCAAAATGAGTCTTAGTATCCCACAGTCCACACGTATATAAGGTAAAAGGTTAAAAGGATGACTCCACAAAAATTAAATGAAATGATAAAGTGGACCTAATAAGCCTCTACTTGTTTAAGAAGTAGAAATACAGGTACAAGAAAGACTCACTGGCAAAAGCATGAGTATTCCTATAGGAACAACAGATGCCAAATCCGTCAGGGTTCTTTGAAGAGCCTGCTTTTCCTTCTGAGTTAGTTCATCCCCAATAAGAGCTCTTTGTAGCAAACCCATAGCAGCTCCTGTATCAATTGCTAAGAGTTGTGTCCCCTGCAACACAGTCTGTGCAGAAAAATATGAATAAGAAACAAGAAGTTTTTTATAACTAGTATAATGGAATTATGGAGCTAACAATAATATTGTGATGAGCGCCTTTGGTTTCGCAAAAATAGGCTTTTTGATAAAGTTAATTCGATCATTCAACCCCCTACTGAATGATACCATGGCTTGAAGTGTCATTATTGTTAGCCACAACAGAAGAAAAACTTAGAAGCTCATGAATATATGCCACCATGTGTTCCTTACTACTATGGGATCTTAGGTTTAGATGGTCATACCGTTGTTGTCTCCTTGACCTTCTCCACTGATTTAGTTATGACATTTTCTTTCTTGGCAAGTTGACCGGAAGGAACTGATGAACCAGGCGATGGTGCAGTTGTTTTAGGCCTGCGACAACCATATCCTGGAAAACAGGACTTAACTGAATAGACAATTCTTTGAAAAAGAAAAAAAAAATTGTACGCAATGAAACCAACCACTGTGATTAAGAATCATAATTCAGAAAACAATAGAACTAGAATACAAGATGCAATTATGCTCATAACGTTTAGTCGTTTACAGAATCACTGCTGAGGTCCTGTTCCAAGAGATTGCTCAAATACTGAAGAACCAGAAATTTGCTATTTCAAGATCCTGTTAAACAAGCATACCTCCTCCTTTTGAGCTTCATCTGCACTCTTCTGCACTCGCTTTTCTAACTCAATCAGCTCACGCCTTAACTGTTCAAAGCGGAGGATGTCATTTGACTCCGCATCTTTCTTCTCCACATTGACGATCGTGCCCTTCATCAGCAATAAAAATGGGATAATACCATAAATTTAGTAATACGCTGCAATAAGAATCTTAAGAGATAAAATTATATGCTATTCTTCAGAAGATCATAATTAATTTTCAGTAAATAATTAGAGCCATGGTCAAGGACTGTTCGTTAAACAAGGATGCATCTTGGAAATCGCTTCACCGCAAAATGCTGGTGTGTTCTTTAATGCACAAAACAAACTGCAAATATACAGTACAGCATCCATACATCCTGATCTGCAAGAGCTGGATCAACTTTCTTTCCCAAAGACCGACCAAAGAAGTCCCAAAATGGACGGCGTTTATTATCCAACCTGACAAGAGAAACATGAAACAGCTGAACAGGTCTATTTTACTACCCTGAAATCACATAAGCCATCACAACCATGTTTTAGTTAGTTAATTAGTATTAGTTACAAGAGTACTCCACCTGCTTCCTGCTTTTTGTGGTGCTGAAGTATCGTTCGTCCTGCTACCTGTCTTTACACGTCCTTCCTCCGCAGGTGCATCGGCCTAATAAACCATTAAAAAAATAGCACATTTACCATGATTGCAAACCAATTCTAGTTCCAAGTGTAGTGCAACCAAGTATGCAGTTTGACATATACTGTTTCCAACTGGTATATTAAACACATAATAATCTGATACCATTATGCTGTAAAACATCACCAGAAGGATAGACAGATGGTGACCGCTGCTTAGCATTAGAAATTACACTTAGGCCTGTTTGTTTAGGCTTTTGATTTAATAAAAAGGTGACTTCTGTGGGATGTCTTGTGCATTGGCTTTTGAATAAATACAAAATTTACAACCCTCAGAACAGATCCCACAGAAGCCAGCAAAAGTGTCTTCAGACATGCTATTGGCCTCTAATACAAATACAGTGCTTCTCAAAACCAATTTCAAAATCTAGCTTTTTGTTCCATCTTCTGCCTTTTGACCAGAAGACAAAAGCATAAGCTGAAACCACGGACCCTTAAGAGAGGATGTTATGTGGCTGTAAGGGTTGAGAGGGGAGAGCTGAGGGAGCCACGGCGACTGCCCACAGTAACCGTGGAGCTACAGTACCCACGGGTACTGTTCATGGGCTAGGGCTGCGAGAGCAAGAGAGAGCTGGCTGCGGGGAGGTCGCCCACAGCCGGGCAAGAGGGAAGAGATTTCCTTCTTAGCTCTTGCTTGATTAGATTGATACATCGCCTCTCCTTATATAGAGAGGTTTACATGACCCGTAAACAAGGCTTATTTGACTCTTAAGGACCCTTGTCTCTAATTAACCCTAACACGAATGGGGCTATACCGCCAGCCCAGCCCAATAGGCCTATGACTTAATCTAAAAGAGGATGACAAACACTGATGGAAAATTACATTGAGTTCCCATTGCTTAATTGAAAAGAGATGCATCTGATGTGATGCTATCACTAACCAATGTAACTAGATAATATTTTCGCTAATATAACAACATAAGCAAAACTTATGCAATTCATGAGCTAATCAGAGTAATTGTTCTCGCGGGCAGTATCATGATGGACTGACCATGATAACTGGAGTGCACTGGAAATCCATAAAACGAACTCTTCCCAATAAAATGAGATCAAAAACTTGTAATTGTAATAATGCATGGCTATCTTTTCTTAGAAGTAACATGTGTGGTAAAAGATACTGAAAATAAAAGAAGGCCAAAAGGCTCACCTCCAGATATTCTGCTTTTGCTCGAAAGGATGCCTCAAGAAACTCGGCTTCTTTCTTCAGTCTTCTTATCATTTCAAGATCCGAGCATGCAGCTTTTAGATCCTCCTTACCAGAGTTCGAACTGGAAACATGTAATTCTTGAAGCAAATTTTCTAACTTAACCAAAGCTTCTTCAACACTTTCAAGTGACTGCAATGATTAAAACCGATGTCATCAACTGAAGATAGCATCTATTTTAGAGGCAACGATCATCATAAACTTGAAATAAGCAGAAGGCATATCCAAAATTGATTTAATTGCAAATGATGTCCACCATATATGCAATAGTCCATCCTTTTACTACGAGAAAATCTTAGGCCATGTACAATAGTGCCACCTGGACCATCCACCTGGACCATCTATTACATCAATAAAATCTTAGGTGAAGCAAACTATGAGAGCAAATGATGTATGTAAGTATGTTATCTCTTAGATAAGCAGCCGGCTTGTATCGGCTTGTTTCAGCTTATTCTCTCACAGAACACTATTCAACTTGCTGTGTACCCAGCAATTTTTGGTGGAGGCATAGGAAACATACAAAGAAACAACATTTTTAGTTACCATTAACACCTTCGATGTCATACTAAGAATTATATCAATCGTATAGAACATATTTTTTTCAGATGTGCAAAAATGTGATAATATATTAGCATCTTAAAGGCAATCCGCTATAAATACCTTGTCAAAGGAAGCTAACTCTGTTTCAGTATCCAAATCTTCTTCAGGTTCTAGGAAGCCATGGCCTTTTGACATATTGTTTCTGCAACATGTTTAACAAACAAATAAATCTACTAAGTGGTAGAGAACAATCAATTTAAGCTCCTGCTTAAGGCTTACCTTGATATGTCAAGCTCCTTCATGCAGTCACTCAACATGGCATGTCTACAATTATTAACATGCAGTAGAAAATTAATCAGTACTCACAATTAATCAATATTCACAAAGACATATCTGCTTTTTTAAAATAAAATAAAAAACAAATCCCTATCTGCAAACAAGAGAAAGATAAGCATTGTCGTGACCAGATAATTTCATACCCCTTAGAAAGGAATTTTGCTGCCTTCACATTTGAAGGGTTCTCAAGCCATGAGCTGTACTTTATAAAACTAGTCATCCAGTAAGAGCACACATTTAGGACTCCTGATATGACTTCTCCTTTAGACACTTCTTCTCTACCTTCAGTATCAGATTTTGTACTTGGAACATCATCATTGTAAAAAGGAAGCCACTCAAGCTCTTCACAGACTACCTGAACGTAAGAAAGGCACATGAACACTGAATGCTGAGTAGCATTAGAAGCTCAGTATATTGCCAGCATACTGACCTCCACATACAGCTGATATGAACTAATCGCGGAGAGCTGTGGATAATATAGAACACTCCCACCGATAAGATACCTGGGTAAGAAAGAAAATATATCATCTTATTAATTGAAACATCATTTCAGCGAGAAAATGGAAAGGTATAAGTTTGCATAGATCGTACCTTACAATACCGTTCAGTGAATCATCCAAATCAGTCAGACCCTTGGAAGACAAATATCCTTGTGTGCTTCTACCCAAAGCAATGAAAAAACCAAATATTGCAAGATCCTTTTCCAAAACCTGCAATGAGGAATAAATACTATATAAATTTGAAGCAAAGGACGAGATTTCTATGACTAGATGAAAAGATCACTTTTAGTTTCAACCTCAATACTTTCACTTGTTGTCAGTCTTGACCATATCTTTTCACGATCAAGAGCCCGGAGTAATTGTTTCTGGACCAGTTCAATCCAAAATGATATCTCAAGTCCATGATCATTACCAAGTTTAGGAACAGCAGCACGAGGACCAAAATTATACAAAAACTCTCTCTGAAGGCCAATATCTTTTGTCAAGTTATATGCTTTACTTAGAGGGGCAAACTCAAGAAGCATATCCATGAATCGACCAATAATATCAGGCACCATTGAAGAAAATTGCTGACAAGAAACTTTTGCTGATCCAAGCTTTGTGATTGCAGCAAGACAGATCAAACCTAGCATAAGCAGAGAAAGATCACTCTCACTAGTATTCATTGGCTCGCCTTCACAGCATCTGACAGCAAACAAGAGAAAAGATCATGAATCTCGTACAAGTTACTGGTAGTGAGCGTGTTACACTACAAAGATAGAAAGGAACTTACATTGCTGTAGCAGAGTTAAACATTGGATCATTTTCAAAAATGTTTACAAATTGTCTCACCACCAAAGGATTTTGATTGGACGAATACCATTCATACGATGTAGGTTCCCTCTTAGACAATTCATTCTTGATAACACTCTCAAGGGGGGTGAGCAGGCGGGACAAACTGCAATCAAGTAAGACATCACTGAATATACACCCAACAAATCTATGGAACGAATCATAACAAAGAGGATGAATCCAATGTAACTTAAAGAGATTAAAACCTACAAGCAAAAACAATCAATGCGAAGAAGATACAGATCCATCTTCATTTATGTAGATAACGACTAAAATCTAAATGAATTATGAAGCCAACACTCTCACGGTGCAACTGGTCAGCACAACACGCCAATAAAGCGGTTGGCTGAGCCAGCCCGGCTTCGAGTCACGGCACCATCTTCTTAAGACGAAAATCAGGGGGACGCGTCTCTCCCCTGGTCGAGTCTTTTAAATGAATTATGAAAACAACACAAATTGTAGTTCGCATCATGATAAAATAAAATTATTCCTAATTCTTCAACTTTGGCAGAAGTATGCATGTTAAATCAGCACATGCAAGACATTTAGAAACTCTTTTGGTTAACTATATGTACCCAAAGTGAATAGAACTAAGGTACCAAGACCTTCATATTGATAATTTAATAGCATTCCACCTAAACGGCTAAACACATACTGCTTTACACTCTTTTATCATTGATATACTTCGGTTATGTGAGTTTGCCAGTTTGGTAATTGAAAAGTACTGGATTACTTCTGGATCAACGAAATGCAACTACAACTTAGCACTAAAGACCTCAGTAGTAACTTTGTTTCTTGCTGAGAGTAAATTTCCAATTAGAATTCTTCCGAGATCAAACAGCCAATGGATAAAAAGGCATACTTAAACCTTATCTCAACAATTTAATATAAATGGAAAGGAACTTTTAAAATAGGACGCTGCTCCCAGTCCCAGCAAACTTCGATGCAAGGGATATCATATACTTAGAAACAAATGAATCTGCTCCAAAACAACATTTAAGAAAATGATATGAAGGCAAAAGAAAAGGCTAGAAGGTAGACCTCCTTTGAACAAACACATTAATATCTCTATCTCTACCATTCCCACGAGATGAAACATCGATGACTGCTTGCAACAATGAGTCTACAGCAGCCTGCAAACATATTCTGTGAGATTTCAGTGGATAGAAAATATGTATCTCACAGGAACTTTGGACCATGTTGAGCAGAACAATAACGGAGTGAATTGAAGATATCGTATAAGAACTATGAAACATGGACTCAAAGCAAGTTCAGTTATGGTGCTTGGATCTAAGCTGGCTATAAGTAGCAGCATCTTTAAGACATGAGTTTTTTATAAAAAGAAACATTCCAAGAAACAATTATATTTTATTTCAGGTACAGTATAAACCTAGCCTTTACCTTTTTCATGACTTTAATATTGTGTTGACGTATGAAAAAAGTTTTCAGAATGACAAGATAAAAATAGCATCAAACTTTCTTCTGTTTCTTCATGTGAACAGGGGCAAATGTACCTCTGCAGAATGTTCAGTACTGTACCTGGTAAGACAGTGATTTTATCCAACCATTATTCTCAACACCCAGCCAAGTCTTTGGAAACCAAGAGCTCTTTGACGATTTGCTGTGGTCTATGAAAGCCAACTCAATAGATCTTGCAGCATCATGTATCGACTGGACGAGTCCATTGCTGATATCTTCACTCTGCAATGCTTTATTCAATTTCAACCTTATTTCATCAATGTTGCTTGTCGAACCAACTTGTGGAGTTCCATTAACAGATACACGGTTGCCATCATCATCAGAAGCCAACGGAATAATGTGAACCATCCTTCTAGTTCTCTGGAAGAGTCCCTTGTGTCTCCGAAACTCCAACCATCTAGCACTGTGGATGGTCCTGTCACACTCCGACGTTGAGTTCCTCAAGTAGCACTTCCTCTTTGAAACACGGAATGGAATTTGTGGCTCTTTACATCAACAACGCTTCTACATATGAATCTGAAACCATATACTTTCTCCAGAGTATGAACCTTCGATGTGCTGCAAACACAAACAGATTGGATCATCAATACATTGAATCTGAAAAGGGAAAAAAATGCACTAGTATCCAGCTATACCAAGATCTGAAACTCAATGTCAATATCTATATCTATATCCTATATCTTATAATCATAAACCTCACAAGAATTCCATCTCAGCATGCAAGTCATCTGCGTCAGCAAGACACTAGAGCATGCAATTATGGCCCTATCTCTTCATGCAAGCTATCTAGGTCAGCAAGCTGCATCATCCAACAAAATACATTTATTTGTTCACATCAACAATACTATAATATCTAATAAAATTCATTCGCTATTCCAGCAGCAATGCACAGGCTATCTTCTAGTATCATCAATTGATAATCGCAGGACTCCCATCAAATCAATGTCAAAGTCAAGCTACTGTTTAAGACAGAGACTGCAATCCGTAATTACAAGTGAGAGGAAATCCGATAGGATATGTATATCAACTCACGTCACTCGGAGATTATGAATCAGACAGAAATTTAACAGAGCATCTGAAATTGGCAAGCCCAACAATTCCGTTTGAAGGCACTCCCCCGTCTGGAAGCTCTGGTGTCCGAAATGCTACATTCAGAGAGTTCCTCCAGCTACGCAGCACCGATGCATGCGCGCGACTCCACGACCAATTGAACCAACCCCACGATTAGAAACCAACACATTCGTCCAATCCATCCGCTCACGAGCGAACGGTCAAACGTCGAATCGTAGCACCGAAACAACAGCGTGAGCGGGAGAGTAGACGAACCTGGCCGTGCACCTGGGCTCTCCGCTGGCGCCGAGGGGAGGTGGCGTGGCTGCGACGCCACGGGGGTCGCCATCGGTGGGGGCGGCAGGCAGCTGCTCCTGCGCGCGCGCTTCTCGCCGGCGGCGCCGCGGGACGCGTCACGACAAGGCGGGGGCCGGAGAGGGATAGGGGTTATATGGGGATAGGAAGGTGAGGGAGCTAGCGGTGGAGAGGAGCGCGAGGACGAGGAGGAAGAAAGGCGAGAGGAGAGGAGAGGGCCCCCGGAAACGATAGGCGCTGGACGCGGCCACCGGTGCCTTTGCCGGGACGCTTCGCTGCTTCACGTTCACGGGGCGACCAACCAACCAACCAGACCGTTTCCTTTTTTTTCTCGGTTATTATCACCTGTGGATGGATGTGTGTTCTTGTACCCGACTTTGTGTGCTGATCATCTACTTCAGCAATCTAATCTAATCTGAGTAAACCTCCAGTTATAGAACAATCACGTAGCATCCTCTCATCATTATGCCAAGGCCGAGGATTAACATATGGTCCGGAATTCCAGATAGAGTTCGTTGTTTGAGTGACTGTGCTTGATTGTGTAACTTGGTCTTGATTCTATGGCTTGCGAAGAGAGCACGTGCCCGTTGTGCGTGTGTGGCAGCCTGTGACCGTGTGCATTCCCTTCGCGTTCGTTTTTATATGTGTCAACTGCGAAGCAAAGCTCTGTTTCTCTACCTACTCCGAATTATGTTCCACGGCTTTGTCAGCACTTTGGCACTCTTACTGAAACTCGAACAATGAGTGAGTTATATTATGCAAATAATGCAATCACATCCGGTCCTCGTCAGTCGCCACAAGTGGCCTAGGTATATGTAAACTACAAAATAAATAAGCTACTCTAAGGGGGTGTCTAGTTCTTTGAAAGTAAAGCTTAGAGTTCACTTGTGGCCTACGGGTATAGTATAACGCAAAAGCTATAACAAAAATGCTCACACAAAATGATGTTTAGGCATCCAACATATCTTTTCGGCATACAGTAGTACATCACGCCACCACTGACACAATTGTCCTTCAGCTAGATCAGTCACCAGTACCCAAAGTAAAGCATCAAACTGTCCAAAAGAGCCTAACCTTTGCTTTTCATGAGAACATATTTTAGACCCGAACTCCTTCGAACCGTGGACTAGTTCCAGCATCAACATCAACCATGCTGACTGAACAATGGCCAAAACTCACCATCAGAAAGAAAAAAGAAAAAAGAAAGAAAGGCGGTTGCAATGGGAATCAACTATATCTATTTACTGCTAGAAGAAACCCACTCAGGCTTCTGGAGTTTGATCTTGCACACCGGCACTGTCATTCTGATCCTGCTCCTGTCTCTCGCCAGCACCAGCCAAGCCATTGCCGCTTCCATGATCACTAGAGCGGCTTCCATAAACATGCCCCATCTTCAATCGCTTTGTTTCCATGTAGCGCCTATTCTCATTGGTTATCGGTGTCAGCAATGGCACTCTGCCAAGGACACTTAAACCATAACCCTTGAGTCCAGTGTACTTTGCAGGGTTGTTAGTCATCAGCCGCATGGTCCTGACACCCAGGTCGCGTAGTATCTGCAGAGAACAAAAACTAATCAGCTCCACATGAAACCATCTGAAAATGGTTCAAATGAAAGTGATCTTTATGCCTTTACCTGTGCACCTATACCGTATTCCCGTGAGTCAGCAGGTAGCCCTAGCTCCAAGTTAGCCTCAACAGTGTCTCGCCCATCATCTTGTAAGTTGTATGCTCGAAGCTTGTGACCCAGCCCAATACCCCTACCCTCATGGCCACGAAGATAGACTACTACACCCCGGCCAGTTTTCTCAATCATGGTCATTGCCAGAGCAAGCTGATTCCCACAATCGCATCTTGCTGATCCAAATATGTCCCCAGTTAGGCACTCTGAATGCACCCGTACTAAGATATCCTGGCCGTCCCCAACATCACCCTGCATGAGTGAAAAGAATCATTCTAAAATTCCAAACAAATTACTGGGGGCGGAGATTAGACCGCGTTCGTCATTTAGACAATCACTAAATTTGAAAACAAAGGAGATGTTTTTGGTTGTCTGCAAGCAGACCATATCCAGGATACCACCACAAGGTAAAAAATAACAGATCTTATACTCATCCAATCTAATGGATGTAGCTGACATAATGTCTTGTCATAATGTGGTGCTTGTGCATTCGGGAGCAACATTTTTACACCCTATCCAAAGCATGTGTGATTTTACCTTTCTACATCATGCAATGGGGTCCTTGTTTTTCAAACTTCCTGAGCTGCCCATGCAACATTCTTGAACCATAGCTATCATTCTAATGAACAAAACATTTACTGTAGCTACCCTTCTGCTGAACATAACATTTACTGACTACTGAGGTATACATACCTTCACCATGGCTATGTGTTCCATCCCATCAATAAGAGATCTATAGCAATAGGATTTAAACGAACCCCATTGTAACTGTAATGGTGTAACACAAACGCGCACTCTACCAATCTGTCTCTCTTTCTCCTATATCTGCAAATGGGAATGTTCACAGCTTAGTTACAGTGCAAGATGACTATCATAAAAAAAAAATGCCCAGGTACAATCATCCATCAATTGCAGCTCTTATTTTACAAAAGAAAAAAAAAAGTTCGCAATATGGGCCTACACCTACAATGAAAAATATATTTAACATAAATATACAAAATGGCCATAAAAATGGGTTGTTTATCTTATCATTTGACATAAAACAGTTAGATCCTAGGATCCAATCAGATTGTCTAAATCAATGAACAATGTTTTGTCCTTGAAAAGAAGAACTGACACTTGAATATGTCCAGACAAGCTAACCTTATCAGGTCTGCGATTGATATTATCTTCAGGTTCTCCCTCTTAGCAAATTGTTGCAGTTTCGGTAACAAAGCCATGGATCCATCATCATCGTCAACAATTTCACAAAGAACTGCAACAGGAGGTAACCCAGCTAACATGGCAAGGTCTACCGATGCTTCAGTATGTCCAGCCCTTTTTAACACACCACCTTCTCTGTATTTTAGAGGAAAAATATGTCCTGGCGGTTGAAGTCTTCAGGTTTGGAATTAGGAGACGCAAGTGCCAGTACTGTATTTGCCCGATCCTTTGCTGAAACCCCAGTTGTTGTTCCCTCCTTGGCATCCTAAAATATATATGTTTAGCAGCGAAAATTAGATATGGAGGATAAAGGACAAATGCAATCAAGGTGTTAAGCGCAAAATGCTTTCTTTCAAAACCTGATAATTTTAGTTTATACTTCCCAAATTACAATTAGCACAGCTTGTTTGTTAATACAAACTTATGCAAGTGTTCTTATTATACAAAAAAAGAAAAGGATAAAAAGGAAAAAGCCATACCACTGAAACAGTGAAGGCAGTTCGCAGTTTCTCTTCATTTTCCTTTGTTGTCACCATAAGAGGAAGTTGGAGCCTTTCCAGATCCTCTTCTTTCATGCTGACACAAACAATCCCAGTGCCATGCCTCACTACAAAAGCCATAGCCTCAGGTGTGACCTTTGATGCTGCCATTATAAGATCACCTTCATTCTCTCTATCCTCATCATCCACAACAATGACATACTGCAGCGTAAATTCAGTAAGAAATTTACAGATGTAATGGAATGACTGGCATAACCACACAAATATCAGAAAATGCGAATTTGGCAATCAGGACATACTTTTCCTTGACGAATGTCCTCAATGGCTTCGGGTATAGATGAAAACCCCTCTGTAGGGAAGTCTAGGTCAAGCTCATCGTCATCAACAGAAAAACCATCAACAACAGGAGCCATATCAGCTGAAATGGTCCCAAGTGCAGCAGCATCTGCTTGAAGTGCATTAGATGGGTTGCCCTTCCCATTTATAATAACATTCTCTGCTGAACCACCCACAGCATGAGATATAGGGAACTTTCTGAGTCGACAGGTGTTTTCCAAGCAGATTGCTCTGACTGTCCTTAAACTGTTTGATGTAGCACTTGTCAAATCACAACACAACCTAGAAGTCCTGCAGTGACCATAGATGTTGTTTAGCCATGAAAAGTGTTTTCCACAACACGAGTCAATTTAAAAGGACAAAATTAATAATGAAGAAAACATGGTGTGAAAATATTTTTTTTTGTAAAAATGGTAAATAATGGGGGAACTGCATTTTCCCTCACGCAAGTTCAAGCAGTGTGAAATTGGTTAGGAGAAACAGAAACAGCTAGTGAGCTATATTTATCCATGGCCATTCCTACTTTACTCATCTGCTTAGCGTTTGGCTTGCAATCAGTAAAACTGTTGTAAAGAGATCAAGGTCTCTAGCTCAACACAGGAATACTCATCTTATGCACCCGACAACACAAAGCATATGATGGTAGGATAGATAGAAAGATAATACAAAATGCACAAATCCACCAATCAATAGGACCACTCTTCTAGTCTAACAGATCCAAGACCCTAAGGCTAAAACAAAAAACATAGCTACACCTAATACTGGATACCTGGTAACTGGCTCACCAATACCAAATACTCTTATTAGGGCTATTACTGTTCAGAAGTGAATACAGCCATACTGGCCCTAAGATTTTTTTCCTCCCTATCTACATATACGCTTAATTAACTGCATTTGACGCAAGAGACTCCATCATCTGATGCCTGTTCAATGCAAAATTAAGTGAATTCATAAGGAATGAGGGACTCGCCGAGCGCACGACGCTGAGGACGGACGCGCGATTGAGGCCATCTTTTTACGGTGACCGCACCCTTCCTCTTCGCCGCGAAATTCCGCACCCGCGCCAGGAATTCGTGGGGAGTGGCGAAGCGAGCCGCGGCGTGCTGCGAAACTCCGCTCGCGCTGCGCGGGGGGAGGGGTGGGCCGCCGAGGAGGATAGGTAGAGAGAGACGTCACTCGAGAAGGCGACACTGCTCGCGCTGCGCGGGTGGGGAAGGAGAAGGCTCGGGCTGAGGTGGATGGGTAGAGAGAGAGAGAGACGTCACTTCGAGTCGAGAAGGATCAGATTTTTTTTTTTTTTTTTTTTTTTTTTGAGGGGATCGAGAAGGATCAGATAGGATCGGGAGGACAGAGCGAAAGCGCCGTGGCGAGTTATGGACCGAGGTCGCTGGAGGATGCAATACAAGGCCCTGCGCAGATTGTCCATGCTGGACCAACGTTAGCCCATGAAGTGAGAATCCGGCGGCCTGCTTGTCCTTGGTTTGGCATGGAGCATTTGACACCTTTTTTTTTTTCTTTTTGATTGATCTCACACGGCACGGGTTAACAGTTGACACGTGTAGTCCAGAAATTTGTTCAGTTCACGCCTGGCCAGAACCGTGCCGTGCCAATTTTATCTTTTGAGTGTGAAGGTAATTAGAATAATTAAATACTTTTGCCACGACAATTTCTTGGTGACCATAGCTGACTTGCTTGGCAGCCTCACACCAAACCTTGCCATCACATCAACCAAATCATGGGGGTCAAATTATGACAGGAGGATGGAAGGTTTCGTGATTGCATTTGGGCTTGCATAATATATTCGTCCAATGTTTCGTTGGATGGACTATGTGATGGTGAAGTATTATTACATAGTGCAATGTGTTCGACTAAATGAAGGCTCTAAAGCATAGGCCTCGTTTGGTTCACAAGAATAGCATAGAAACAATAGAGAAAGTGAGTTCTTATAACTCTATTCACTATAGTATCACTTGGAATTTCCTTTTGAATAGTAAGAAACACATGAGCTTTTAGAGAAATGTAAAAAACACTTTAAGCAAAAGGGTTACTCATTCCTGTACTGACACCACTACTTGATAAATTGTGTTGATTGCTAGCTAATTGGTCCACTCCAACTATTTACCACACAATTCCAAAAAAAAAAAAAAAAACACTATTTACCACACACCATCTATTCAGGAAAACGCCTCTTCATGTGAATGCTTGTGCATCCATCCACACTCGTGGCCATAGTTGTAGTTGTTAGCGCAATAGAAAGCATCACTACGTTGTCGTTTGTGCAACAAAACCCTAGGTTGAGGGCAATGACATGGCAACCTAGCATAATAAGCCATGGACACCTCAAACCCTGCCACCAAAAATTCTAGACATGACAAAGGTGATATGGGCATTTAAAACAAACAAGCTTCGTGGCTTGGTCATTGAGGACGTCCACCGTTGCTCGGGAAGATGGCCACTAGCTCTTTTCTTGGTCAAGGAGTTTCATCTTGTTAAACTTAGGTGCAAAACCGATTCAACAAGCACAACTTAGAGCCAGAGCTTAAGGAGGATACAATGAGAAAGTCGACATGATGGTAGATGACGGTAAATGATCGGTGAGAGAATGAGTATGATTTTTGAGAGATGAAATAAGAATGCTAACGAAACCAAAACAATAGCAAATGTCATGAGTTCAACTAAACACGAAAAGGCATCAATCTGGCTTTTGAACTATCGTTCTCATATTTTGAGAAATCAAACATATTTAACTTAAAAACACAATTAGGTTTAATATATATTAATTAATATTTACGGTACCTCATTATTAGTATCATTAATAGATCATTGAATTTATATTTTTTTATAACAAACTTAATTATTTGAAGATGTAGATGTTGTTAATATTTTTTTATAAACTTGATTAAATTTTTAAAAATGTGGTCGACATAGTACCCTAGGACGGAACATGCAGAGACGGTGACTGCGAGGCATACACGTCGACGTCCTACCCGTTACCGTAGATTCCGCCCCATATCAACAGCTGAACCTGACGTCCCTTCTCACTGCCCGTGGGCCAGACGCCCATTCCTGAAACAATAGAAAGGCGACGGAGTTCACAACAGGAGATTCACATTAGTACACTTGGACGCGGTCCCCAGCTGTCAGGAGCAAACAAAAACAAATCTCGCTGTTGCTCTCCGAGACTCCGACGACTGCCCATCCCGCTCGCCGCCGCCAATGGCGAGCCTCCGGCTCGCCGTCACCCACTGCCCGTCTCTCTCTCCCCGATCTCCCATGGCCACCTTCGCCGCCGCCATCTGCACCTCCACCCCTACCCCAATCCCTCTCACTCTCACCCCGCATCTCCTCCCACCTCTCACCTGTTCCTCGCCGCCACCTGCCCCCGCTCCTCGCCTCCGCATCGGCCTCTCAAGCGGCAACTAACCCGCCGCCTCCGGCGGCGGCGGCGGCATCGGGCGGTGCCAAGCCGCTGCCCCTCTTCATCTCGCTTGCCGCCGGCCTCGCCGTCCGCTTCCTCGTGCCGCGGCCGCCCGAGGTAACCCCGGAGGCATGGCAGCTCCTCTCCATCTTCCTCTCCACCATCGCGGGGCTCGTCCTCGGCCCTCTCCCCGTCGGTGCGTGGGCGTTCCTCGGTCTCACCGCCACCGTCGCCACGCGCACGCTCCCCTTCACCGCCGCGTTCGGGGCCTTCACTAATGAGGTCATCTGGCTCATCGTCATCTCCTTCTTCTTCGCGCGTGGTTTCGTCAAGACCGGCCTTGGCGACCGCGTTGCCACCTACTTCGTCAAATGGCTGGGGAGCAGCACTTTGGGCCTATCCTATGGCCTTGCCATCAGCGAGGCTTTCATCTCGCCTGCCATGCCTAGCACCACGGCCAGGGCAGGAGGGGTTTTCCTTCCTATTGTCAAGTCGCTCTCGCTCTCGTCGGGAAGCAAGCCCAACGATCCATCAGCAAAGAAACTCGGTTCTTATCTTGTGCAATCGCAGCTACAGGTAAACGATGTGCTGATAATGCAGATTCATGCAGGTTTTATATTAAGATGTTAATAGTGTGACGAATCCCTTTGTCATATCAGATATTCGTTTTGGCTTTTAAATTTTGCTCCAGATGCATTGTTGGTGCATGTGCTTAGTGCTTATATCTAGAAGCACAAGCATGCTGCAAGTAATTTTTTCAGGATCCGAATAGCTGCATCTGTTACTGTTGTTGGGGTGAATTTCTTACATAGATTTTGGATAAGAGCAAGTATAATAAGAGGCTCTAGGTGGGATGTATGCTCTAGGGGGAGCGAACTGTAAGTTTACAATCAGCTTATGCACAACAACTAAAAAAAAAAAATTGTGACACAAACAAGTGAGCCATGGAGTAGCTAAGTGCTACAAGTGGCCTGATAGCTGGCAGCGGCCTGTATTATTAGTCTTGTTTTAAATTGTTCTACTCTGTACTTGCTAATAGGTTAGGGCCTAATATTGGAAACTGTCTTAAGATTATTTAGTGTCTTATAGGAATCCACATTGATGCTAATCACCACTGAATTGCAAAATCTGTTTTCATTCTTGAGTGCAGTTTGAGCCATTTGATTGCATTACACTGAATTGAACAACTGAATAGATTGATCCTTAAAAATATTTGTTATGGTTATTGTCTTGTTGGTCACTTAACTCGATGCAAAGAAAGCAATGGAAAACTCATGGCATTTGTACGAATTGTAGTTTATTGTATGCAAATCATTTTGCTAATCTAGTGTTCAGCTAGCTGTTTTCTGGCAGATATAGATACCTATGTATTCATTTTCTTGCTAAAGAATTTGGTAAATTCTTGTGTATCTAACCTTCTCCAGTCTGCTACTGCACAACACACTGTGTAGATCTAGCACTGATTAAATGTTTTTTTTACTATTACTGGTTGAGTGATTTTTTCATCAAATTAGTGGCTAAGATTGCTTTAGTTAAAAGAATGTAATGCATTAGTAACATCCTTGGGCTAGTGCATTTTTAAAATTGTTTATGTGGACTTGTGTCCTTGTAGTTGTACTAGTTATGTTTTCGCTTCTTAATCACTAGTGCATTTTAAAAAATTATTGATCAATGGATTTACTATGCTGGTTTCTGATGCTTGATTGACAGGGAGCTGCCAACTCGAGTGCTCTTTTCTTGACAGCTGCTGCACAGAACCTGTTGTGTCTGAAGTTAGCAGAGGAGATTGGTGTTAATATCGGAAACCCATGGATTACTTGGTTCAAGGTTGCTAGTGTGCCAGCACTTCTTGGGCTTTTGGTCACTCCTTATTTGATTTACAAAATGTTTCCCCTGAAATAAAGGACACTCCTGAAGCCCCAGCACTAGCTGCCGAGAAGCTAAAGTTAATGGGTCCAGTAACAAAAAATGAATGGGTCATGATTGCAACGATGCTTCTGGCAGTCTCACTATGGATTTTTGGGTAAGATTTTTTTATTAAAGAGGATTTTCCTGATGAATTGACTTGCAAACTTTCAATAACTGAACTTTGTATTTAGTTTCACCATTTACACTGTTCTTGGAATCAGGTAAGTAAGTATATATGCACACAGCAGTATCTTTCTTGACTGGTGTCTGCTGTAGTCACATTACTGAGCACTGAACAGCACTCGATTGGTGTAAGCAGCATTGTTCTGTGTGTTTTCCCCCTGAAAAATTACTTTATTATTATGTGGTCCCACTCATGATTGAGACAGCTAAATAATCTTTTTTTCTTTATGGCCAAGAGTCAACATGGATCCAAAGTATATAGTTTTCCTTTTTTTTTTTTTATTGATGAGGAACAAAAAGTCTTACCATGTTTCTAATATTGCAGGGAAGCTATTGGTGTATCCAGCGTTGTTGCTGCAATGATTGGACTCTCGATACTTCTTCTGCTTGGAGTGCTCAACTGGGAGGATTGTTTGAATGAGAAGTCTGCATGGGACACCCTAGCCTGGTTTGCTATTTTGGTTGGTTTGGCTGGTCAGCTTACTAACCTCGGGATTGTGTCCTGGATGTCGGTTGTGTTGCCAAGGTTCTTCAATCTTTCTCATTGAGCTGGCCTGCAGCATTTGGTGTTCTTCAGGCCTCGTACTTCTTTATTCACTATATATTTGCAAGCCAAACTGCACATGTTGGAGCTTTATACTGCATTTCTTGCCATGCATTTAGCAGCTGGTGTGCCAGCTGTAATGTCGGCACTTGCTTTGGCATATAATTCAAACCTCTTTGGAGCACTAACACACTATAGCAGCGGGCAATCTGCAGTATACTTTGGAGGTAATTGTGCTTGTCCACCTCTTTTGTTGGATACATATTTTCCAAGTTTGCTTGCAATCCACCGCTTTGGATGGGGTACCATTCTATACTTGTTTCGAGCATGGTTTTCAATACCGATTTATAGAGTAGTTAATTAACTGGTTAGCTTCTGGTATTGCAATGTGTAGAACACATTTTTGATGCGCCATTTTTGTTCTTTTTTGTCGATTTATTTTACTAAATCCTTATGTAGCATCAATTTCTATTTAAGCTAGTTATGATAGTGTATTTGATCATGAAAATTACCTCCATAAACATTTGTGCACACATCAAAATGATAATTCAGATGGAGCCTTATGATGAAATGAAAGTTCAAGCTGCTGTGCATAGACATATGAAGAAAATTCTTTGCTTGTTTTATTAGTTATATAGTTCATCCTTATATTATAAGGGCTTTAATAACTAAAGCTTTAATATTTGTTCTCTGCCAAGTAACCCGATGTTTTCCTTGTGCAGCGGGTTATGTTGACCTTCCAGATGTATTCAAGCTGGGTTTTATAACAGCCGTACTCAATGCTGTAATATGGGGAGTTGCTGGTGCATTGTGGTGGAAATTTTTGGGTCTTTATTGAGCCTTGGGGCAGTGTAAGTAGTAACTCATAATGCACCATCGCAGGTGGGGGTTCGTTTTTCTTCTAAGGTGCCTATGAATGCATAATAACAGAGGAACGCTCATATTAGGAAGTTTTTGAGCATTATCAACCCTAGGTATATGGGTTTTCTTAGGTTGTAGAGACCGTCTTATATATCCTTTGATTTGGTTGATGTACCATCATATCTCCTCCTCACAAGGGAAATAAATGCATGAGTGACATTTGAATTTTGATGACCCAAATCCTGTCTTATATCACCATGATATCTTGTGTTTTGATGCCGCGACTGAAAGGATCGAGATGCCCAAGAGGGGGGGTGAATTGGGCTAATCTAAAATTTTAACTCAAATAAGCAACCTACTAGCCCATATTCACCCTCTTGTGCCTAAGTGTGTTTCTAACAACTACCGCACAAAGTTTTGCACCCTAGGTTTCAATCCTACTCTAGCATGGCAATTCTAAGAATGTAAAGACATGAAATAGAATTGCGGAATGTAAATGCGGAAAGTAAAGAGAGGAAGGAACACGGCGATTTTTTCCCGAGGTATCGAGGTGTCGCCACACCCCCCTAATCCTCGTTGGAGCACTCCCCTTAGTCCTCGCAAGAACTAAGTGCTCTCTACGGGTTGATTCTTCGACACTCCGTCGCGGTGAATCACCCAAAACCGCTCACAAGCTTGCTTGAGCCACCCACAAGCACCACCGGGGTGATCTTCAAGCCATGATCCGCCACCAAGCCGTCTAGGTGATGGCGATCACCAAGAGAAACAAAGCACCGAACTCTCACTTGACCTCAACAAGCCTAGGAGAAGAGTGGATGCACACTTGAATCTCTCAAACACTCTAAGGATGATCCTTAATCTTGCATGGATGACCACCTTAGGGCTCTTGCTCTTCCTTGCACTCTCAAGGGTGTTTCTCGGTGAACAAATGGGCAAGAGAGAGTGCAAGGTCGAGGGGGTAAAGTATATATAGCCCCCATCAAGCAACTTCACGAAATCAGCACTTTACGCACAATTTCCGGCGACCGGGGCGCACCGGTGAGTCCGGTCAAGGTTCCGGCCGGTCGCGTCCGGCCGAAACGACGCGGCTTCCGACACGCCCGACCGTCGCGTCCGGTTAGCGCTTCGGCCGCGGCCGAAGCGTCCGGCCATCGCGTCCGGTTGGACCTCGCCCGAACATGCTCTACGCGGGCGCACCCACCGGAGCGTCCGGTCAAGGACCGCGTCCCGGTCGTCGCGTCCGGCCGGTCGCGTCCGGTCGGCCTCTCGAGGTCCTTTTCAGCTCCGTCTTCACGACTCCGTGAATTGCTTCAACTCCAACATGTCTCGGGCATAAATTGAGCTACCTAGTGCTAAAGAAACTCAAGTGTGCACCACAACTCGTTTCTAGACTCGCCTAGGTCAAGCTACCCGCTTCGTACCCCCTTAATAGTACGGCCGAAAATAAAAACAAAGTCCTAACAACTAATCCGATGTCACCCAACTCACGCCGACAATCGAACTAGCCGTCCTTAACCTTGTCGTCCATCCTCGGAAAAACCGAGCGAATTCCATCGCGTCGGGCGTAACAAACTCATCGCCCGAGATCACCATTACCCCTGTTTTCGCTAGGCGCTAGGCGGATTCTAGGCGGTGACCCGAAGCCTAGAGCTTAGTCGGGATTAAGCGAGCCTAGGCTTTCCTAGGCGTTTTTCTAGGCGTTTTGCCAATTTAGGCAAAACTGATATATATTATATATATATAGCAAAAAATAGCAAAAAAATGTTGGATATGTAGGTTGCGAGTAAATAACTAAATGTAAAAGGAGGACCACTAGACATACCTGAATGATGGCAGCCACATTTGAATGATTTCAGCAATTGGTTCATGAAAAAAGAAAGAAAAAGCGATTAGTTATCACTTATGTAAATGATTGCAGCCACCTCCCATGATTCCCATCGGACCATATCAGCTAGTAAACAAATTTGAAAGCACAAACAAACTAGTGGATAGCACAATCACATAGCTAGCACAATCACATAGCATAGTTCATAGTTCTCACAACACAAATCACAAGCACAACACAAATCACAGTTCATAGTTCTCTTCTCACAACACAAATCACGACCACCAGGCCCACCACACAAACATAGTCACACACAGTGCGGGTTGCGGCTCAATAGGGTTCCTCGGGGCTCATAGTCATCTTCATCATATTCTTCTTCTTCGGACTCAAACTCTTCTCCTTCATAGAGCTCCCTCACTCTTGCACTTCTACGGCACTCAAGCTCTTCTTACGCTCCCCACTTTGCATCTCCAATAATGCACCAAGGTATCCCCGTACCTTGCATCTCATCCTCATCCTCCTCATCTCTCGAAGACCACTAATGCATGATCATCTCCACCCTCTTGGAGAAAGCCTTGAGCTTCGGTTGTTTCACTAGACAAAAGAACATCTCGTGATTTTCTTTGACTTGATCTTCTCCCTCTTACTAAGCAACCTTTGTTGTTGAATTGAACATAGACCAACTTGTTGAGGCGGGTGGTAGTAAGCCTATTTCTCTTCTTAGTGTGGATCTGAAATTGAAAAGAAGATAGGTACTAAGACTAACCATAATGTTGCTATGCTGAAATGTAAGTAATAGATAGGTACTAAGACTAACCCCTTCAAACCCACTCCAATTTCTTTCTACAACCGGAGGAGCTTGCACACAAAGACAAGATCCTTGTAGCCATCTTTTGTAAAGCGGTGTTTCAGTTCCATACAACCGCCACCATGATGCTTTTGCAAAAAAATAGAAATGCCTCCATTAGTTTAAAAACAGCAAACAACCTTGTTACAGACAAGCGACAAACAGCCATGTAATAAACTAATACCTCTACGGGTTGTAATCAAAGTTACGAAAAGTTCTTGCAAGCTTCTTGCTAAATGGCCCCTCTCTATTACGAAACTTCTTCAATTCAAAGTTGGCGGCCTGCTCTTGCGTGTCCTCATCATAATAATAGAATTTCTCAACACAAGCTATGAAGGCTTCATTCATTTTGGGCTCATCAAAGATTGATGGATCAGCATAGCTATAGTGTGGATTCAACAAAGTAAGTATCAAAATGCAATGGGGAATCAAGTCTCGCCACCCATTTTCTTCTCAATAATTTTAATTACATCCTTGTATTGAGTCTCTTTATTGCCAAAGGCCACCTCTATGATTTGTTTCTTTGCCTTTAGTAGCTCTCCGTAAACATATCCCATGGTGGGCTTCACCTCCCCATCAACCAAACGAAGGACTTTGACCAATGGCTCAAAAAGCGACCAATGCTACCTTGACCTCCTTCCAAAAGTTTGGACTCAATATAGTTCTTTGTGGCCTCTTTTCCCTTCTTTGATTTCACATCCTTCAACGAGTCCCACTTACTATGCACCACCATGTTTCTTAGCTGATCCTTCTTCTCTAGCATACTACTCAAAGTGAGAAAGTGTGAAGCAAACCTAGTCACTCCAGGGCCTCACTACATCTTTCCCCCCACAGTGAAGTCTCTCAAGCACTCCAATGTTCTTGTGTGGCCATAGACAAATATGGTAAATGCCTTTGCTTGGTCAACAATCTTCTTGAACCGAGGCAAGTTGCCAATTCCTTGCAAAGATCAAGTTGATGGTGTGGGCTGCACAAGAGGTCCAAAATATATGTGGCCTCTTCTCTTCCAAAAGCTTCTTGGCTCCCATGTTGTTAGAAGCATTGTCGGTCACAACTTGGACCACATTATGCGGGCCAATGTCTTCAATTGCCTTGTCCACTAGCTCAAAAATGACTTCACTTGTGTGTGACACAAATGAGACATCTCTTTTGAGCTGATGAAGGTGGTTCCATCGGCACAATTAGTGCACAAATTCATGATGCTTCTCCTCTTCCTATCGACCAAGCATCCGTCATTATAGAGCAGCCCATTTTCAACTTCTCGAATTCAACGTTCTAGCACCAAACTCGGGTTCTTGCATATTCTTCTTCCAACAATCCCACTCGCGATTGCATCATCTCGTTGGAGGTACAAGTCCTGGACCAAAGCTGTCCAATAGCTTCACACATTTGCTTGAAATCATCATTGTCACATGCATTGAAAGGTATAGCCGCCAATGTTTAAAAAAATGAAGCCAAATTAGGGTTCAGTTCATGAATAACAGCAAGCAATGCATTTTAAAATATAAAAACAGCATGATATACAAGCAATTTACCATGATTGTAGACCCATCTTGCTATAAACTTATGAACCTCATGAGTTCTCTCTTTGAAAAGTTCCTTGTCGAGCTTCTGTTGCTTCAAAGCATCTGCATTGGTAGCTTTAGGATCAATAGTACGTGCCCATCCGTCCATAGGTCCTAATTTATGAGGCTCAACTACCAATGCAAGTGACTTCCTCTGAATCTCCACCAACCCTAGACACATTCACTTCCTCTCTAAGTTCTATTTCACGGACCGTCTTCTCCTCCCTCTTCCTTTTTGCATCTGCTAGTGCTTTCTTGCACTTTTCTCTAGCCTCCAAAGCCTCACGGAGTTTTGCATCCGCACTTCGCCACATTCTTTCCTTCATGGGCGGATGACACTTCAATCGATAAACACCTCCTTGACTCACGTGGCCCACGAGAATTTGCACTTCACCTTGTCCTTGTTGGCGGCATCCACAAGAACCCCATATTCCCATCCAATATCATCCGAATTCCTCTTGAGCAGATTCCCTGTCTCTGTTGGTGTTGGATTTTCTGCCGACATCCTAATAATCCTATACATTCAAGCAATACAATACAAAGCATTCAACCTTCATTCGATTCGGACTCAACGAAGAGAAGAATAAGGAGGGGACAAAGCGAGGGGGGGTCTCGAAAGGGAGGGCAGCAGAGCAAGTGTGAGGAGGTATTGTTGCTGAATCTGGATAGCGGCGGGGAGGGTAGCGGCGAGGGGAGCAGGTGGGGAGGGTACCACCGTGGCGGCGAGGGGAGGGCAGCAGATCCGGCGGGGATAGAGGAGGGAGACGAGGGAGCGGCCCGGCGGGGGAGGGGGAGGGGGGGACGCAGCCTCACCTTGGCCCCGGCGGAGAGAAGCAAAGAGCCAAGAAATTTAGCGGGAAGGAGGACGTCCGATGGGGAAGGGTTCCCGGCGAGAGAAGCTCCACCGCCGGCGGCAGGAGCTCGTCCAGGGGCGAGATGGCGGCGATTCTTCCCCACGCGGCAATCCCGGTAGGCCCGACTCCCTCTCCCCCCTAATCCCTTCTCATCGGGCGCCAATCGACAAACCCGCGCGGCCCGGCGCGCGCCATCAGCGCGAAAATCGAGTGCGGTGACCACGTTTTCCAGCTGCACGCCACGCCGCCTCCCGCGCCTCCTCCGCGCCGCCTCGCCCGCCTCGCTCCGCCTAGCGCCGCCTTTGCGCCGCCCTAGCGCCCGAGTGCCGCCCACCCCCTAGGCCGGCGGGGACCCGTCGCCAGCGCTTAAGCGCGCCTAGGCGCCGCCTAGCGGAATAGGGCCATTACCATGACCTAACTCACACTGTTTCTGCAAAACACGTTAGTCATGATAATTATATTGTCATCAATCATCGAAACCCAATCTAGGGGGCCTAGATGCTTCAATCTCCCTCTTTTTGGTGATTGATGACAACCTCTAGAGTATGGAGATTAAGAGTGAGGTTTTAAGCGCACTTGTTCACATGAGCCTCTGTCAATAAGATCAAAGGGGTTAGGGTGACTCATGCGATACAAGATCATATATGTACTCATAGAATCTGCATGAAGAGTGAGTACGACAAGGATAGCTCATATGGTTCAAAATATCACAAGTAATAATCAGAGTAAACCATAAGTGCGGAAGCAAGACCATATTAGCAAAAGCGTGACATGATATATAATGATACCGAAGTAGAGAGCACACATGTCATAAAGCGTATCACGATGCATCACAAGCATATACAATGCGAGGCATGAAAGTAAACATGATGCATGCAAGTGTATCACACCAAAAGAACCAACTCCCTCTCACAAGCTCCCCCTAAGTCTACATACTCTACCCTCTCCCCCTTTGTCATCAAAGACCAAAAGGCTAAGGGTCGGTAGGAGGTGTAGAGGCAGACGAGCTGGTCACTAGAGCACGAGTCGCCACAACGAACTGAGAGGCATCATCTGGACTCGACTCACGAACTCGAGCCGCGACCATCGACGCAAGACCCTCGACCGCGTGGAAGTGTAGAAGAAGCGGTCGGGGTCGGCTCTATGGTAGCTAGGGAGTGAAGTGTCGGTCTCTGTCAAACGATCGTCTCGCCCTCAATCGGGCCGCGGCTCGAGTAGCGAGTCAATCGGGCGGAGTCTCGGAAGTAGTAGTCACGATAGTCACCACGTGGGTTCGGAAACCGCACACTCGACTCGTGGGCGCCGACCGACCCACCGTGGTAGTGACAACAATAGACTCGGTCGCCGGCCGCCCGAGTGACCCGAGGTGATACTCAAGAGCCGCCGCCACACCCGCCGGTGAGTGGTGCACTAGGTGTAGGCCGAGAGAACAACTCGGCGAAGGTGGCACCGAGGCGAGGATCCGGCACACACTTGCCGGAAGTCGGTCAAGGTCGTGGGTGTGAAGCCGTGTAGTACGGACCCTCGCCAGATCGAAAGCCGCATAGCCTGGATATAGCCGGCGAGGTGGAGTCTCGCCGAGACTCAAAACGGGACCACTCGGGAACCGGCCGGGTGAAAGGAAACGCAACCCCGAAACGAGGTCCCGGAGCCCGATATGCCGGAAAGCGAGATGCGGGTGGCACCGCTGAAGTGGTAGTGGCCGAGGCATCTCAACCTCAATCCCGGTAGCCCAATAATCGCAGCCCATGAGAGCGCCTCGCCGCTGCCGAAACCGCCGGGCCGGGGAACCGTTGTTTGTGAGGGAACGCTGAAGCTCGTCCTGCCTCTGCCTCATCTCCAGGTTGATAGCCTGCTGCTCTCGGTCACGAATCTCACGCTGCTGCCTGTCAGCCCTCATCTCGGCAACGAGTGAAAGCAGGGCCTGGTCTGACGGTGTAGGAGCAGAGCTAGAACCTCCGGCCTCGTGGTCGTGTGAACGAGGAGGTGGCCTCGTAGGCACGTAGTCGCCGCCGGTAGCCGCCTGCGGCGTCGGTGTAAACCTCGGCCGTGGGCGTGGCTCCTCGGACTCAAGCCGCGCCTCCTCAAGAGCAACCATCCGAAGCATCTCAGGCATCCCGAGCCGCCTCGACTCGTGGATCGACCCCTGAGAACGTGTAGCAACGGGGGTAGCTGTCGGCGTCTTACTAGTCTTGAGGAGCTGACGAAGGTCGTAGCTGGGAAAGCGTGTGGTCGACTGTGTCCACTCCTGCACAACGTCGGCCTCCATGTGAGGCACGGTCTTCCAAATCAGGAAGGAAATCCAGTGAGCAAACGGAAGCTGTCGGCAGCCCTTGATCCCCTCTGCTATAGTATCCTCCATCTCTGACAGTATCAAATCCCAAACATCAAACTCTATCTGGTCCATGAGGTGGAAGAGAATCCACTGCTGCAAACGCGTGAGGGCCTCCTTGAAGCCAACCCTGGGCAGGATCGTCCGCCTCACTATAGCATCCACAACTCTGGCAAGTGGAGTGAGGTCGGTAGGAAGACGGCTGGAGCCCTCACCGAAAGGTGCCCCGAAAAATCGCGAACCCGCTTAGCCGTGGCACTCGCCAGCCCCGGGTCGCCGCGGGCGGCTCACGGTGCCATAGCACAGCCCAGTGAAGCCGAGTCTAAAGAGGAGTGCAACCCTAGAAGCCGGGCGAGCTCGAACACTCGCAACTCGTACACTGCCGCCCTTGAAAGCAAACACTAGAAACTCGTGCTCGGGTCAATCCACGGTAGAGTAGAACTCGCGGACCCACGTAGTCACGTAGGGCGCTCTCGCCAAGTAAGTCCGCCAAACCGAAGGTAGGTGAGGCGGGTCGAATCCGCCACCAACCGCCGCGACCATGTCATCCACCCCGCGCACCGGTGAGGCCGGATAGCAACCGCACTCTCCTCATATGCCTAGTAGAAGTCCGCGTGAAGAGCCGCCCAATACCCTTCAGGAGCGTCTGGCTGCCGCTGAAGTGGAAACCACTCGTACTGCTGCACAAAGCGGTACCGGCGGGCGATAGAGGCTGACACTGCCCTCAAGTCAAGGGAGCTCGCTCACGCTCGCACTCGTGGCCGGGCCGTCTTTGCCGCTGGCCGGGCCGGCCGTGGTCTTTGGCCGAGGGACGAGTCGCCCGGGAAGAGAACAAAGGTGAGTCCGGAGGAACGACGGTTCGGCCCGTCTTCTGCCGCCGGGACCGCCTAGACCGGGCGCCGAAAGCCGACCGCCTCTGAGGGGCTGGCGGGGGCTGCCTCGGAGGGGGTGGCATTGGGTGCCTCGGAGGAGGAGGCACTGGCTGCCTCTGCTGCTGCTGAGCCCGGGTCTCCCTGATACGGAGTCCAGCACGAGAACCACCCTGCTCTGCGATCTCTGCTGCTCTAGCCACTGAGAGGACCTCCTCACGTGTCATCTCATCACCTCGCTGGCGCTTCTGCTTCTTCTTCGGCTGCGACTCGGCAACCTTCTTGCCCTTGTCCGGTGGACCGCCACCAGGAGGAGGTGGGGGTCGAGGCGGACCGGTAGTCTTCGTGCGAGCCATGACTGAGAGATCAATGGCCGCTGAAAGAATCAACTGTCAAAGAGCCACTATCAAGCTGAAAGACTCCCCCTGACTCACCGCCAACCGAGAAGATCTACCGCAAGGCAAACTGCGAATACCAACTGCCAAGAACAACTGCCCTCTGACACTCGAGAGGCTTGGCCTCTTTTCCTTACTCGTGAGCTTGGCCCCGAGTTTATCTGCCACTGTCACACTGCCAAACGAACAACCTCACACTAGTGACCACGGACAAGCTCGCTGCACAAAGGATGTAGAATAGGAAGATTTAAATAACCAGCATACATAACTAGAGGAGAGATGTCCTAGGGAAGCAAGCATATTTGGAGGAGAAGGGAAGAAGGGTTTGGTTATACCTAGCCTTGAGGGATCCCTGTGAATAGATGAGACACGACATGTGTGGGGCACCTCGAGTCGCAAGTGGAGTCACTTTGATAGCAAATGAATCGACAAAATCGATCAAAAGCCTAAGAGTGTCGATTTGGAGGTGGAAGCTCACCATCGGCGGGAAACCCACGGCCGGGGCGAGGCGAGAGGACGAGGGCGGCGATCTGCCGGGCGAAAAGGAGTTCCCGACGAGGAAGAGGATGACCCGGCGGCGGAGTTCCCCGACGGCGACGTCAAAAAGCGGCGATGGCCCTGGACGATTAGGGCTAGGTGCGGGCGGCGCCGCTTTTGCCGGGCAGCGATTCGGCGCGCGAGGGCGGCGGGATGCGGGCGGCGAACGGGCGGCGCTGGTGGAGCGTGCGCGGCGCGAGGGCGTGGGCGGGCCGGGCGGCGCGGATTGGCCGGGTGCGGCGAGTCGGGCGGGCGGGTGTGCGCGGCGCGACGGGCGCGGGACGGGCGCGGGTGGCGCCGAGTGGAAGGAAAGAGGAGGGGCCCACCCGGTTTGAATAGAAAAAGATCAAGGCCCCACATGTCATGAGAGAAAATGAATCGCTCCAAAAAATCCCGACCGACGCGACGCCTCCATCGACCGGACGCGACCGGTGCCTCGCTTCCGGCCAAAATTACGAGAGAGCCTCAGAATCTCCTTCGACGATCGACGCTGGCCGACCGGGTACCGCCGGTGAGTCCGTCAAAGGGTCCCCGGTGCAGCTTTTCGGTCTCAATTTTCAGTATTTTCGATTTCCTCCTTCGCGGCAATTCTCCCAACCAAATTCCAACGCAAATAAGAGCCAAATAACCACCGGTTGGAACAGGTCATGGGAGTCCTCTCTCAAACCCTCGATTTTGCAAATAATTTGCCATAGGCATAGCTTTAATTTTCGAAAATAGGCAATAAATCCGATCGAGGAGCATCGTATGGCCAAGCAATGGAGTTTATGAACCTTTAGGAGCGTCAAATGCTCTCTCCATCCTTGGGCGAACACAAATGGATACTCAAGCTTAAACCAAAGAAGAACGACAAACCAACACACATGCATATGAAATGCAATACGAGAATTTAAATACGGAATTTGAATCTAGTTGGCTTGTCAAGTTTGAACCAAGGTTAAGCTTCTTCACACGCTTTTCGGCGGTTATCTTAACCATGTTAGACAAGCCCTATATGCATTGCAAGAATTTAAACATGGCATATTATACAATGAATGCAAGGGACAACACAAGCTCATTTTCTAGAGAAGTTGGAAAAGTCAAGAATATTGAGCTCGCCTCTTAACTCACAAAACTTTGCCTCATCCAAAGGCTTAGTGAAGATGTCCGCCAAATTGTCTTCCGTCCTCACTCCTTGAAGAGATATATCTTTCTTGGACACATGATCACGAATGAAGTGATGACGAATATCAATGTGCTTGGTGCGGGAATGTTGAACCGGATTGCTTGCAATTTTGATGGCACTTTCATTATCACATAGCAAAGGAACCTTCTCGAGCTTGACACCATAATCAAGGAGAGTTTGCTTCATGTAGAGAATTTGAGCACAACAAGCTCCCGCGGCAATATACTCCGCCTCGCCTTGATTGATGTGGTCACACTATTTTGCTTCTTCGAACACCAAGAGACAATGGACCTTCCAAGCAAATGGCACCCTCCTAGGTTGTGCTTCTTCTATCAATTTTGCAACCGGCATAATCCGAAGTCGGAATAGCCAACAAGTTGGAATCTTGCACCTTTGGGATACCATATGCCTATGCTTGGTGTTTGCTTGAGGTACCTAAGAATTCTCTTCACCGCGGTGAGATGGGATTCCATAGGGTTAGCTTGAAAACGAGCACATAAGCAAACACTAAACATGATGTCGGGCCTAGATGCGGTAAGATAGAGCAAGCTACCAATCATAGATCGATAGTGAGTCTTGTCTACGGTGTACCTCCCACATCCGGGTCAAGTTGTCCATTGGTTGGCATGGGTGTCTTGATGGGCTTGCAATCTTCCATATCAAACCTCTTGAGAAGGTCTTTGGTATACTTTTCTTGAGAGATGAAGGTCCCTTCTCTCAATTGCTTGACTTGAAACCCGAGGAAGAAGGTAAGCTCACCAATCATGGACATCTCAAATTCCTTCGACATCAAGGCACCAAACTCCTTGCAATGTTCTTCATTTGTTGAGCCAAAGATTATGTCATCGACATAAACTTGACAAATGAAGATGTTCCCTTCATGCTTCTTGGTGAATAGTGTGGTGTCCACCTTCCCATTGGTGAAGCCCTTCACAATGAGGAAGTCCCGAAGGCGCTCATACCATGCTCTTGGGGCTTGTTTGAGCCCATATAGCGCCTTGGTCAACCTATAAACATGGTTAGGATATCTAGGGTCTTCAAAACCGGGAGGTTGATCAACAAAGACTAGTTCATTTATGAAGCCGTTTAAAAAAGCACTTTTCACATCCATTTGATATAATTTCATGTTATGATGTGATGCATATGAAAGGAGGATACGTATGGCTTCAAGTCTTGCCACGGTGCAAAGGTCTCTCCAAAATTCAAACCTTCAACTTGGGAGAACCCCTTTGCCACTAGTCTTGCCTTGTTCCGCACGACAACGCCTTGATCATCTTGCTTGTTGCGGAACACCCACTTTGTGCCAATGACTCTTGCACCTTTAGGTCGCTCTACAAGTGTCCACACTTCATTGCGGGTGAAGTTGCCCAATTCTTCATGCATGGCATTCACCCAATCCGGATCTTCTAGAGCTTCCTCTATGGTAGTAGGTTCTAAACAAGAGACAAAAGCATGATGTTCAACAAAATTAGCAAGTTTTTGAGACCGAGTCATAACCTCCTTTGTAGGACTCCCTATGATGAGATCTTGAGGATGTGCTTGGAGTAGAGGTGAATTCCTTCGATCAACCACTTGAGGAGGGTCTTGTGGAGCATCAACATCTTGAGCTTGTTCCACACTTTGTTCAATAGTACGGCCGAAAATAAAAACAAAGTCCTAACAACTAATCCGATGTCACCCAACTCCGTCGACAATCGGAACTAGCCGTCCTTAACCTTGTCGTCCATCCTCGGAAAACCGAACGAATTCCATCGTCAGGGGGCGTAACAAACTCATCGCCCGAGATCACCATTACCATGACCTAACTCACACTGTTTCTGCAAAACACACGTTAGTCATGATAATTATATTGTCATCAATCATCGAAACCCAATCTAGGGGGCCTAGATGCTTCAGCGACAACCTGCTTCCCCAAGCTTGCTATTTGCCTGCCTGTGTACATGAACAGAGGCGCAGTGTTGGCTGTTGAGGACCAAACCACATTACTCCCCCAGCCAGCACCCTGAACGGCTGTACAAAAACTGTGCAGAACTGTAGTTGTGTGATGAAAGGGCATGTGCTAATACTCAACGGAGGATCAATAAAAGGGCAAAGGTTGTGGTGATAATAAGAAATTAATTCCTCGACAACACCTCAATAGCGAAATTTAGAGTTAAAAGGCATGCTTCGGCTGTCTGGACCCAGCGTTGGTCAAATTTCTTGCTGAAGGCTGACATACGGCCAGGAGGGTGGCGGCCGCAGCTGATTCCCATGGAGGTGGAGCTCCCCCTCCCAATTGACAAAGACCACCACCTCTCCCGTGCAGACATGACGGCCGTAGCTGGAACAACCTCGCTCTGCTGGGTTGACCTTGAGGAAGGGATCTTGGCCTACAACCACAGAGATCGTCATCGTGTTCGTGTTAAGCAGCAGCAACTGTTCCACTTCATCCCGTTGCCATGGAAACCATTATCAACCCGCACGACTACCGCTCCATGAGCTGCATCAAAAGGTAGGCCTTGAAATTCGTCTCCATGGAGGGCTACAACCGCGAGGACACTCCACTCCTAATGGGTTGGGTTAAAAATGGGTTTATTGGGTTAAGTTTATATTAGGTATATTTGGATGGTTGGATTTTTTTTTTTTAGCAAACTTTATTTGGATGGTTGGAAATGGGTTGATTGACTTAGTGGGTTGGGTTTAACAAAAAGCTAGGTTGGATTGGGCTGGGAATGAGTTTGTTTTTTCTGGGTTTATATGGGTTAAGCCCATGGATTGATGTCATGTCAATATATTATTGAACCCATGGAATTTTTTTATGTGGGCCATATATATTGATCTGGCAGTGTCAATTGGCATGAAGTAGTTGCTTGCTACACTAAATCATCTGCAACAGATTTTAATTAATTTCGAGAAAATTTTAAGGTGTGAATACAAGCTTTTATTTTTAGGGTCCGACTCTGACGTGGGCCGACATATTGATCTGGTGCAGTTTCTCAGCTTGGAGGATCATGCTCACCCGCTAGACTGGAGAATGAAGCTTTTTTCGTAGGTCTTCGACAATGCTACAATGAACAGAGGGTCAAAAGTCTACAAAATTGATAGGGACCAAAACTGCACTGTAGATGCTTTAGCTAGAATAGCTTTCGCCTCGTCTGTAATTCAATCACAAAATTATGTATCAGGCTACTCTTATGAGCTCCATTGTCAAGAGTGCCCTCTTATAAGGGTGCTGCACTCTGTATACCTCGGTAAAGGTCTTAGCAGCTTCTTGCTGCTAATTAATGCATGTTTCTTATAAAAACAAACCTGTGTCGAATTCAGGGGTAGCACGTGATACACTCTCGCCACTATCAGCTACAACAACATTCAATTAAGGTCAACGCTTTCGCTTCCTAGCAGATCAATTGAAGGGGCCTGCATCCAACAAGTCGAAGCAACTTGAGCGTCACCTCACTCTCTTCACCAACAATGCCATGACCATCTGTCTACCCTCACATCATATCTCGGCAGAGTCGTGAAGGATGATATCCTCTGCGAACAGTACGGCGTCCTGCCGAGGAACAAGGTTTGCTCGCATGCTTTGCCATCACCACCACGGTGTGTCGCAGAATACGGGAGAATCAACCTCTGGATGGAGCTACGTCCATGGCGTGGCGCATGCATCGACACCCACGGCGAGGCGAGCAGAGCTGTCATGAACTAAGGAGCTCAAACGGTAATTTGGAGTAGAAATTGGGTAATTTGGGGAAGAACAGGGAGAAGAGGAAGGGGAACGGGAAGAACAACGAGCGGGATTGGGGAAATTTGACGTTTCTTTATTCGTTAATCGTTCTCGGCAACCGCCGGATACAAGTACTCCACGAGCGCCACCGGGCGAGCCCCTACATCCCACTGGGCCAAACCCGCTTTACAAGGCGAAGCCCACTCACACACTAAACCGATATCAAACGACAATAGCCTGACGAAGAATAGCCATCACGACAATAGTGATCCTGACAAAGAATAACCACCCTGCTTACCCACTGATGGAGTATTGCTTCGTGACATTGCCCCCTCCTTTAAAATTTGGACTTGTCCCCAAGTCGATGGAAAACGACGCTGAATATCCTTCCAATCTTCCCATGATGCCATTGACTTAGGTTGATTAGTCCATTGAATCTTGACTTGCTCCTTGACTGAACGTCCCCATGCACCGAGCGAATGGCCAATAACCTGACCGGCAGGACTGGTTCAGCAGGATCGGTAGCCCGCGGAAGAAAGATCCTCCAGAACCTCAGTATTTGGTGGAATATGTTTCTTCAACTGAGAGACATGAATCACTGGATGGATCAACGCTGTTGAAGGCAACTGCAACTTATAAGCCACTGACCCCACCTTCTGAATGATCTCAAAGGGACCATAGAAGCGATAAGAAAGCTTATGGTTAGATCGATAAGCCACTGAAGATTGAACATGAGGTTGCAGCTTCAAATAAACCTTGTCTCCCACTTCAAACACCCTCTCTGTCCCGTTCTTATCAGCTTGACTCTTCATTCGGTGTTGTGCTCGAAGCAATTGCTGATGAATGAGCTTAGAAATCAGTTGTCTGTCAGTGAGCCATCGTGCTAAATCAGGCACCACTTTCTGTGGATCAATAATGCCCAACTGTCTAGGAGTATGACCATACAATACTTCAAATGGAGTTGTGCCCAAAGCAGATTGATATGCAGTATTATACCAAAATTCTGCTAATGGCAGCCATTTACTCCAATCTCTAGGACAAGAATGCACAGCACAATAAAGAAAACCTTCCAAACACTGATTGACCCTCTCAGTTTGCCCATCACTTTGAGGATGATAAGAGGAACTCATGAGAAGCTGTGTATCAGTCAAATTAAACAGCTCTTGCCACAGATCACAAGTAAAGATCCTGTCTCTATCAGAAACAATCTTCTTTGGCAACCCATGCAATTTATAAATGTGATTGAAATACTGTTGGGCAACTTGTATAGCGAAGTATGGATGTGCCAAGGTCGAAGTGAGCATACTTGGTAAATTTATCAATGACTACCAAGATTGTATCCCATCTATTGGACTTAGGCAAACCCTCAATAAAATCCATGCACACAGTATGCCAAGCATATGGGGGTACTTCTAGAGGCTGTAATAAACCAGGGTACTTAACTTGCTCAACCTTTGCTTGCTGACATACCTCACATTGCTGCACAAAAGCAGTAATTGCTTGTTTCATCTTAGGCCAAGAAAACAGCTCCTTGATTCTGTGATATGTTGCATAAATGCCAGAATGACCCCCAATAGCACTGTTGTGGAGAGACTGCATAATATGATTCTGAGCTAATGCATTATTGCCCACCCACACTCTTCCTTTATGCCTAAGAATGCCATTATCCAATTTGAAGCCCTTATCATTATCAGGAGAAACAGCCAATTGAGCCATTATTTGCTTGGATTCAGGATCATCCTGATAACCCATTTGCGACTTGTCCGGCCAAGATGGAATGCTCTCGAAATAGGAAACACATCTGCTTGGTTGGGTGTTCTTGACAATGCATCACCGCTGCATTTGATAGCCCTTTCTTGTAATGAATCTGATAGTTGAGGTCCATCAACTTCAACAAAGCTTTCTGCTGCAATCTAGATACAATTTTACGATCGGACAAATGCAAGAAAACTCTTGTGATCTGTTCGATAATGAATGGCAAACCATGCAAATAACATCTCCACTTTTCTAATGCCATAATCATAGCCAAACACTCCTTGTCATATGTAGATAAGGATTTATTTCTTGGACAAAATGCTTTGCTTAAGAAGGATATTGGATGACCATCTTGCATTAGAACAACACCCATTCCCATGTCACTAGCATCTGTTTCAATCACAAATTGCTTGGCAAAGTCAGGGATAGCCAAAACTGGGGCTTGCAACAAAGAAGTTTGAAGAATCTCAAAAGCCTGCTGAGCTTGAGGTGTCCATTGAAATACCACTCCCTTCTTCAGCAGTTGTGTTAATGGTTTACTGATGAGACCATAATGCTTGATAAACCTCCTGTAATACCCTGTGAGGCCAAGAAAACCCATCAACTGCTTGACATTAGTTGGTACTGGCCAATTTTGCACAGCTGTAATTTTTGCGAGTTCAGTGGCAACTCCTTCAGCTGAGATAACATGGCCAAGGTACTCAATTGATTCTTTGGCAAACTCACACTTAGACTTTTTAAGAGAAATTGATTGTCCCAGTAACAGCTGAAACACTTGCTTCAAATGGTCATAATGTTCTTCAAAAGCGTGGATTAGTACCATCAAATTTGGGAAACTTCATCTTAGGCAGGGAAACATAGCGAGGAGCAGCATCTCGAATGTAAGAATGATCCGCATGAGAATGGAAGTTGGTCTCGAGAGGCATACCAGTGCCCGGGTGCGGTGGTTGACCCATGGTCAGACCACCAACATCCCGGTGTAACGAGTCGACGCGGTGCCCGTTGGGCATTTCGGTGAGCGATGCGGCGGCCATGGTGGCGCCCTGCGACGCCTCACCACGATTGGCACCGCCGCCGAGTCGGCCCGATGGGGATCGATGGAGGCGGAACCGGTGGAGTCGGCGGGGATCGGGCGCCGTGGAAGACGCCTCCAATCGCTGCAACCGCACGGACGCCGAATCGCACCTATTCAGCAGCGTGGTGACGTTGTCATCCGTGGAGGACTGCTGGGTCTCCAACGGCGTCAGCTTCTCCAGCGTCTGCTTCATCATCTCCTGGAAGGACTCGAACTGCTTGGCGAGATCGTCCAGCGACGCCATGATTTGGAGCTCGCCCTTCGTCGGTTTCCTCGCTGGCGCCAGCCCCAATTCCTCAAAACTCACGATGTGGAAAAAATTTTGTGGCTAAAAGTAGGAGAATCGATGGCTCTTGATTCCAATTGTCACGAACTAAGGAGCTCGGACGGTAATTTGGAGTAGAAATTGGGTAATTTGGGGAAGAACAGGGAGAAGAGGAAGGGGAACGGGAAGAACAACGAGCGGGATTGGGGAAATTTGACGTTTCTGTTATTCGTTAATCGTTCTCTCGGCAACCGCCGGATACAAGTACTCCACGAGCGCCACTGGGCCGAGCCCCTACATCCTACTGGGCCAAACCCGCGCTTACAAGGCCGAAGCCCACTCACACACTAAACCGATATCAAACGACAATAGCCTGACGAAGAATAGCCATCACGACAATAGTGATCCTGACAAAGAATAACCACCCTGCTTACCCACTGATGGAGTATTGCTTCGTGACAAGAGCATGCGCCCGATGGACTTGTATGTGCGTCTCTGCCTCATCGATCCACGTATGGGCCGAGGACGTCGGTAAGCATGGAAGATCCTGCTCGCTGTCGCTGCTGATGTCCATGTCCACTCCTACTCCTAGATAGAATAGAAGATCAACCCGTGGTTAATTGTGGGCATGGACTGACCCCAACAACATGCATGCATTGCACCCCGCTGAATGACCGCTTCAACCCCAACGCCCTCACCGATCGAGCAGCATGATGGTCCATGCCTAGGATACCGGATCCGTGTACGTTCTGAATGGGGAGTCATCATCCCACAGGCGGAGACATAGCGACGACGACGACGACCGCTGAGACGGTCGTGGTCGTCGAAGCAGATCCTCCTGGCTCACCCTTGCCAACCCCGAGCCCTAAGCCGGCGCCGGCGCCGGCGGCATCGGGCGGTGGTGCTAAGCCGCTACCCCTCTTCATCTCGCTTGCCGCCGGCCTCGCCGTCCGCTTCCTCGTGCCCCGGCCGCCCAAGGTAACCCCGCAGGCATGGCAGCTCCTCTCCATCTTCCTCTCCACCATCGCGGGGCTCGTCCTCGCCCCGCTCCCCGTCGGTGCGTGGGCGTTCCTCGCCCTCACCGTCACCGTCGCCACGCGCACGCTCCCCTTCGCCGACGCCTTCGGGGCCTTCACCAACGAGGTCATCTGGCTCATCGTCATCTCCTTCTTCTTCGCGCGCGGCTTCGTCAAGACCGGCCTCGGCGACCGCGTCGCCACCTACTTCGTCAAATGGCTGGGCCGCAGCACGCTGGGCCTGTCCTATGGGCTTGTCTTCAGCGAGGCCCTCATCTCGCCGGCCATGCCCAGCACCACGGCCAGGGCAGGAGGGGTTTTCCTTCCCATCGTCAAGTCGCTGTCGCTCTCGTCGGGAAGCAAGCCCAACGACCCATCGGCCAACAAACTCGGCTCTTATCTCGTGCAATCGCAGCTACAGGTAATTATAGTATACTTGATGATTCATGATGCAGATGCAATGCATGCAGGTTATATTTTTCTCTGAACAAATTGAAATCTTACATTCGAATAGGAAGGAAATTAGCCTCAAATTGCAACTGTGGATTTAGTTTCTGATGCTTCATTGACAGGCAGCTGCCAATTCCAGCGCTCTCTTCTTGACATCGGCTGCACAGAACCTGTTATGTCTCAATTTAGCAGAGGAGATTGGTGTTAATGTCAGAAACCAATGGATTACTTGGTTCAAGGCATCTTGCGTGCCAGCACTTCTTGGGCTTTTAGCGACTCCGTATTTGATTTACAAAATATTCCCCCCTGAAATAAAGGACACTCCAGAAGCCCCAGCATTAGCTGCCGCCAAGCTGAAGTTAATGGGTCCAGTAACAAAAAATGAATGGGTCATGGTTGCAACGATGCTTCTTGCAGTCTCACTGTGGATTTTTGGGTAAGACTGTTCTTTTTAGTGATTGATGAGGAACAAACGAAGGCTTATCCTGTTTCTAATATTGCAGGCATGCTATTGGCGTATCCAGCGTTGTTTCTGCAATGATTGGACTCTCAATACTTCTTCTTCTTGGAGTGCTCAACTGGGAGGATTGTTTGAATGAGAAGTCTGCATGGGACACCCTAGCTTGGTTTGCTATTTTAGTTGGTTTGGCTGGTCAGCTTACTAAGCTCGGGTTTGTGTCCTGGATGTCCAATTGTGTTGCCAAGTTTCTTCAATCTTTCTCATTGAGCTGGCCTGCAGCATTTGGTGTTCTTCAGGCCACGTATTTCTTTGTTCACTATATATTTGCGAGCCAAACTGCACACGTTGGAGCTTTATACTCGGCATTTCTTGCCATGCATTTAGCTGCTGGTGTGCCAGCTGTACTGTCGGCACTTGCTTTGGCATACAACTCAAACCTCTCTGGAGCACTAACACACTATAGTAGCGGGCAATCTGCAGTGTACTTCGGAGGTAATACATCGTGCTTTTCCACCTCTTTTGTTGAATATATATTTTCCAAGTTTGCTTGCAATCCACCACGTTGGTTTTCAGTATCGATTTATGGAGAAATTAATTAACTGGTTAGCTTCTACTGGTATTACTGCAATGTGTAGAACATATCTTGACGCACTATCTTTTCTGTTCATTTTGTCAATTCAATTTACAAAATCCTTCTCTAGCATCAATTTCTATTTCGCTACGTATGACGACAGTTTTTTTTTTTTCCGAAAGCGTGCCATTGGCACGTACTTCATTAAGGGAAGTTGAAAATTACATATGATCCGCAAGTAATCCGCAGATTACTCACGAAACACACAGGCACAAACAAACAGCAAGAAATAAAAAGGTAGGGGGTGGGGCGGACCCTCCAACTAACAACCCCGACAACTGAACCTATTACAACCAAAAGCTCAACACCCGTAGCTAGCTACGGTTGGAGGCAACGGCGACAACAGCGGCAAAGCATCCGCGCAACTTGGTGGCAAAGCGTCCACCGGAACGACCTCGGCGGCAAAGCGCCCGTCGGAAACGACCGCGACCTCGGCGGCAAGGCACACGCCCCGGAAACGCAAGCTCGTAAAAGAGATATGGCGGCCAAGCATCCGCCCAAGCTAGGAAGAGCACCTCGGGCGGCAAAAGCATCCGCCGACACGACCGCGACTCCGGCGGCAACGCCGCGACGCCGGAAACGCTGGGCTCGTGAAAGAAAGACGGCGGCTAAGCATCCGCCCAAGCGACACGGCGGTAAAGCACACGCGGCGGCAAAGCATCCGCCGACACGACGCGACCTCGGGCGGCAACGCGCCGCGCCGGAAACGCAGGCTCGTGAAAGAAACGCTGCGGCAAAGCATCCGCCCAAGCAACACGGCGGCAAAGCATCCGCCCAGCAACACCCGACGGCAAAGCATCCGCCGAAAAACACACCTCGACGGCAAAAGAATCCGCCCGAACGACGACGCCTAGAGCGACAACGACCGCTAGCTAGACACACCCGGTGAGGAGCAAAATAAAGCACAAATAGGAGCGAAGACGACCAAACCGACGAAAGACGGAGGAGCGACGGGCTGACGACCGGCAAGCGGCCCGACGAGCTGCAGCACCCAACTTCCGTCGCCAGCGCCCGGTGAGGTGGGCCGGCAGGTCCGGCGCCACCACGGCCTCGAGACGCATGCCCGCACCACCTCGGCCCCACCACCACGGAGGTGCCACCACCGCAACGCGACGATTTGGAGGAAGGATCTCGTAACGCCGGGCACCGCAGTCTCGCGAGAAAGTGGAAGACGACGACGCCCCAAGGGGGTGTGTGGCGCCGGAGCGTCACCGCCGCCTCCGCCTCGCCATGGCCGGCCGAGCTTTCGCCCCTTCCAAGAGCAAAGACGAGCAGGGCACCGCTGCCAGGGCCGAAGCGACCGACCGGCCCGGGCGGGGCGCGCAGAGCGAGGGCGCCCGACGCAAGGGGCCCGACCCGCCAAGGCCCTCACCGCCGCGCTCGGCGACGCCCAGGCCACCAGGGACGCGCCAAACGCGGATCCGGGCGCCCGCCCAGTCCGGCAGGAGGAGGAGGAGGGGTGCGGGCCCGCGGCCTGGGGAGCCGCCGCACCCCGTCAGGGAGCCGCCATGGACTGCCGGGCGAGGGGGCGCCTGCCCGCCTCGCCCGTCGGCGCCGCCCGCCGGGCGCCTAGGGCGCGAGACCGTCGGGGAGGAGGGCCCCGACGCCCCCGATCCGGCGAAGGGGAGGAGCAGCACCGGCCGACGAGGACGCCGCGAGGGCGCGCTAGGGACGGTGAGATCCGGGCCGCAGCGGTCGACGAGGACGCCGCGAGGCGGATCCGGCCGCCGCCACCATGGCCGGGCGAGGTCGTCGGGCGGGTTGGGAGGAGGGTGGAGCGGGGGTGAGGGGTGGAGGAGGCAGTGGGCGCGCGCGTGCCCCATGTGGGGTCGCCGGCGCTGCCGCCGCCGCCGCCGCGTTCAAGGGTGGCGACGGCGGCCGGAGAGGGCAGAGGAGGAGGGGGGCTCCGGCGGCGGCAGGCAGCGGCCCCCCGAGTCGCCCGTTGGGGAGGACGCCGCCCGACAGTGTATTTGATCATGAAAACTACCTTCAATTCATATCTGTGCTCACAAGAAAATGATAATTCAAATGGATCCTTATAATAATGAAACGAGAGCACAAGCTGCTGCGCATAGACATATGAAGAGAATTCGTTGCTTGTTTTATTAGTTTTATGTCATCCTTATAAGGGCTTTAATAAATAGTGACCTGATGTGTTTCCTTGTGCAGAGGGGTATGTTGGCCTTACCGATGTATTCAAGCTTGGTTTTATAACAGCCGTAATCAATATTGTAATTTGGGTATTTGCTGGTGCATTATGGTGGAAATTGTTGGGTCTTTATTGAGACGGCTAGCTCTTGGGGCAGTGTAGGGTAGGTGAGTGAGAATCGTATGCAGCACATATTATTAAGCAAGGGAACTCATGATCCACCATCGGATCGGAGGTAGGGTCTGTTTTTCTTCTGAGGTATATATGATTGCATAATAACAGAGGAACGTCCCCCTCAAAAAAAAAAAAAAAAAAAAAAAAAAAACAGAGGAACGCTCGTCGATTTGTAGAAGTTTTTGAGCATTATGAGCCTAGAAAGCAGATGGGTTTCCGTGCGTTGTTAAGACCATCTTATATATCGAATTGATTTGATTTGATTTGATTGATGTACCATGCATCATATATTACCCACAAAGCTAGGGAAATAAAAGCTAGCATGAGAATTTGGATGACCCAAATCTTGTCTTGTATTTAAATCCATGATGAAGATGAAATTCTGTCTTTTGAGCCGCGATCGACAGCCTGTTTGGTTGTATAATACATAAGTCCGTTTCTCTGTTTGCATTGAGCCACTCTTGGTCGCGTTGGCGTAACCATCCTTGAGCTGCGTGCCATTGGACAGAGTGGATGCGCATCTCCGGCAAAAGCCAGGTGTTGAGAGCAATGCGGCAGCAAAGGTGGCCGGCGAGGGGGGTGTTAGCTGCCGCCCACTTGGGCTGGGCCGGCCCACCTAAGGGCCCCCCCCGGCGTCCCCATCGTCTTCCTCCTCGCGACGCCCCCGCCTCGCTGCCTCCGCCCCGCCCGTGGCGCCCCGCCTTCTCCCCTTCCCCCTCTCTTCTTCTCCCCCTCCGGCGAACCCCTAACCCTAGCTCCTAGCATCCACCATAGCCGCCGCCGCCTCCGAGCTCCGAGCAACCGCCATGGCCGACCTCGACGCCCCCCCGCTACTTATACCTAACCGGATGAGTCCAGCCCCGGCCAGCTCGGGCGGCGCCCCCGCCCGTCTCGCTCACCGCCGGCCGAACCGCCGACCACCGCCGTGTCGACGACGGCCACCAGGCCGGCCGGGCGGATTCTATAGTCGGGAAGCAAATAGGACTCTAACCCCGCCGCGGAACCCTAACCGCCGGTGACCACAACCCTAACTTCACCGGGGACGATGCCCCTAACCCGCTGGGGAGGAGGTTAGGGTAGAGGCGGTGTCGCGGTGGGGTGGTGGGGCGCGGGAGGCGTCGTCGTCGTCGCCGCCAAAGGGGAGGAGGCAGCGCCGCTGTCAGCGACGTGGGCCTAGGTGCGCCGCCCACCACGGGTGGTCGGTGCGTCCTTAAGTGCCGACTGGTCGGCAGGGAAGATTCGCCGGCCGGCGATGGCAAATGGCAGCACTATCCGCCCATGTACACACGCCGCGCCGACACTTCTAATTTCTCAGCAAAGTTTGTTCCTAGTACGTACGACAGACAGGTCAAGATATGGATGTGCTGCTTCGTCTCTTCCATGTGTTCCTTGCCCACATGTAATGAAGTAAGCCAACCAAGAAGACCTTTGTTTTGGAGAAGCTAAACTTTTCATAAGTTTGTTTTGCAGCTCCGTAACACAGCTCCAATCACTAGTATTTGCGGGACTTGTTGTCTCAAGCAGTTTGACACCAACACATAATACACATTTTTGTTGGTATGATCGCATCCAACACGTTTGAAGTGCTAACACAACTCCTCAAGAAGCACTAGATGCGATACCGAATGCCACCGTGTTTACGAAGGGTACTCATAAGGATATGGTGTATGTACGTTATACGAGTGGATGGATCTATGTAGGTGCATTTAATCCATTTATGAGTTGAGTACATACATGCATGTTTGGTATCGCCACATACATATACCACGCCACAAATAAGAAGAAACATGCATGTATGTACTTAACTCATAAATTTTTTTTCGAAAGGACGTCAAAAGTTTTGCCGCAGTTTTTATTAGACGAATAAAAGGGAAAAAATTACAAAGATTTATTTACAGGATCCCTCTCGAAACAAAACAACTCGGGATCGAAGACCACTGCAAACCGACTAAATAAGCGACTAGCTCCTCTGCTGGAAAAAAAATCGAACCCAAAAACGCCTCAAAAGAGAAAACATCCTGAACTACTACATAGGTGTTTCGCCATTTCTAGGACCCATAGCCAACTGGTATTGCGTGATCTCTTCCATGCATCGTCCGGCAACTTGCAACGGGCTGAGCGAGATGTGTTGAAATATTCTTCTGTTCCTCTCCTTCCATATATTCCACCAAAAAAAAAAAAAAAAAGAAAATCCCATCTACATGCCTTCTCTGACGTTTGTCAATTTTCCGCCTACATCTCCACCGGTACGCATGCAGTGACCCGCCTCATTAACGGAATCCAGTATTGAAAGATTAAACCATTATTTTATGATGGCCCAAACCTCCTCTTTGAATGGACAACCTTTGCATAGATGTGTCGGGGTCTCCTGGCCGCTTGTACAAAGCTTGCAATCCATATCATCCGTCCAGCCCCTTTTGAGAAGATTATTTGTCATTAGGATTTGTTTGTGTAGTAACGTCCAAGCAAAGAACCCGCATTTCTGCTCTGCCTTAGCCTTCCACATCGGCGTCAATTTTAATCTACTAAAAACTCCAGTGAATTGTATCTGATAAGCACTCTTTGTAGTGTATTCTCCATCTACTATCCATCTCCACGTTATAGAATCTTCTACTATTTCATTCCTCACTACTCCTCTTATGCTTTCCCAAAGCATGATGAATTGTGTTACTTCTTCCCCCGATACAGGCGGATAGATATGGTCAATCCATTTGTTGTTGGTCAATGCTTGATGCACGATTATTTTCTTTCTTTTGGACTTCAAGTATAACAGTGGCGCTATTGCTTTGGGCATTTCTCCATTTATCCAGCTAGATGACCAGAATGGTGCTAATTTGCCATCTCCAACTGTAACTATGGTGGAAGCATAAAACAATTCTTGATCCACTTTGTCACAGGGAACTTCCAATCTAGTCCAAGACCTATCTTTTTGCTTCCACTTGAACCACAACCACCGAAGCCTGAGAGCACGTGAGAACCTGTCCAAATCTAAAATTCCGATCCCACCTTTTTCCTTAGGCAAACAAGTTGTAGGCCAGTTTATTAGTGAGTACCCTCCATTAACGTTTTCTGGAGTTTCTCCTTTCCATAAAAAAAATTCTTGTAATGCGATCTATTTTCTTGATCATCCACTTCTACGCTTGGAATACTGTTAGGTGATAAATTGGCACACTTGACCGGACGGTCTTCACCAACACCTCCCTTCCGACTGACGTCAGAAATTTCCCTTTCCACCCGGGTAGTCTTGCACCAACTTTATCTATCAACGGTTGAACCTCTATCTTTCTCAACTTTCTGGTATGCAACGGTAAACCAAGATACTTGCCAGGGAAAGAACTAATTTTTCCGGGGAAATTTTGCACAATAGTGTCCATCATTTCAGTTTGCATTTGCATTCTAATGGAAAATCTCCGTCTTGTTCATGTTAACCTTCAAACCTGAGCATTCCCCAAATAGTAGTAAGATCTTTTGTAGCCGAGCTAGTTCCACCGTTGATGGATGGGCGAACAAAGCAGCAACATCAGCGTAGAGGGAGCACCGGGAGCACTGTATGGTAGTACCGGGTGTAATAATCCTTGTGAAGTTGCATGCTTTATCATCCTTTGTAAAGGATCAATCGCAATAATAAAGAGCATTGGTGATAAGGGATCACCTTGTCTCAGGCCTCTTGCATGCTTGATATTTTGAGTCGTTCTGCCATTGACAGTAATTCTTGAAGATGATGTACCAAGGATTGAAGATATCCAGCTGCGCCACTTAGTACTGACCCAGTGCGGATAGCACTTCCAGTAGGTATTGCCAACCAACACCGTCAAAAGCTTTGGAGATATCCAATTTGATAAATAGCACCCATTGTTTTCTTTTATGTAAGCTAGAGAGGAGATGAACCAAAGCATAACTATTTTCGGCTTTGTTCCATTTCCTAGTAGAGAATGAATGAAACAGAAATGGAGGCCAGCGGGCAGATGGTACACATTTTGGCTCGGCAGCTGCAGAGCATGCAAACACCGACCGCACTATACATAGCATTGTCCATTTTTCTCTGTGGCCCAGAGCGTGGGAGGCTTGTCGATCGATCGTCGTCCCGATCAGTCGCCGGTGACCGGCCGGATCGCTCCAGCGCTTGATGCCGCATGCCGCCACCGACGCTGCCACCGTCGTCCCCGGACGACCCCGCGGAGCCGTCCATGGGGCGGGAGATGGACGACGAGGACCTGGTGGAGGAGCTCGTGGTGACCGTCAACTCGGCGCGCGCCTTCACCGAGTTCCGGCGCACGCAGCGCAAGGAGTGTGCCAACCTCCTCCGCTGGCTGCAGCTCGTCCTGCCGCTCCTGGAGGAGCTCCGCGACGCCGCGCCACGCCTCACCGACGACGCCTACCGCCGGCTCGCCCTGCTCGGCCGCGCGCTCGCCGCGGCGCGACGCTTGCTGCGATCGTGCCACGACGGCAGCAAGATCTACCTGGTGAGTTCCGAGTCCGAAAACTCACTGCTTCGATCCGTTTGCCTGACGCTCCTCTCTCGTTTCAGGCGCTTGAGAGCGAGATGGTGATGGCCAAGTTCCGCGACGTGTACGAGAAGATGCACAGCGCGCTGGACGGGATGCCGTACGCCGAGCTCGCCATCTCCGATGAGGTCAAGGAGCAAGTAAGCCCGAGCTGACGAGGGCATGGGCCATTAATTCAATTCAATTCGGAGTCATGAATTCCATCCATCCATCCAGGTGGAGCTGATGAACGCGCAGCTGACGAGGTCCAAGAAGCGAGCGGACACTCAGGACATGGAGCTGTCAATGGATCTGATGGTGATCCTCCAGAACAAGGAGGAGGAGCGGAACGCCGACAGGGCCATCCTGGAGCGGCTCGCCAAGAAGCTGGAGCTGCAGACGCTGGCGGAGCTGCGGGCAGAGACGATGGCCGTAAAGAAGCTCATCAACGACAACAATCAGCACGCGGACAGCAACCGGCAGATGATGGTGGACCTGCTCAGCCGCTTCAAGGAGATCGCCGGCGTGGAGGACAAGGACGTCCTGGGCGGCGACGTGTCCGTGCCCAAAAGCCGGCGCCTGGACAAGTGCCCCTCCCTGATGCTCCCCGACGACTTCCTGTGCCCCATCACGCTGGAGATCATGACGGACCCGGTGATCGTGGCCAGCGGGCAGACGTACGAGCGGCGGAGCATCCAGAAGTGGCTGGACAGCGGGGAGAGGACGTGCCCCAAGTCGCGGCAGCCGCTGGCGCACCTGTCGCTGGCGCCCAACTACGCGCTCAAGAACCTCATCCTGCAGTGGTGCGACAGGCACAAGGTGGAGCTGCAGAAGCGGGAGCCGGAGCCGGAGACGACGGAGGGGGAGGACGTCATCCCGTCGCTGGTGGAAGGCATGTCCTCCATCCACCCCGACGTGCAGCGCAAGGCCGTCAAGAAGATCCGGAGGCTCTCCAAGGAGTGCCCCGAGAACCGGACGCTGATCGCCGACAGCGGCGGCATCCCGGCGCTCATCGGCCTGCTGGCCTGCCGCGACAAGAAGGTGCAGGAGAACACGGTGACGTCGCTGCTCAACCTGTCCATCGACGACAAGAACAAGGTGCTCATCGCCAGGGGAGGCGCCCTCCCGCTGGTGATCGAGATCCTCCGGAACGGCACCCCGGAGGCGCAGGAGAACTCGGCGGCGACGCTCTTCAGCCTGTCCATGCTGGACGAGAACAAGGCGGCCATCGGGAGCCTGGGCGGGCTGGCCCCGCTGGTGGAGCTGCTGCGCAGCAGCGGCACCGCGCGCGGGAAGAAGGACGCCGCCACCGCCATCTTCAACCTGGTGCTCAGCCCGCAGAACAAGGCCCGGGCCACCCAGGCGGGCGTCGTGCCGGCGCTGCTCGGGGTCATGGACGACAGGGCGCTGGGCATGCTGGACGAGGCGCTGTCCATCTTCCTGCTGCTGTCGTCGCACGCCGCGTGCCGCGCCGAGATCGGGACGACGGCGTTCGTCGAGAAGCTGGTGCGGCTCATCAAGGACGGCAACAGCACGCCCAAGAACAAGGAGTGCGCGCTGTCGGTGCTGCTGGAGCTGGGCACCAACAACAAGCCGCTGCTGCTGCACGGGCTCAGGTTCGGACTCCACGAGGACCTCTCCAAGATCGCCAAGAACGGCACCAGCAGGGCGCAGAGGAAAGCCAACCAGCTTATCCAGCTCGCGCGCAAGCTCTGATCTCTCTTTTTCTTACGAGTCGTTTTTCCGCTAGGCATAGAACCAAATCTGAGACAATTTGGTGTGCTTGTGTATCCATCGCCCAACAGATTTGTCATACACTACCCGCTAGGCTAGAAGAAATGGCTAACTTAATCTTGTGGAGCAATCGATACACCAAATCGTGGTACGCGATCTCGTGGAGCACGACCAACCAAACCTCTAGCATTATTTCTGCAAACAATCGAAAAACAATCAAGAATAAGTAAACAACAAAGCACTAAATTTTTTCTAACCTTCACCCGAGATTACTCCCCACCTGAATATATATTTAAAAAGCCCCAAAACTGCTCGTTTAAGATTTACAAAAGGCTTGAAGAGGAAAAACAACAACGCAGTGCCATTACCGGGGCGAAAAATGGCAAAACCACAAGGAAACACTAGTGCGAGCAAAGACTACTACACCAAGACACTAGACCTCTTCAACAATGCCTCCAAGGAGGTGAAAGACGCCGTAGCATAATCATCGTCAGCCAAACAGAAGCTTGGCGAGGCATTCACCCGAGCCATGTGTCGAGGAAAAGCGGCTGCTAAGGTTCTTCAATGACGCCTTCAACAAGTAAAATCCAGTCGCTGGCTTAGAGAGATCTGAGCTGAGCTTTCGCCTAAAACATTTGTCGATGCTCCCGAAGATCCACCATCAAGGGAACGCGAGCACAGGCCCACGCCTGAAATTAGGTGGGAGTCAATCACCACCACACCACCCGAGGGCGGCACACACGCACCGGCAACCATCTGCGCCTAGACGAAGAAGGGGAGTGTCGGCCGCTGCCATACAGCACGGAGCCGTAGCCGGACTCGCCCGCGATGGAGGGAAACGCGCACTGGCAAGCGTCCTCACCCGGAGGAAGTAGGTGTTGTTGCTCACCGCCACATTGCGCGGAGCCGTGATCGGACTCGCCCGTGACGGTGGGAGGCGTGCACCAAACATGTAAACAAAGCACTAAATTGGCAAATAATCGTCAGCCAAACAGAAGCTTGGCGAGGCATTCACCCGAGCCATGTGTCGAGGAAAAGCGGCTGCTAAGGTTCTTCGGTGGCGCCTTCAACAAAGGAAAATCCGGTCGGCTTCGAGATCTGAGCTGAGCTTTAAGCCTAAAACATTTGTCGATGCTCGAAGACCCACCATCAAGGGAACGCGAGCACAGGCCCACGCCTGAAATTAGGTGGGAGTCAATCACCACCACACCACCCGAGGGCGGCACGCACGCACCGGCAACCATCTGCGCCTAGACGAAGAAGGGTAGTGTCGGCCGCTGCCATACGATTTGCGGAGCCGTAGCGGACTTCGCCCGCGATGGAGGGAAACGCCAAGACAAAAGCGTCCTCACCGGAGGAAGTAGGTGTTGTTGGTCACCGCCACCTTTGCGCGAGCCGTGATCGGACTTCGCCCGCGTGACGGTGGGAGGCGTGCACCAAACATGTAAACAAAGCACTAAATTGGCAAATAAGATACAGAGGTCCACATCCGAATCACGCGTAATGTGGGTTCACAATCAAATAGAATGGATGATCCAACTAACACATGCGTCTAGAAGGAACCACTAGGACAACTTACATTGAAACAAAACTCTAGAGATATAAATGGATGTTGGGGCCATTCTTCAACCTTAGGCCATGTTGCTAATAGACCCAACTTAATGGCCATTCGGCCGAAACAAGATCCAACTTAATATATGGCCCATCGGGCTAAAACAGGGCTACATGAAAACGATGAATATAGATGTATCTAGGGGTGCGTTTGGTTCGCTGTTTTTGCCCCAGCCAGGCCCACGAGGTGCAGCCGTGTAGTGTTTGGTTGCCCGCGACGCCCTTAGAGCCGGGCCCTCGAGATGCATTTCCCCCTGCTGCTGCATCCCCGAAACGTCGAGAATCGGCCGTTTACGGGGATGCGCACTCAGCCGATGCAATTTGTTTCTCCCACTAATGACGTATTAGTATATAGTTAGTAAATATTAAGTGATATTAGTGTATTTTATGGATAATTAAGATATGGTTAGATAAAATAAGTCCTTTAAAACTGTATTTACACAAAATAAAAATTATAATCATAATTTTTTAATATTTTTTCTCATCGCGACTTATCTCGTATAGGCAACCAAACGCCTTCCCTCTCTAGCCTGGCTCGGATGTCACGGCAACCAAACAATGACAGATGCATGCTCCTCGGCTGGCGGCGAGAGCCTGTAGAGGGAGATGCAGGCCAAGAAAGCAGAGAAGGGAACCAAACGCAGTCTAGGTCCACTGAAAAGTATACTCGATAAGATACATAGTGGTAGAATGTGACAATCAAAGTTTGTACAAAGCTGTAACGATTGTTGCAAGTTGGGACTATTATCTAGTCCAAATTCAACCTCCAAAACATTTGGAGTTGGACTTATACTCTTTCTTTTACTGGGCCAAAAGTGATGATAGGAATAAATTTGGTTCCTCAATCAACAACTTAGGGGGTGTTTGGCTAATTGGTCATATGATTTTTTTTAGTTCTAGGACTTAAAAAAAAAAGACTCTTCGTGAGATACCTTTAGAGACTTTAAGGAAAAAGTTCCAAAAATGTCTCACCCTGTTTTGTTACCTAGTGACTAAAATAGATTTTTTTTAATCACAGCTTCAAAAAGTCCCTAAACTAAATACCCCTTACATTCCATGCTTTTCATATGCAATCAAACCTTTTTTTTTTTTCTATGCGAATGATTATGAAAAAAAAAAAAATTATACCAACTTCAAGGTGAATCGTCAATTAACAAAAACTATCAAATATAAATCATGTAGAGTGGTTTCAACTTTAGCTTTGAAGTGTTTAATAATACGGTTATATCTAAACTGGAGATGTCCTCATCATCATTGGTTATTTTGTTGAAGGGTGAATTCGATATTGGGCTTCTCTGCACTCCCCTCCCATATGCTGATGCTGTGGTGTCCAGAACTCGAGATGCTCCCGCTCCGTCACCCCGCCTCCCCGCTCGCCGCTCGCCGCCTCCTCCGCGACAACCAGCGCATCAGCGCCCTCGCCCGCGCCGGCGATGTTGCCGCGGCGCGCCGGGTGTTCGACGCCATGCCGCACCGTGACGTCGTCTCCTGGAACGCGCTCATCACCGCGCTGTGGCGCGCCGGCCGCCACCACCTCCCAGCCGCTCGCCGCCTCTTCGACGAGGCCATGCCCTCCCGCGACGTCGTCTCCTGGAACTCGATCATCGCTGGCTGCCTCGCGCACGGGGACTTGGACGCCGCCTCCGCCTACTTCGCCGGCGCCCCGAAGCGCAACGTGGCCACGTGGAACGCCATGCTCGCGGGGCTCCTCCGGCTCGGCCGAGCGGACGACGCCGACAGGCTGTTCGGAGAAATGCCCAAGAGGAACGTGGTGTCGTACACAACCATGGTGGATGGGCTTGCGCGGCGCGGTGAGGTGGCGAGGGCGCGGGAGGTGTTTGACGCAATGCCAGACAGGAATTTGGTGTCGTGGGCGGCCATGATCAGTGGGTATGTTGAGAATGGCATGTTTGTCGAGGCGACAGAATTGTTTGAACAGATGCCTGAGAAGAATGTTGTGGCCTGCACTGCCATGATCACTGCATACTGCAAACAGGGGGATGTGGAGAGCGCTAGGAGTCTGTTTGATGGGATTTCTGCCAAGGATGTCATCTCCTGGAATGCCATGATCGCTGGTACGCCCTACATTTTGAATCTTCTTTCCTATGGTTTCATTGTAGTTAGATGTCAAGCTGTAAGCTTGCGTTCAAAAAAAAAAAAAAAAAAAAAAAAGAGAAGATGTTCAAGCTGTAGATGAAGCTGCCCACCCGCATGCCTCAACTGGTGTCGTCGAGTTGCTTCAAATGGTAGATAATAAGCTTTGAAGAATGTTTATGTGCAATAAAATTCTTGTGAATTACAGTTTATACAGAGTGTACACCTAATAATGGTTGTAATACTCTGAAGCTATAACTTGTCTTGGGGGTCTTTAAGTGTATGATTGCCATGTTTTATTTCACCTTCTATTTGAATACCTTAACATTTTTAACTTTTGTGCATTCATGCTTTAATTTATTTTTCGTTTATTTAATTTTAAAAAAAATAAGAAGATATACTTGGTGAATGCAACAGTCACGTTGGACAAGCTCTAGAATTTCAAGCTTTTAGCTCATGTTTCATACCTATATTGCTCTTGATTCAGTGATTCAGATCATCTTGTCAATGCTTTTTTTTTTTTTTTTTTTTTTGTTAAAGATGGGAGTTTATAGTAAGCATAATAAAATGTAGAGATCATGCATCTATCCCTTTTATTCATTGTGCCACTGATTATGCAATGGTAGAAACCCTCACGGTTCACTTCTCCGTAATTCTGCAGGATATGTTCACAATGGATACGGGGAAGAAGCCATGAGATTGCATGCTGTAATGTTCAGAGAAGGTGTGAAACCAGATCATGCGACTCTTATTGCAGTCCTGACAGCTTGTTCTGCTCTTGCTTTGCTCAGACAAGGAAAATCCACACATGCTATTGCCATCAAAACAATGCTAGAATCTGGCATTTCTTTTTCTAATGCCTTGATGACAATGTACAGTAAATGCGGCAATGTGGGTGAGTCAGAGTTGGTCTTCATCAATCTTAGAACCAAGGATATTGTTTCTTGGAACACAATAATTGCTGCATATGCACAGCATGGTAAATATCAGAAAGTTATAGCACTGTTCCATGAGATGAAAGTGACTGGACTTGTTCCCGATGATATCACCTTCCTTAGTGTGTTATCGGCATGCGGGCATGTTGGCATGGTGGATGCCAGCTTGAAATTGTTTGATCTGATGTCATCTAAATACGCCATATCCCCAAGAGCTGAACATTATGCTTGTATTGTGGATATATTGAGCCGAGCAGGACAATTGGAGAAAGCTTCTAGTTATATAAAAGATATGCCATTACAAGCTGAGAAAAATGTATGGGGTTCTCTGCTTGGAGCATGTCAGATACATGGTAACGTGCAGCTTGGTGAACTTGCTGCTAAGATGCTTGTTCAGTCAGACTCTGAAAGTTCAGGTCCTTATGTGATTCTTTCGAATATATATGCTGCTGCTGGCATGTGGGGTCAAGTCAATCAAGTAAGAGGTCAGATGAAAGAAAGAGGTGTGAAGAAACAACCTGGATACAGTTGGACTGAGATTGCAAATGAAGTTCATATGTTTGTGGGTGGAGATGCATCTCATCCAGAGATGAGAATGATCATATCCGAGCTGAGAAAAATCAGCTTTCATATGCGAATGGTCACCGATGAAGCTCATATAATGGTAGAGCTGGCACAAGAATGTGGTTACTTTTCATAATCTTAAGTGCTCATGCCATTTGAACACTCTGCTCAGTATCCTATGAGTTCAAGGATCATTTTTTAGGCGTGTTTGGATTCTTTACAGGTTACTGTATCGCCTTGGTGGGCAAGGGGGCTCGTGTGGAATCATAGTTTGGTTCCCTGGTTAGCATTGCCTTGGTGCCTGTGCTTTCCAGATTTCCTTGCTAACAAGAGTGAGCCAATGCTACTCACCATCGTTGGCAAAGTTATGCTTTCCTGGCAAAGCTAGCTGTAGAAACTTGCTCTCACCTCGGCCACATGGAATTCCATTAATCCAGCATGTCCTTTAATCAAACAAGTTTAGTGGCTATTGTGATGACACTGGATTCTTTGCGATAGAAGCAAAGGACAAGTTTTGAAAACATGATGGCTGGAGCTACAAATTAGAAGGAGCAGTTCTTAAAGGTAATAATTGTATTCATTTGTGTTGTCCTTGGAACTACTTATGATTTAGACAAAGTCCAGATCCAAATTACTTTAGGCATATTTGCAGGTTTCGCAGCAACATCGAGGAAAACTACATATTACCTAAAGGAGAGTGATATCTTTTCACCCTACGAATCTGGCACCAAAAGAGGGCCATCCAGCTTGGCCACGTCGCGCGCCGTTCGCTGCCGTCGGATCGGCCGGACGAACGGTCCAGATCTAGCGAGTCTCCGTTATTTTGCAAAAAACCCTCGCACTTTAGTAGAATTAAACCGCAGTACAGGTCAATCCTTTGCCCTTTCTCCTCTTCGCTCTTTCTCTCTCCGACGCAGGCAGGCGACGGCGACGGCGACGGCGACGGGGCACGCCCTCCTCCTCCTCGTCGTCTTCAACACTCCATCGCTGGATCGCAGCGCTCCGGCGGTGCTGGTGGACGGCGCGTCACGCCGCGCAGCAGCTTCGGCCTGCCGGCCTCAGCTAGGGCGGGCCCCACGTGGAGGTGACGCGGTGGGAGCGAGCGGCGGTCCCGGCATCGCGTCCTCAGCACGGCGACGGAGGCGCCCGGCTCGCTGACGCGGCATGGGGGTTCCAGCAGGGACGGCTGCCGGCGCCGCCGCCGCGCCTCCGCCGTCGCCCTCGCATGGCAGCAGCTGCACCAGCGCGCGGCCAGCTCCTCGCGCTCCTAGGCCCCCACGCGCGGCGGCCCCACGCAGGAGAGGGGAGCCACGGAGCATAGGGGAGGGGCCGCGCACGCCGAACCACAAACCACGAGCATGGCTGCCGGTCGCCGCGGGGAGAGATTGCGCTACGCTGCGCCGGCCCCAGCCACAACCGCATGGACCTCCGCTTGTCCCGCCCTGCCAGCACCGTGGCCGCGCACGTCCGTCGCACCACGCCCACGCGAGGCAAGGCAGGTCAACCGGAGCGTCGATGGTGCCTTGGTGGAGATCTAGAGTACATCAACATGAGGACCAGAGAGAAGTACGAAGAGGAGAGAGGCTGAGAGCACCACGTTAGACTCACAGAGTAACAGCGGTGACTGGATTTTTTGTTTTTTCCAAAAGCGAGTGAACGACAGCGTTCCATAGCATCTGTGGACCCCATGTATGTTCGACACCGGCGCACTTGCATTCTCCTTTTCAGAGTTACTACAGGGTTAGCTGGCGTTCTCTAGAAGCCACCACGAAAAATAAAAGTGAATACAGATAATTAAGTTTTAACGGTTGTAAAAAAATAAAAATTGACTCTCAAAGTTTGTATGATTTGCAAACTTCATAGTAAATCATAGAAAAATTATAAAACAAAAATGAAGAACCTCTGGACGTATAATTTTGTGTGTTAGTAAAAAATCTTGCTCTACATTTTTACCCATGCCTTTTAGGCTTAGTTTCTGTGATCCAAATGTCACGAAAATTTTATGATATGTCGTACATGTGATGCTTGCTCTTTGGAAAAAAATCCACATTCATTGGTGCATGTACGGATGAGTCCTTTGCTTACCATTCTTTAGCCACAACAAACGTAAAAAAAAAAAAAAATACATATATCTCAAAACTAAAAAGAAATGAAACAATTCAACCTGCAAAATATATAAACAATGATAAATCCAGGTTAACATATACAGCCACCGGTAAATGAAAAATTCCAGTCAGCACTAAAAAAACTAATATATTACATAGACAACAAATTAGCTACCATTATTCCATACTTTAGATTCTGTAAATACATTCAGCATAAGAGTAGCCTATTTTTTTTTTACTAAATGAGTACTACAGGAACAATCAAACCACCATTACTACAGAACAAATTTGAAAATAAAAAAAAAAAAAAATTTCATAAAACTATATTCAAACAAAAATTAGTCAGCTCCTCAAAATACGGGAAATATAATTATTTTTAAACAAGCGTGCTATCATGTTAGCTAAAAACCTAATCATCTATCAAAACCATATATTTCTAAGTAACACATATTTAGAAATAGAAATGTCCTTATTATTTCCTTAACATATATAAACTTAATCGAGTTAGTTCAAAAACTAATCGGCTAACAAATAAAAATATATAATCCAAATAGCCCAAGTATAAATATCCCTTCAAACAGATACAACATATACATATATTTTAATGCTCCACGAAAAAAAAAAAAGGGCCCATAAGGGGTTAGCGCGGCAACGCCGCGCTATTTTCTAGTGGTTCTTCAGATAGTGTCATACTGGTCCTCCACAGACCTTTGTAGTTTTCCTTAAACCTCGTAATGAAATACTTTCATGCAGTTTTACTTAGAACTATCCAGATGGTGGGGGCTGGGGGTTCCAGTGTTACATACATCACACATAATTAACTTGTAAATATGCTCTTTGGAGAACCTTGACACAAGTTCTTTCAATCTCCTCACTAATTGTATTAATCAACGTATTTCCCAGAATGATAAGGTAATTTGAGCATAATATAATCTGGTAACATGGGCTACTTAATTTCATATAGCAGGCCAAGATTTTATAGAGATTCTAAAATGCAGAAACTTATAAAACCATAAAAGGTCATGACACTTTCTTATTTCATTCTCTGTTTTTTACATATATGTTCCTGTGTTTGTAGTGTAAATCCATGGCATGAAGTATAAGAAAAACGGGTTAGCCCACACAGTTTTTCATCATTGTAAATCGTTGGCTTTCCAGCTGTCCTGTGTCACACAGGACAGCTGGAACAAACAAAATCGAAGCTATATACTGCTTTCATAATGCTAGATTACAATTTAGGAGTTTCTTTTCTTCACTATTTCACCAAATTTTCTGAGAATTGTCTTCTTTTTCTGCTTTCCAGGGTTTTTTATGTCGTCTAGACGAGTAGATCTTCCCACATCAGAATACACATCATCTGCTTCCACCGAATTTTCTTTCGTCTTGCTTCCCTTGGCCTCACGAGGTGATGCTTCTGCTGACGTTTTGGTTGATTCAGAACTGAACATAGCATCAATCATATCCTTTAATTCTTTAATGCTACTCTGTGCCGCCGCCTCACTGATCTTGAGGGATTCATAATCTTGCTTGATATTCTGCAAGGTACTCTCTTTCTCAAATATCTGTTCATTAAGACGAGAGTTCTCCACTCTGGCAATCTCCAGTGATTCCCTTGCTACATTAGCTTCGCCCACCGCATGCTTCAACATCTCCCCTCAGACGAGAATTCTCATCTCTGATCACCCTCTGTGATTCAATCAGCTTATCATTCTCTTCCTTTCCTTTACTTAGGTCTTCCTCAAACATCTTGATGCAATCAACGAGGCCCCTCTCTTTTTCTTTTGAGGCAGCTGCCAATTCATCTGACTCAACTTTTAGTCTCTCAGCCTCTTCCAGTGCCAACTGGAGGTTGCCCACTGTGCTTTCTAGCGAGGCCTTCAAGTTCTCCACTTCGGTCCTTGCATTATTCAACTCGGCTTGCACCAATGAAAGCTTGGCTTTTGTTTCTCTGGCCTCTGTAGTTTGTTCATTCAAGGCTATGGCCAAGTCATCCATGGCCTTCTTGCACTTCTCCTCAGATTCCACTGCTAACTTGAGCTCACGCTGTAGCGACCATGTCTCAACCTCTCCATGGTCGGCAAAGGAGAATGACATTATGCCCCTTCTCCTGAAATTCTTCAATGGTTGCGTACCCAGATTAGAGCTGCTGGTGTTGTCTCGTAGCGAAGCTATCTCAATCTTGGCCTCCTCCAGGGATACCTTGGTCTGCTCAAGCTCCTTTGTTTGGGCCTCCAACGATAGCAGCAGCATCTTCTTCTCTGAATCCCTTGCTGCCTCCAGTTCGCCTTCCAGGTGCTGTAACCTGTCTGCGAGGTCCAAGTGCTCTTGGCCTCCATCGCTCTTCAATTTTTTGTTCCTGTTCTTGTTCGTGGTCCTGAGCTCTTGTATCTCGTCTAGGGCGCGCGCCTTGTCCTCTTTCTCCTTCCTCAGCTCCTCCTGCAGTCTGTTCAACTGTTGTTGCACGTCTGATTCCTCCATGAAGCCCTGGTTGGGGACTCTGCTGCCATTGAAGGATGATCTGAGGCTGACGTCAACAGAAGCACAACTCATGTGAGTTGATGGATTGGACAGGAATCGATACAAAAAAAAGGGGAAAACAATACAATGAAATGAACAGGCAGAGAGATCAGATCGGCTAGTGACCAACATGATCCAGAATCTGATGAATGAATGAATAAGAAAAAGCAGGGAAACTAATATCAAGCGTGTGCGTATCTACCTGGACTTGAAAGAAAACATACTCTCCGACCGAGAAGCCACCCTGGAGGATGCAGCAGCCAGACTCAGAATCAATCAACCATACCACTCGCGGTGGGCCTATGAAGCTGCAACTTTTATGTCAGAGATGATCCGGTGCCGAGACGGAAAATTGGTTCACGCGCATAGGATAGGAGACCAGTAGGTTGAAGTATGTTCGAGCGAGGAATTTTCTCTTTTGGTGTCGTCAGAGGGAAAGGGGAAGACCAAGCCAAGTCTTATTGGTGAAGGATTGAAACGGTCGAACTCTCGGGGAGAAGAGAGGAGAGGAGCCGGCTTCTTGAAGATGGCATGGAGGGGGATACGACGAGTCGGCGATGGTCAAGACTGAAGACGTGTGGTTTCTGTAGATCTATTTTTTTTTCCTGTGCCGGTTACGGAAAGGTCCTCTGACCTTGACGTCCTATGCAGCTGGGCCCAGCAGTCAGCCTGTCTGTGAGACTAAACTTTTTCTTTATTATTTTTATTAGAAAAAGAAAAATAGAGGAGCCGGTGCGGTAGACATTGCTTGTCTGAGTCTCGCCTTCGGTTCAGGATGGCAACAACAATGACGCCTCCAGCTCTATTATTCTATGCGACTCCGTCATGTCTTTCCCCTTTCTCGGCCGTCCCGGGCACAATCAAGAATTGATTAGTATTTTTTTTCTTGCCAAATAAAACGAATTGTTTGTTTTGGTAGTTGGTTAGTAGCGTGCACGTATTGGCCATATGGAATTGACATTCCTGGAAAAGGAAATGCACGTACAGTAAGTACTATGTTTATGTGCACATTTGATACCTGACAATTTGGGCGCCTTTCTTTGTGCTCCTTTTAACACTTGACGTTTTTGCAAGAGAATATCTGTTATGCGTAGACAGGACGTGCTGGCCGGGCCCAAATCAATTAATTGTTGGCAGCTGTGGAGGGTGATTAAGATTGCGTGTACGCAAATGTCGTTTAAAGCTTCATTCAGTTTGTCATGATGAGCCACTCACTGGCATAACAAGAGCCGAATTTTAGGCCTCTATCTTCCACCACATGCCTGCCAGTTGTTTCACTCTGTTGAGTTGAGATCACTGGCCTGCAGAGCAGTTTTAGGGATTTTTAGAATACTAGCAAAATGTTCGTACGTTGCAACGGTGCTATAATTTAATTAATATCCTATTGACGATAGGAGTTGTAGCATGACGGAGCTACTTGTGAGCATAGCGACTTAAAATGGCGGCACCGCGAGCGCGGCAACACGTGTGTGTAGTCTCACCAGCCACGGCGAGCACGGCAACACGTATGCTTGGATGCCCGTTCAGCAGGCAGGTTTGGCTAATCATCCTGACTAAACTTCAGTTGCAGCACCTGGTGGTGGTCAGGGGAGGACGCGATCTTCGACTGGTGTCTGCTCAGTCACAAGAAGATACCCAAACCTTTTCGTCGTGGCTTTGATTCACTGTTCTTCCTCGTTGGTTGGCTTCTTTGGAAGGAGCGTAATGCTAGGACCTTCAATGGGACTTCTACGACGCCACTGCAGCTTGCTTTGACAATCCGTGATGTTGCTGTGTCCTGGCCCACCGCTAGTTTCAAACAGCTAGCGGCTTTGCTTGCAAGAGGTGGAATCGCCACAAGCTTTGGAGTGCCAGCCGTTCTTATGTAATCAAACTTTGTGCATCCAATAGTGTAGGCTCTGTCTGGTAACCGGTTGTTACCAGGCACATCATGTAATATGTTTGCCAAACTCTTTCTGCTTAATGAAAAACGCGCTTCGGCGTTGTCTAAAAAAACATGTGTCATGGTGCACCGACCACCGTGAAAAATTGGGTTGGCACTGCACAAGGTCAAGGTGGGCAGCATGGTGGCCGGTAGCAATTTGTTGCCATGATGCGCTGCTCAATTGATGAAGTACTCGTTACCAAAAACACAAAGAACAAAAGATCAGCCAACCATGGTCACGGAAAGAATTCCTAGCGACTTTGAGTGGGCCCTCTTTCAAGTGCATCTAAGCGGCCGTCCCAAGCCTTCAACCATGGTTAAGGGAAATAGGATGATTAGACACAACCGTATCTCATGCGCAGCCGCGGCGAGTTCTTTCTCCGGGTTATGGAATTGATACCGGACAATGACTCCCCATGGTGCTGAAGGGCCCATGAGTTCAGGCTCACACAGGCGGGTCGTGACTTCGCTTGATGCTGTGATGGTGTGCTGCTGCGGCTTGCGGGCGTTCCGGCGTGAATTTGTGATATCATCTGTCCAAAGGCGTCAACAAGCAGCAAACACAGCGGATTGAAGCCTGAAGGTTGAGTTCTAAGGCAACAAACATAGTAACTTGATAAGTGATTTCAGTTAAGTTTAGGCCTGGCAACAGACTGTTTGATCTTGCAACTTCAATTTACACGTAATTTGTTCAAAATGTTCTGATTCATCAAGCCAGTAGGGTTAGGAACAGAGAGACATATAGGCTGCAGGTTGCAGCTAATTTGTTCTGAATTCAAGTCATTCCACATTATCAAGGTACTACTGTTTTTTTTTTTTTCATAAACCAAATATGTGTTGTAAGTTAATTCTTATTAATAGTGTACTATATCCTCCAATCGTTTTTTTTTTTTTTTTTGCTAGGTCTTTAGTGTCTTCCTTGCCCTAGGGCCCTAAAAATTATTGGGACGACCCTGTCTAGCTCTAGTGTTTTCCGTATATAAGCTGTACGCAGTTTTCTAGTCAATCTATCTCAATCCGACTCCTTCCAGACTACAATCGGAAGGCTCGACGAAAGGTAGGGGAGACAACAGAAATTTTATTAATAGGTATAGAAGATATATAATTAGAATTTGGAAGAAAAAAACATAATAGAATAGATTTATATATGCAAACTAGATAGAGGATTGCATGTAAAGCAAAGGATACGTGGAAGGACGCATGCTGTCTCGTTTCATCGCTGCGGGGCGAGGCATAGACAACGCATTCTTGTTACTGTTGCTCATTTTCGTGCAGACTGGAGCCATGGACAGTGGCTTTGTCTAACATTCGGCCCAGGTGATGTGCGGCCCACATGTGAGTGACAAGCTTAAAACCCTATTTGGATTGTTGACAGAAAAAGTCACTCTATGAATTATTTAAGAGTAGTATAAATTGCATTTAATTTAATTGATGCATGACATGACTATACAACATGATATAGTTGATACCTCTATAGTGAAAAAAAAATTATTGTTTACACAACAGATTTACTTTATCCTATCAATCCATCTAGTAAATTACTACTCCCGTCTAAAAATATGTCCACATCTCGTATTTTTTTTATGTGTCAACTAATTTTAAGTTTGACTAGATTTATAAAAAATATTACTGACATTTGTATCTCCAAAAATATATATATTATGAATATATATAGAATGCTTAATCTAATAACCCTATTTGGTATTATAAATGTTGACATTTCCATGTATATATTTGGTTAATATTGAGTTAAGTTGACTCCTAGGAAGGGATATAAAATGTTCTACACCCCCTCCCCTCTCCCTCTCCCTTTCACATGTTACATAATAGTATGTGAGAAGGCTGATGTCACCTCATTACGCGCACGCTCTTGGATCGGCCCTTGCAGAAATGGCACTATGGGCCCGGTGGTCGGGAGGTGTTATGACATGGTCGAGGAGGGCCGATCCTTTCTTCTTTGGCGAGGATACATATTTCATACGTACTTTCTACGTCTGGGTATTCCTAGTATAGATACCCTACAAAACTATCGGGGTAGTTTCTACATTGAGAGTGTCCTTAGGATATCCACACTCATCATACTTCATATCTTCCTATCTAGTCATCGATATTCTCTTCTTCAAACTAATTTCTTCAGCACTCATATTTTATTCCACCATCTCCATCTACCCCTGTCTCTCTCTTTTTCTTTCCGCCTCTCTTCCTTTCCTTTATTCACTAACATGATTGTGTCGAGGGGCTCGTTTTTAGCCTATATTCTCCCCTCATCTAGAAAATTGGAGGTAGTCGGTGCAAGAATAGCATTTAGGCGCTAAGGGGCTCATCTTCACATTCTTTTGCCCCTCACCTAAAAACTTCGGGAGGTTGCCAAAGAAATATAGTGATAGCGCCCGAGGGGCTCGTTTCCATAGAGGAGTTTCGCGTCAAAATTGTATAAAAGGCGTTAAGAAGCTCGTCTTTTTGCCTTTATTCAATAAAATATGAATAATATATATTGAAATCGTTTATATGCATGCAAAATAATAGCAATAAATAAATATTGATAAAACACTAATAAAATGAACCTCAAAGGTTCACCGGTTCGAACAATCTTTTAGGAAGAGGTCTTCAAGCGTCGTCTTTGACCTTACGCTAATGATTCAAATCATTGAGTCGTCCTCGGGATTTTCAGCTTCTCCACCCTCATCTTCAAGAAAGTATCATAGACGCTAGCCAAGAGGAGTTGGCGTAGAGCGGATTGGGCAGCCAATTAGCCCGATGATAGAAACTTTGCCCGGCGCCTTGTAAGAAGAATTTTGAAGTAGCGATGGGATCATCCACGACTACATCAACAATACCAAGCACCACGTCGGCCTCGACAGTGTTGCAAGGGAGAAAGGGGTCCATTGAAGCTCAGCTAAAAGAAGTCGAAGACTTCGGTGAACCAAGCCCAAAGTTGTTCATGTGAAGACAAAAAGGGTGTAATAGGAGCCAAGCTGCAATTGGCCGACCGCCACACTTACTCGTATTCAGCTTGTTGAAGTTTGTACCTTCGCTCAAAATCAAATAGCTGAGGGGCTACTATTGGGGTGCAGTATATGTTTGCAACCCCCTTGTGTTTTGGGCCCAATCGTGAAAACTAGGGATCCAACATGTAAAGTTTTAGGCCTCTTGTAAGCCCATAGTGGCATTTTTGTAACTACTGATATTTGCTAAGGACAATAAAAAGTGAAAGGATCAAGATGCCCAAGAGGGAGTGGTGAATTGGGTGTTGGTAAAAGTTATCCTACTGAGAATTATTTATAAATTTGTATAGTCATAAGCGAAACGAAACGATGAGCACTTCACCCTGAGAGGGTTTTAAATATCGAATCCACGGGGAGAATGGTGTGAGAATAATGAGACAAAACTAATCCCCGAGATAATAGGAAGGAACGGAAGTTCGGATAAAAGGTGAGAAGAATTCTATGGTTGTCTAGTTTATATCCTTGCAAGGCTCGAAGATATTTCTTAATGGGGACGTACTCAAAGGAAAGTAAGGGCGAAACTTACTATTCCCCCAGCAACTATGTCCTACGTGTCCTATCCTACGGGAAGTGGAATCCAAAGGAATCAATGGTACTAGTCACTACCACGATCTACCACGCTCTGGCAGGTAGGGTGTATTTACGAGTTATCTAGTCCAAACACCACGTTTGTACTAGGGAAAACAACTTCAATTCAAGAGCGACAAGAATTAAAAGTACTCTAATGAGTCATAAACCGAAAGAAATATAAACAAGTGAACTTACTCAAATATAAGGTTGATCCACCAAAAGAAGTCTCAAGATCAAGTGCAATGAAGCCTTTGATCCCGGAGGTACAAGCGAAGAGAGTCACCGACAGTCCGGTACTTCTCCTTTCTTCTCCTCAACTCTACTTTCTATCTCTCAAGAATAGATCTAGAACTCTAATCAAGTTCTTTGATCTATCTCTCAACTTTCTACTAATCTCTCTCAACTTGATCTTAGCTCTTCTAATTAGAGAGGTATGGCTCTAGCTATGATCAGAGCTGAGTATGATGAATAATGATTTTCATGCCTAAGGCCAGAGGTAGGATCATCCTTATATAGTCGTGGCGATGAATGTTGACCCTTGGATCAAACCGACCTTCAATAACGGTGTAGATACAACCTCAAAAGTCGGTTTGAAACCGACCTAGGAAGATGAGGTGACACATGGGTCCCACCTTGGCGGCCGGCACGATCCCCGGTCGGCGGCCGCCAGCCCCGGTGGCCCAGGGTGTCAGTCTTCTCCTGGTGTCTTCTAGAATGTTTTAGTTCACTTTTCGGATCGAAATTCTCCATTGGTAAATCTTCTTATTATTCGGGGGGTTTTCTCTGAGTTTTCCGGCATTTACCTGTTAAGTCCCTAAAAAGATATAAATCACCAAAACTCGTGGAACTGTGTTAGTAAAACACCTATTCTATGTATTTATTCTTTTTATAACCTTATTATATGTTTAGTTGACACATAAAAATATAGCTTAAGAGGTGTCAACATTGGGCAAAATCTAAAAAATTTATCGCAAATTAATAACCTACTAGCTTTGTATTTACCCTCTTGTGCCTAAGTGTGTTTTTTATTCTACCACACAAAGAGTTTTACACTCTAGTTTCCAATTTCTACTCTAGCATGACAATTCTAGGAATGTAAAGATACGAGTTCAATTGCAAGAAAGTAAATACTCAAAGTAAAGAGAGGAAGAAGAATGTGGAGATGTTTTTCGAGGTATCGGAGAGTCGCAACTCCCCACTAGTCCTCGTTGGAGCACTCTTGCAAGAGTATCGCTCCCCTTAGTCTGCGCGAAAAGACTAAGTGCTCTCTACGGGCCGATTCTTTGACACTCTGTCGCGGTGAATCGCCCACAACCGCTCACACCATGGCTTGAGTCATCCACAAGCTCCACCGGATGATCTTCAAGCACCGAACCGCCACCAAAGCCGTCTAGGTGATGGCGATCACCAAGAGAAACAAGCACAAACTCTCACTTGACCCAAATAAGGCTACTGAGAAGAGTGGATGCATACTTTCTACTCTCAAAGCACTAAAGAGGTCCTTAATCTTACAAATCTCAACACCTCAATAAGCTCTTGCACTCCCTTGCTCTCACAAGTGTTTCTTCACCGAACAAATGGGCAAGATAGCTAAGATGAAGGGAAGGGTTGTATTTATAGCCCAAGGGCCAAATCCAACCATTACCCCCAACTCTTTAGGTTTTTCGCACGCCTTGTGGACGCGCGAAAACCATACGCCGAACGCACTAGTGAAGATCTCTTGTTTGGTTTTGGCTAATTAGTGATACCTAAAGACTAATCTCTCAATGCTAAGTGTTTGACATGATTGGAGATTGGTCGGGCCGGAGTTGGTGCTTGTGATCATGGAGGATGGATCAAGGTGATCCAAAAGATGTTCAAGCATGCAACTTCGGTGGAGGTTTGGAGATCAAAGGTCCCAAGGCAAAGGTATAACCATAGGGCTTTTGGTTTCACACCCAAGACACTATAGAGAGTGTGGGTGATTATAGGATCGATAAGCCGTACTATAAAGAGGGAAAACTTTTAGACATATCGATCCTCACGTGCCTTTAGGTTCAAGTCTCATATGCATGCATTCTAACCTAAAGTGCTAACTCCGTCCTTGTTGAAAATGGTTTCAAAAATGCTAACACATGGTGTCGAGGTGTTCTTCGCGTGTCGGCAACAAGAAACAAGTGACGGAAGTCGGTTTGGAGCAAAGGCGAAGGAACGGCGACGAAACGGCGAAGATTTCGCGACTCTGGCGTGGCCGGGCGCCGGCGGCCGAAAAGGCGGTCGATAGTGACCGGACGGTCCGGCCGATCGCGTCTGGCAGAGAGCATGTTTCCGTGGTCGGGCGTCGACGGGTGACCGGACGCCATCGGCCGGAAGCATCCGGTCTTGACCGACGCACGCATCGATCGGATCTTGCGACCGGGACGCACGGAGGCGGGGGTCAGCGGTCGGTTCGGCTTGTCGGTTGTGACCGGACCCACCGACCGGACTCACCGGTGAGTCCGGTCAATGGGTCCGGCAGGGCCCCAGAAAAGTGTGTTTTTCACCCTTTCCACCACATTTCGTGGTGTGCCCATATATAACCCCATGGCTGTCACTTGCTCTCTCTCTTGGTTATTTTGAATCACTCCTAACATCTTTGAGCAAGCAAGCAAGCCTCCCTCCTCTCTCATTCTTGATTTGAGCTTCATTCTTGAGAGAAGAGTTGATCCTAGTGCATTGCATCGAGTTCTTGCATCTAGAGGCACTTGGGGATCGTTGTGAGACGGTGGATTTCCGTTTCTCTTGGAGGCACCGCTCCCTAGCCGGCTTGGTGGATTGGTGGAGTTGTTGGCAAGAAGAGGTGATTGTTTCTTGGCCACCTCCGATTGATTTGTGAGAGGATTACGCACTCCTCGTCGGGAAGACAAAGTGCAAGGAATACATTGCTCGTGCTTTGGGTACCACACTTGTTGAGTGGTGTGTTGAGGCTAGCAAGGGCACCGCCTAGCTCAAACACCATCCTTGTGTTGGTCGGCACAACCGGAGACTAGCTTGTCGGTTGTACAAGTGAACTCCGGGTGAACAAATCTACTTGTTCATTGTCTTCGTGTGTGGATCATCACCATCGAGTGGTTGATTGTTCATCTACATCCCGGTGATTGGTTCATAGCCTCTTCAAGTCGGTATAACAAGTTTCTCTCACTTGCATTACTTTCCTAGTTTACCTTGTGTAGAGAGCTAGCACTTGCTTGTGTAGGTTGTTCTTGCTAGCATAAGGATCATATTAGGATTGCTCATTAGCTAGAGTAGTGACATAGACTTTGTGTGGACTAGAGATCATAGAATTATTTAGTCTTGTCACTAGAAGGCTTGCAAGACCACTAGAGCTAGTGCAAACCGCATTTCGCCGTGTTTTATACTAATCGGTTTGTTTAGTTGAGCTTGTAGAAATTTTTTATAGGCTATTCACCCCCCCTCTAGCCATCTAGGACCTTACAAGTGGTATCAGAGCCGTGGTCACCATATTTGAAGGCTTAACAACCTTGGTGTGAAGCTATGGCTAATGTTGTGTTCAACCATATTGGGGGAAAGCCTCCTTTCTTTGATGGGGTCAAGAATTTAGACTATTGGAAGAGATGCATGAGAATGTACTTGGGATCAATCAATGACCAAGTATGGGAAGTGACCGAGAAGGATTATGTCATCCTTGATCCAACCAACCTCACTCCCACAGACAAGTCTAACAAGCAATGCAACACCATGGCATTGAACACATTGTACAATGGCATGGATGTCAAGGTATTTGAGGGCATCAAAGACCTTGAGAAGGCAAGTGAAGTGTGGGAGAAGCTTTGTGAGACCTATGAGGGCACTAAGGTGGTGAAGAGTGCCAAGTTGTATGTTCTCAAGAGTGAATTTGAGAACTTCAAGATGAAGAAAGATGAGACCATTCCGGAGACATTCCATAGGCTCCAAGTGATTGTCAATGATCTCAAATCATTGGGAGTGAAGACATTGGATAGAGACTTTGGGCACAAATTCTTAATGTGTTTGCCCAAGAGATTTGCCATGTTGAGGAAGATACTTTTTTAGGTGCATTGGACACAATGACACCTAGTGACTTGCTTGGTGAGGTGCTAACCGATGAGCAAGTTGATGGCATGGAAGATGAAGTGGAGAAGAAAGATGACAAGAACAAGAAGGTTGTGGCATTCAAGGCCGCCACCACCTCATCCAAGGCCAAGGGCAAGTCCAAGGCTCAAGAAGAAGATAATGAGGAAGTCAACCTTGAGGAGATAGATCAAGAATTTGCTATGTTTGTGAAGAAATTTAGCAAAGTCTTGAAGAGCAAGAAGTTTGGGCAAGGCTCTAGAAGAAGAAATGATTCATCCAAGAGCAATGAAGAGCCAAGAAAGTGTTTTGAGTGTGATAGCCCATACCACATTCTTGTCGATTGCCCAATCAAGAAAGAGAAGGAAAAGATGAAGGCATACAAAAGTGGCAAGACAAACAAGAAGAGCAAGACCATGACTTTCAAGAAGACAAATGATGATGCTTTTGTTTGTTCTTGGGATAGTGATGGCTCATCTGATGAAGAGGAAGAGAAGCCCAAGGCAATGAGTGCAATTGAGGAACACAAGACATCATCCCCCTTCGGCTCATCACCGTCATGCTTCATGGCTAAGGCCACTAAGGTATCATTGCATGAGCATGAAGAACTAAATGATAATAAAGTAAAATATGATAGTGATGAAGATGATGATGATGATGAACCCACTAGAGATGATCTTTTTTAGAGATGCTTAAGCAAACTCATATCATGCTTAAGACTAAGGACAAGGAATGTAAAACTTTGCAAAAGAGTGTAAAAACTCTTGAGCAAAACTTTAGGGAGCTAGAGGCCACCCATGAGGGTCTAAAGGAAGACCATGGGGAATTGGAGCTAGCTCATACAAGGCTTCAAAAAGCCCATGCCTTGCTCTTAGAGAAGAATGATAGAGCTTGCTCAATCATCAAGAAGGATGTTGGTTCAACATGTGACATCATAGATGAAACCCTTGTGGTTGATGTTGAAGAACCATCCATTCCTTCCACATCCACATCAACCCACTCAAGCTCTACTAATAGTGATGGAGTAATTTTAGATTCATCACTAAAGGTTGAGAATGAGACTCTCAAAAGAGAGGTGGATGAGCTCACCCACTCCTTGAGAAAGGCTTATGGTGGGGATGCCCGCTTGCTAAAAGTGCTTGGGTAGCCAAAGGTTTTCCCTTAACAAGGAAGGCTTAGGCTATGTCCCCAAGAAAGGCAAGAAGGCCTTTGCTACTCCAAAGCCTAGCTTTGTGAAGAGCAATGGGCTCTATTGCAATAGATGCAAGCAAGTGGGGCATCAAGAGCTAAAATGTGCTAAAATGAACATGAACAAGAAATCAAGCAAAGTGCATTCCATATCTTTTGATTCTTGTTATTTGCTTACCAAGGGTAAGAAGGGTGTCAAGACAAAGTTTGTTGGTACACCCATTGTTGGCCCAAAGAAGAAGGCAATTTGGATACCAAAGGCTTTGGTTGCTAACCTCCAAGGACCCAAAGGTAAATGGGTACCTAAATCTTATTGATTTCCTTGTAGGTGAATTACAAGATTGGGGGTAACCATTGGATTCTTGATAGTGGGTGCACTCAACATATGACCGGTGATGCAAGAAAGTTCAACATTATTGATTCAACTCAAGAAAATGGCAAGCCCATTACATTTAGTGATAGCAAGAGTGGCAAGATACAAGGCATAGGCAAGATAACAATAACCAATGATTTGACTCTATCAAATGTGGCACTAGTGGACATATTGAAGTACAATTTACTTTTCGGTGGCACAAATTTGTGATCTTGGTTACAAGTGCATCTTTGGTGAAGATAGTGTTGAGATTGTAAATACAAAAGATTCAAGCTTGATCTTCAAGGGAATAAGATTTGATAACCTCTACCTTGTGGATTTTGGTGCTAGTGAGACTCAAATTAGTACATGCTTGATATCTCAATCTAGCATGGGTTGGCTATGGCATAGAAGGCTTGGTCACGTCGGCATGAAGCAACTCAACAAGTTAGTGACACATGATCTAGTAAGAGGCTTGAAGGATGTTCACTTTGACAAGGACAAACTATGTAGTGCATGTCAAGCCGGCAAGCAAGTTGCCAACACTCATCCAAAGAAGAGCTTCATGAGTACTTGCAAGGCATTTGACTTGATCCATATTGACTTGTTTGGCCCAACCGCATACACAAGCATTGGTGGCAACAAGTATGAATTTGTGATTGTGGATGACTATACAAGATTCACTTGGGTGTTCTTTCTCAATGACAAGAGTGATGTGTATTCATTGTTTAAGACGTTTCTCAAGAGGGTGCATAATGAGTTTGACATCATAGTGAAGAAAGTGAGAAGTGATAATGGTAGTGAGTTCAAGAACACAAGAGTTGATGAGCTATGTGATGATTATGGAATCATGCATCAACTCTCGACCAAGTACACACCACAATCAAATGGCCTAGTTGAGAGGAAGAATAGGACTCTCATTGAGATGGCAAGATCAATGCTTAGTGAGTACAATGTGAGTCAATCATTTTGGGCCGAAGCAATCAACACCGCATGTCACTACATCAATAGATTGTATTACCATCCCATGATGAACAAGACACCTTATGAGCTATTGAATGGAAGAAAGCCAACCATTGCATACTTTAGAGTATTTGGATGCAAATGCTACATATTGAAGAAGGGTGCAAGACTTGGCAAATTTGACAAGAGGTGTGATGAAGGGTTCCTACTTGGTTATTCCACCACAAGCAAGGCATATAGAGTGTGGAACAACTCAAGTGGTGTATTGGAAGAAGTCCATGATGTTGAATTTGATGAAACCAATGGGTCCCAAGATGAAGATGAGAACCTCAATGATGTTAGTGGAACTCAATTGGTAAATGCCATGAGAGGCATAGACATTGGTGATATTAGGCCAACTCAAGTTGATGATGACAAAGATGAAGTACAAATCACTCAAGCTAGTGGCGCTCAAGTTCAAGATCAACAACAAGCTAGTACATCATCTCAAGCAACAACAAATGATCAACCAAGCTCAAGCAATCAAGTACCAATACTCCAAAGCTCAAGTGTTGCTAGAAATCACCCAATTGATCAAATTGTTGGTGATATTGCAAGTGGAGTGCAAACAAGAGGAAGGCTAGCGGCATTTTGTGAACACTTTGCATTTGTGTCACAAGAAGAGCCCGAAAAGGTTGATGATGCCTTGAAGGATGAAGAATGGGTCATTGCAATGCAAGAGGAGCTCAATAACTTTGATAGAAACAAGGTTTGGGAATTGGTAGAGAGACCAAAAGACTACAATGTCATTGGAACCAAATGGGTGTTCAAGAACAAGCAAGATGAAGATGACATTGTTGTGAGAAACAAAGCAAGACTAGTTGCACAAGGCTACACTCAAGTAGAGGGTCTTGACTTTGGTGAGACTTATGCTCCGGTTGCAAGATTAGAGGCAATTAGAATTCTATTGGCCTATGCATGTGCACACAACATCAAGCTCTATCAAATGGATGTCAAGAGTGCTTTTCTCAATGGCTTCATCAATGAGCTAGTGTATGTTGAGCAACCATCCGGTTTTGAAGATTACCATCATCCCAACCATGTGTACAAGTTGAACAAGGCATTGTATGGGTTGAAGCAAGCACCTAGAGCATGGTATGCGAGGTTGAGAGACTTCCTACTCAAGAAAGGCTTCAAGATGGGTAAAGTTGACACTACTCTTTTCACCAAGAAGATTGGGAAAGATTTGTTTGTCATGCAAATATATGTTGATGATATCATCTTTGGATCAACAAATCAAGAGTATTGTGAAGAGTTTGCCAAGATGATGGCAAAAGAGTTTGAAATGTCTATGCTTGGAGAGCTCACATATTTCCTTGGTCTACAAATCAAGTAAATGAAGAATGGCACCTTCATTAGTCAAGGGAAATACATTAGAGACATGGTCAAGAGGTTTGGATTGTAAGATGCAAAGGGCATCAATACACCAATGGGTACCAATGGATCATTGGACAATGATGAAAGTGGCAATATGGTTGATCAAAGGTACTATAGGTCATTGATTGGAAGCTTACTCTATGTGACCGCTTCTAGGCCCGATGTGATGTTTAGTGTGGGCAAGTGTGCAAGATTTCAATCCTCACCTAGAGAGAGTCATCTCACCGCATCAAAAAGAATATTGAGGTACTTGAAGCACACACAAAATGTTGGGCTATGGTATCCCAAGGGGTCAAACTTTGAGCTTATTGGATATTCGGACTCCGGCTATGGGGGATGCAAGGTTGATAGAAGAAGCACAAGTGGCACTTGTCAATTTCCTTGGAAGATCTCTAGTATCATGGTCATCAAAGAAGCAAACCGGTGTGACACTCTCAACCGCCCAGGCCGAATACATTAGTGTCGGTAGTTGTTGTGCACAATTGCTATGGATGAGATCAATTTTGAAGGATTATGGATTTGATTTCCATCATTTGCCTTTGTATTGTGACAATGAAAGTGCTTGCAAGATGACTCAAAACCCAGTTCAACATATAAGAACCAAGCACATTGACATAAGGCATCACTTCATTAGAGATCATCAACAAAAGGGTGATATTGCTATCCAACCTATTGGCACCGAAGATCAATTGGCCGACATCTTTACAAAGCCACTAGATGAGAAGAGGTTTTGCAAGCTAAGAAATGAGCTGAATATCCTTGACTTCTCCAACATGAGTTGAATGCACCCCACTATCATGACATGCCCCTCCATCAAGCAAAGCAAAGGTATCATTGTTTGACATGGCATTCATGATATCTAAGGACATGTTTAGAACATATAGACATATAACTTGTGCCTTAGGAAGCATTCATGGAAAACAAAAGGATTTCAATGTATGTGTGCCATCACTATTGCTCTTTATGCTTGTTTGATCTAGTGATGACATATGACATGTTTATGGGATTGCAATCTCAAGTGTTGAATTTGGCTATCTTTTCACACATATGCTTCAACATAGGCAAGATAACCCTTGTCATGAGGTGTGAAGAAGCTTGTCTTTGGTTCAAACCGAAATATATGTTTGACAAGTGATCCAAATTTGACCAAATTTGAGCACTATTCTCTCTTCCATAACACAACATGGTCATACCTTTTGTGGAAATTGTCGACAAAGGGGGAGAGATTAGTGCATGAAAGGTTTTGGAAAATTAAAAATTTCACATGTTTTTGAAAACCTCTCATGTGGTTCATGAGTTAACAAGTGGTTCACACAAGTAGGGGGAGCAAGCTCATAAACAATTTGTTGCATTTGATTGTGCACTAACATATGACTTGCTCATTGCACATGTATTTAAATTCTATATACATGCTTGTGTGGTGTATGCTAGTTGAGTAAGATGCTTTACAAGTGGTTGATAACTAGCATGCATAGGAGCTAGCTAGATTTTCTATTTTCCACTCTTAATTCAAGTACCTTGCTTATAATGTGATCTCATGTGGTACTTTGAGTTTTGATGAAAATCTAGTTACCTTGATGTTTGTATGATGAAAATGGCGCAACTCCGATTGGTATCACGCTTCAAAGGTCCATTTCTTTCACCCTAAGCATCATTTTGGTAACATAGCTCACCCTCAATTTCAATATTCATACATGTATGCAATGCTTCGTTCCAAACTCGTGGCATACATGTAGGGGAGCTCATGCTACCAAAACCGAACTATGATGATTGTCCAATCCTATGATTGTAAACAAAATGCTTGGACAACCGTTGTATGTTCAAAAAACTTTAATCATAAAACCTTTATGCGGGTTGTCACCAATTACCAAAAAGGGGAGATTGAAGATCTCTTGTTTGGTTTTGGCTAATTAGTGACACCTAAGGACTAATCTCTCAATGCTAAGTGTTTGACATGATTGAGATTGGTCGGGCGGAGTTGGTGCTTGTGATCATGGAGGATGGATCAAGGTGATCCAAAAGATGTTCAAGCATGCAACTCGGTGGAGGTTTGGAGATCAAAGGTCCCAAGACAAAGGTATAACCATAGGGCTTTTGGTTTCACACCCAAGACACTATAGAGAGTGTGGGTGATTATAGGATCGATAAGCCGTACTATAAAGAGGGAAAAACTTTTCATACATATCGATCCTCACGTGCCTTTAGGTTCAAGTCTCATATGAATGCATTCTAACCTAAAGTGCTAACTCCGTCCTTGTTGAAAATGGTTTCAAAATGCTAACACATGGTGTCGAGGTGTTCTTCGGCGTGTCGGCAACAAGAAACAAGTGACGGAAGTCGGTTTGGAGCAAAGGCGAAGGAACGGCGACGAAGCGACGAAGATTTCAAGTAGCTCTGGCGTGACGGACGCACTTAGATCGGAAGCCGGTCGATAGTGACCGGGCGGTCCGGTCGATCTAAGGCTCGCGCAGAGCATGTTTCGCAGCTCTAATCGGTTTATTTAGTTGAGCTTGTAGAAATTTTTTATAGGCTATTCACCCCCCCTCTAGCCATCTAGGACCTTACAACTAGGCGCTTGATAAAATTCAAACTGGCTAGCTAGCCGTTGAAGCGCCGGGCCGCACCAGCGCCCCCACCACTTTGGGCGCGCGTTCGACGACCCGCCCCGGCCGCAATGCTCACCGGTGAGCATCCGACGCTTAGCGCCGACACGCCAAAGCGCCAAAACCCTAGCGTCCCGGGCGCCCTTCAATCTTGATGCTACGCCTCGCATGGCGCCCGACGCTGACTCAAATACCGGGCGCCCTTCCTCCTAGCGTCCGGCGTAGTGAAATGAATCCCATCTCACTTCCAATTCAACCACTTTGTGAACGTCTTCAACTCCAACCATTCTCAGGGACTTTTTGTAGCTACCTAGTGCTAAGTTTGTCAAGTGTGCACCAACATTAGAATCACCTAGGTTAAGCTACCCATTCGTACCCCCCTTAATAGTACGACCAAAAGAGAAAAACAAAGTCATAATAACTAATACGATGTCACTCAACTCCATCGACAATCGAACTAACCGTCCTTAACCTTATCATCCATACTTTGAAAACAGAAACGATTTCCATCGGCGAGGGGCATAAAACCTTATAGCCCGAGATTGCCATTACCATGACCTAACTCACCACTGTTTCTACAAAACACACGATAGTCATGATAATTAACATTGTCATCAATCATCAAAACCCACACTAGGGGGCTAGATGCTTTCAAAAGGACAGCCCCCTCCCACCTTCCCTATAAAAAGGGGAGAGGGGAAGGAGGTGGGGGCTGGAGGTTCTCATTTCCCACTCATGTGCGGCATTTTTATTCGTCTTGGTGATAGGCGATGGCACCTCGGAGTTCCCAACCAACAAGGATGTTCTAACTATCTGGAGTAACATGCTAGAGAAATTAGTACTAATGTGAATTAGATAACATTTACTAGAAGACGAAACCCAACTCATATGCAGAAAGTACAATGCATAATTAGTCACCTCTCATATTTGCCCTCCCCCACCTTTTTGTTCATCATTCAAGGGAAATCTCACTGCAAAGTACAATGAATGAAGCCATTATGATGGCATGATTTAGCTAGAGCAACAAAACAGTACCACCGTTTCTTACCGCCATTATAATAGACAAATGTTACGGCATTTAACTCTTCAATCTTATTTTTCTCTAAACCTTCCCATTCCTCAGGTGTCGCCAAGATAACATGGAACGCAAAACCCATATAATATGTTTCTTTTTTGAACATAAGCATGAAAAAGCAACCACCAAAGGCCTTCTACCCTCAAAAGACAAACCACTCATTTGGTGAGCAGAACTCTTGAAAAAATTGTATCTTTTATACTTCACATAAGAAGGTCCACAAATTCTTTCTAACTCTCTTCTGAAGGCATCTGTTTTATCATCATAATCCAGTGACACCTACTTCCAACTTAATGGGCTGAAAGGCCTATTGAAGACCTACTAAACAGTCTATCTTTGATTGTTCTTCGGCTTCAACTATCATTTAAGATTCAGGAATTCTTACCCTTCCTTGATGGCATATTAAGGTTGTCAATTAATGGATCAAATCTGTGGCGCATACTGTCATCCATGTATTATACGACAAACTGCATTGGTTGTTAATGTCAATGTTTTGGTATTCAATATTGACAAAGCACTCATGCATGACCGGTCAACCATGTGTTGCGTTGGTCGCTGTGGTTAGGAAGGGCATCTTGTGCAGCTGTAGAAACATGTCCTAAATGGTTTACAGAAGTCATACATACATTAGAATGTCTGATCATGCGAAAATGTAGGTGTCAAGAACAGTACCCTGGTACGGATTGTCCAGTTGTAGACGGTGTCGACTACGATTTGTGTCCATGGCATCCCTTTGGATTTGACTCTGGATCCTGACAGACAACGAAAACGAGTATGTGAATGTTCGAGTTCTCCTACAAGAACACAGTGACCCACAAAGTGATGTGACCCGACGACTAGTGGCCGGCGTTAAGGTACATGATGAGCACACCGATGATCTCGTTGTCGCCCAGGCCAGCCGCCGCCCGCGCTCCCTCCACCATGATCAGCCGGTCCATCATGTCCACGCTTGCTTCGCCGAGACGGAACCCGACACCAGCACCCCCTTGGCCTTTGTGGCGCACCGCTCGTCCCAGCGCGCCCTGCAGCACGGCCACGAACCGCCGCCCCGCCCGCCCAGCGCCCCCGCGGTACGCGAACCCGTGAAAGGTTGGCCATGGCGCGAATCTCATAGTTGAGGTCTATGTAGCTCAGCTCCGATTACTGGCGTCGGGCGCCTCATCCGCGCCGCCCGGGAAGATCTGCACGATGATCTTGAACGTCATCCGCCGTAGCTCCGTCGGGAACTCGATCCGCCGCCTACCGATGACGAGGACTCATCGGCCCATGCGCCGCAGAGACGGCGTCACGGTGCGGTCAATGAAGGACAGGTGCGTGGTGAGTGCGTCGGCCGTTAATAAGCAGCCGTCGGCTTGTGCGGGCAAGAGGCGACGGTGGTGGTCGTGCGGAATCGCCACGAACAACTTGAGCCCGATCCGAACACGGTCGCCGGGCGAGGCCTACTGCGCTCCTCCACCTGCCTCAGCGCCTCCTCCTCCGCCTCCCACCGAGCCACCCCACCTCCGCATCACCGGCGCCACAGCCCCCATCCACTTTCATAGCCTTGGGCGCAGCACCGGCTGCTACTCCCGCCTCCGCAGCCTCGGCGCCTCCCCATCCTCCGTCGTTGCCTCCTCCTGGCCGTCCCCGCTTGGTGAGAGAGTGGAACGAAGCATCAGTGCTTTTATGGAGACAAAGAGGGGTGGCAGCGGGAGGCGAGGGGTGGCGGTAGGGAGAGGCGAGGCGAGACTTTGGAAGACGCTGGGATGGAGGCGGGTGTCGGGGAAGGCGGCCCGGGGCGAGAGGAAGGGGGGAAGAGGCCCCAGCGGGATACGGGCGGGGTTGTCGAAGGAGACCGGGAACAAAAAAGGAAACATACAAAGTGCTGATGTGTCCTACCTGCATGTCAAGATAAATCCCCTAGTACGGGTTTCCCATATAGGTGTTATAGATATGGTATAATGCAATAATCAATTCAGTAAACAACTTCTACATAATATATTATGAATAGTTTCAAACATGTCTTAATCAATAAATAAAAATACAGTATATCCTAAATTCTAAATTTAAATTTGAAACTAGTTTCAACATTCAATATTATAAATTTTTAATTATTACTACAAAAATCTTTAATGGATTTGATCAGAAATTTAGATATAACATGGCATACATAGTCCGCACACCGGGTACGCCGCTAACCTAAAGGGAGGCAGGGGCGTGTTACACAGAACGTAGCACATGCTACTATGACATGTCTTGGATTACAGAGATTACAGAGAATTTTTTCCATTATTAGACGTCAAGGTAGAAGCTCTCTTGTCTGCAAGTGTTTGGCCTAGGGCACATTGTTTTGATACTTAGCATGCTCCTCTAAGCTTTACCGTTAAAGCCGGTGCTCTTTGTTGTGTCTTTGGTCTAATAGGCTTTCAGACAACTCATTGAACTTTCTGTCTTCTTGTGGTCTTTCTCTTAATGAAAAATAGGTGAAGGCTTACATTCGGAAAAAAAAGTGTTTGGCCTGGGGAGGTAGAGGAACGAATCCAATCCATGTGTCGACAACCTTCCAACGTCGGTTGACTTCTACGCTGACTTCGCCTAGTCAATATCCGGTCCCGGTCAACGGTTGAGCTTCACTTAACGCATTCCGTTCGACTCCACAGCTCCGCCAGCGTCCGCCAGTCCGCCCCGTGTCGCCAGTCCACCGTTGAGATCACGCTTTTTGAGATCAAGTGTCATGACCCAGAAATAGGGCCCCGAAGGACGAGGCCCACCGTGCTTGAGGAGCACGGGCGCCGCTCCCCCTCGTAGCATCCTTCCCCCCTCCCTCCTCCTCCCTTCCACGGATTCTTCGGCAATTAATTCGGGAATAAAGGATGAAATTATCTAGGATTATCTTTAGGCGTTTTTTGGTGTGCAAGGGGATATTCCATCTATAAGGGTGACCCTTATTAGGAAAATAAATAGGATATGCTTGTAAAAGGTATTCCAATCTATAAGGAAACTTTTAGAGAGATTGCTTGAGATACAAGGCCCACTAGCCGGGCTATAAAAGTAAAGGGTCTCATGTCTTTCAGGGCAACAAGCAAATAAAGAAATTTATCCCAATCTCCCCGGCTCCTTCTCCCTCGCCGTCGCCCCCCCCCTGCCCGTTCTTTGCCACCGCCCGCGCCACGCCCTCAGCGCTGCCCCCGGCCGCACGCCCGTCAGCGCCCGCCGCCTCTCGGCGCGGCCTCACTTGCCGTTCGCCACTCCCTCTCCACCATCAACCTCTCCTCTCTCGAGCCCCGCTCACGTGTCGGGTTCCGCCCAATATAGGCGGGGTTCGGCGGCTGGTATCCGGAGACCACTACGATCCACCCACCACCATGGACAGCGAGACGAAGAAGCCGGGCCAAGAAATTGGGGGACCGGGTTCGCGGATTCAACACCGGATCAACACGCTCGCCAAACAAGTTGCTATCCTCTCGAGCAACGATCCGGCGGCGATAAAGCGCCGTCAACAACTTCGGGGAGGTTGATCTTGAGATGAAGACGCTATTGGAGGCGACAGCCGTGACTTCATCAAGAAACGGACCGGCGGCAAGCGAGAACCGGGATGATCAAGTCACCGCAGCCCGATCTGGAGAACCCGATGAAGGGCTACCTGGAGCCGGCCTGGTCGGCGGGGTGCCGCCGCTTAGGGGCACATGCGCCCCGGCGACACCTTCCTGTGCCTCGCTCCTCGCTTGCACAAGCTGTCCTTCCCGACGCATTTATGGCAAGGAGGATCCTCTCCCATGGATCAATTGCTACGAGCAATTCTTCAGGGGGACAAGGTACGCCAACAACGTAACAAGTCTAGTATGCTTCCTATCATCTCATAGAGGGAGCACAAAGAATGGTACATGAGGCTGTCCCGGGAGAAACCGTGGCGATTGGGCAAGCTTCACCCAAGATGTCAACGATCGCCGCCCAAATTAACGGGCGAAATCCGGGGCGAAATGGCATCGCCGAGGAAGACAGCACCGCCGATGAGTACACGGAGCGCTTCCTCGGCGCCATGGGCACGTGCAGGCCACCTCGACGACAGGCGGCGGTGAACATCTACACAAACCGTTTGGCGAACCGCGCTCAAGACGGACGTCGAGATGCGATCCCAAAGACATGGAGGCTGCCATGTCTCTCGCCCGGGAGCGCACGAAAGCAACGCCTCGCCATCCTCTACAACGCCGGCAAGCCAGCCTGAGGGCGAAGGGCAGGGCGCCCGCACTGTGGCCTGGCTGGCCCCCCCGTGCCCACTCGTCCAAGAACATCGAACGCGTCTCCGCTTCAAACGGTCGACACCGGAGAGATGACGGAGCGACGCAACGCCGGACTCGCTTCAATCGTGACGAGCCGTTTACACGGGTCACAAGTGCAAGCACCTCTTCGACATCACGATCTTCAATGACTACACCGACGACTCGACGAACCCCCCCCGGGCGGACGTCAAAGAGGAGCCAGCCGACATGAAGGTCCTCGTAGGGGACCCCCGACTCCCGGGTGCGTGGTGCTCATTCTCTCTACCTTGGTATGATCTCGTGCACGGGCGTCAACATCATCGCTGACTCGGGAGCAACGCACAACTACATCGACCCCGTGGTGGTGACCACGGCGGGCCTCACGGACTCGGCCGGTCGCGTGTGCTGATCACCACCGCACCGGCGCCACCTCGACATCTTTGGGCTGCCACCTTCGACGCACCACTACGCCTTGACGCCAAACACCCGACATCGACGCCACGCCATGCCACTAGGCAACGACGTCGATGTCATCCTGGCATGCCTTGGGCGGCGGGCTTGGGACGAAAGTGACGTGGGACTTCGCGACCCACAAGCCGCAGCACTACCCGGCGGCCGCCCGACCACGCGTTCACTTCCGGCTCCACCTCCCCAAATGTGGAGGCGCCGCAGGCCCCTGGCCTTGCGCTCGTCGGGCATCTTCGCCCGTCCGGACACTTCCCTCTCGGCTTGGGAAACGTTCGAGGCATGCGGACGCCTTGGACCTCTGACGACACGCCCACCGGAGTCTTCGTCCAAGCTCCAATAGGCGACTGAGGGGCGAGCACCTACGCCGGATCGCCCTCGACGTCACCACGGGCGACGCCGCACTAGCATGGGCGCTTGAGGACGGCCTCCTCCTCTTCGATGGCCGCTTCTACCTTCCGGCTTCCTCTCCACTACTGCTAGACCTCTTGAGGGGCCTTGCTTCAAGGCGGAGTTCGCAGGGCGAACTTCCTCGCCTTGAGAGCATACACGACGAACCGACGACAGCTTCACCAACCGCCATCCTGTTGGGCGGTGGTATGTGGCACCACCACCACGCCGGCCCTGCCCGGTCGTCTTCCTCGACGGCATGGATCGCCTCTTCCTCACCGGGCGACAACGTCCACATCAGCTATGATGCGAGAGGGGCGCACACCGCCTCGCCCTCTCTCGGCGTCGGCTCCTTCATGTACGGTACGATGTTGAACTTGGCTGCCACTCCTACTCGCGCGACATCACCATCCGCGCCTCCTTCCGCTCTTCGTCAACGCTCTACCCACCGGCGCTTCTTGTTCCTAGAGAGTCCACTCCGCGACATGGTGCATCGGCACCTTGAGGTGGACGTTCAAAGGGAGCTCCTCCTCGCGGCACGCCGTCAGACAGCATCGCAGCAACGACGTGTTGTCCACTAGTACATCTACCACGGCTACATCGGCAACCTTCACTACCTCCCGGAGTTTGCTCCAAAGCGAACCAGGGAGAACATGATCCTCGTGAACCCGGTGCAAGGTAGACCGGTACTGCAGTTGAGCTAATCATGCCGGGGAAGTAGACCTCCACCCAGTGTGTGACCAAATGGACTTTCATCCAGCCGCGAGGACGCCACCGGTCGGAGAAGGGGGGAGATGTCATGACCCGTAAAATAGGGCCCGTAAGGACAGGCCCACCGGGCGAGGAGCACGGGCGCCGCCCCACAGGCTGTGGCTTCGCCTCCTCCCCTCCTCCTCCTCCCTTCCGCGATTCTTCGGCAATTAATTCGGGAATAAAGGATGAAATTATCTAGGATTATCTTTAGGCGTTTTGGTGTGCAAGAGGATATTCCATCTATAAGGGAGACCCTTATTAGGAAAATAAATAGGATATGCTTGTAAAAGGTATTCCAATCTATAAGGAAACCTTTAGAGAGATTGCTTGAGATACAAGTCCCACTAGCCGGGCTATAAAAGTAAGAGGTCTGTAATCTTTCAGGGCAACAAGCAAATAAAGAAATTTATCCCAATCTCCCTGGCTCCTTCTCCCCGCCCCGCCCCTCCCCTTGCCGCCGCCGCGCAAGACGCCCGCCAGCTGCCCCGGCCGCGCGCCCATCATCCACCGCCCCGGCCCGGTAGCTCGCCGCCGTTCGCCACCCCTCTCCACCATCAACCTCTCCTCTCCGAGCCCCGCTCACGTGTCGGTTCCGCCCAATCTAGCTGGGTTCTGACAACAAGATCAGCCCATTCATTACCTCAAACTTTCAGAGTTTACAACATCCTGGATGCAACCAGGAACATTGTCTCGAAAGATTGAGTAAGCAATGAGCTCACTCTCCAAGGCTGCCCAAGTGGGGTATTTCGCAAAAATCGATAAGAGGAGGAGAGCCTTCCTTTGGTCGGGGACTCAAGCCACGTCGGGTGGTAAATGCAAACTTGCATGGCTGGTCAGATGCCGTCCAACCGAGCTTGGTGGACTAGGTGTGCTCGATCTTCACTTCTTTGGCATGGCATTATGCCTTTGTTGGGCCCTCTACGAGGGGACTGATACGAACAGATCTTTGGGGTGCGCTCCGCATAAGACCGAGAAATCCGTCGAGGCTATGGCGGCGGCAAGCATGACGGTCAACATCGGCGATGGGAACTCGACAAGGATGTGGACTGATTCTCGGTTTACATGTGGGTCGGCCGTGCACCTACGGCGCGCAGCTCTTCGCAGCCATACTAGCCGGGGGAAGAAGAAGACAAGTGAGGACAGCCACGAGCACACAGCCCGGTGAGCCGACGACATTGTTGGTGCTCCAACCACTTGTTCTTTGTCGGTACCTACGCTGTTTGGCAAATTGTGCGAGACGTTGTGCTTGATCCACCGCAGCGGATCGGTTTGTTTGGAATTGGTCCAAGAAGGGTGTCTACTCCGCTTCTTCTCCGGCTCTGTGACATTGTTGGGAGCAAAAGAGCTATGGTGCACGAAGGCTCCAGCCAGGGTATGGTTTTTCTTCTAGATGGTGTTGCACAAGCGTGTTTGGGCGGGGACGGGCGATATCGACACGGCTTGCGGGATGATGACTCCTACGCTTTGTGCGGCCAGAACCCCAGACTTGCGAGCATCTTTTCCTCGGTTGTGTGGTAACCGGACAATTGTGGTTCCGGCTTACGTCGTCGGCCGGTTTGGATACCTTGGTGCCGGAGGGAGAGCAGGATATTGCGGGGTGGTGGTTATCCTAATGGCGACGGCTAAACAAGGAGTCTCGTCCGGCTTTCGACTCTTTCCTCCTATTGATCACTTGGATAGTATGGAAAGAGCGAACGAGGGGTATTCGAAGTGAACCATCGGCGATTCCAAAGTGATTGCGAGGAGGCTAGTACAAGAGGCCGACGGCCGGGTTCTAGCGGGTTTCAAGATGCTACGGGCAGTCCTAGTGGTGTGGTCGCACATTTCGTATAACATGTAATCTCTAGATAAAAACCAAGTACATAGGTGTGTGCTTTTCTTCTGTGTTTTCGCCTTCGATGTCTTCTCGGCATCGGGGTATTGTTATACTTGCATTCAATTTGGTTTTCCTCCTCTTAATAAAAAATGGGTGAACGACTTCGATCATGAAAAAAAAAGCACTACGCTTTACATGTAAAAAAAGAAATAGAAACAAATCTTGTAGTTAAAGACTTGATATCAGGCAACAAAAGGGCTAATCACATAATGGTCCTAAGTCACCGCTAGTGGATTGGGATCTAAACTGAAAACCAGCCCAAACCAAACATGTGGAAAAGGAAATTGAACTCAACCCACACCATTCTTTCACCCACACCAACCAAACCAACTCAAACTGTTACTTTTTTTCTCCCTAATCCAAACAAAATTGTTTCTCTAACAATTGTATAAACCCATCACAAACCAAATCTATACCCACAAGTTTTCTAAGCCCTTACTATAACAAGAGAAAAGGCATATTGATGTGGGTCCAAATTTGGCGTGTGGCTCTGGCGATGTAAAGTCAGTGTGCTTCAATAAAACATATGTAACAAATTTCGGTCGGTTTCGATAAAATTTTTATAATGTGAGAGCGAACTTTTATTTCTTGGGTCCGGCTTGACATGGGGGCCCATATTTTCATCTGGCGTGCCAATTGGCATGAAATAGCTGCATGCTTCAATAAATCATCTCGCAACAAATTTCAGAAGTTTGATAAAGTTTTATAATGTGAACGTGAGCTTTTATTTTTAGGGTCCGGCTATATTTGGTTTCTTGGATCGCGAACCGTTCTAATCCATGAGCTCAACCCATTTAGAACCAAACCGATTACACCCAATCTAAACCGTGAGCAAACCGTTTTGCAACCAATCCAAACAAGCCCACAGCGCCGAAAAACCAATCCACTAAAACCATTTGAGCCCAAACCGTTAGCAAGCCGAGTCCCAAATAGGAACAATGACTTTACGGATCGAGCCAAGCAATGCACTTTTTGAAAACCTTCATCAAGAGCAAGAGCAAGAGCACATCGAAGAGCAAGTGCTTACGCAACCTCGTGCATAGTAATGCCCCGAAAAGACCTGCGACAACCCCTCAACATCTGCCCATATGGTCTCGCACAACGACACCCAAGCTGAACTTTTGATGAAGAAGAGAAGATTGCTTTGCATCCACATTGAGGCAAAGCCAACCACCGGCGGTGGAGTCCATTTCGAATATGGTTAGGAACTCTTTAACCACCAACACTTCCAATCGCTAGCTGCCTCTCCTCCCTGGCGTTACGGTTTTGTCGTCCAACGGATAAGACGAATCATAACAGGCGCCGTGTTCGGTCTGCTCTGCATTTCATTTAGTTAAGTTAAACTGCAGTGTATTCGTGTTAGAGGAGTCAAGAGTCTATTGGGCCTTAGCCCATTAGGGTTAATTAGTAGCTTGCTTAGGGGACAAGTCAAACCTCTCTATATAATGAGAGGAGATGTATCAATCTAGAATTAAGCAAGAGATTAGAAGGAAAACCCTTCCCTCTTGCCGGGGTGGCGAGCCCCGCGGCGGCGTTCTAGTGCCCCATCCACCCCAAACCCTAGCCGCCGCCATCTCGTGAACGGTACCGCGACAATCGTAGCACCGCTGGTACTGTAGCAACCGCCCCGCCCTCTCTTCCTCCTCAATCCACACGGCCCCAACACCGTCCATAACAATGCTGTACGGAGCTATGGATCAATCCTCCGCCCCGTTTCCATCTCCACACTTGCCGCTCGAAGATCGGGCTATGACGGTGGCGGCGGTCAACAATCTCATGGCTGCCATGTACGACCTTCGAAGATCAAATGGCTGATCGGACCGTTGGATTACCGGGGAGGAGAACCGGTACGCCACCGCCGGGCGATCTTGCGCAACCATGGCCTCGGCCGGCCGGTTGCCTATAGTGGCAAAGATCACCACCATGCCCTCTGCGCCCACCACGGACTGCCATGGGTCGGGGCATCTCGGCCCTTCCGGCCGGCGGTTTCGGTCGGCCGAAAGGCGGCCGCCCTCATGGTGCGCCGGCGGGCACGCCCCATCTTCAAGCGGCGTTTAGTCTTCCTGCAAAGCGGCAACCTTGCCATTTGCTCATGGAGAAAAAGTTTGTGCGGGAGGATGCTGCCATGTGTTCGTGCGGCGGTGCGGCCGCGGCTGCAAAGACGTGGCCTCCTAGCGCGGCGTCGGCTGTAGGAGATGCGGCCGGAAGATGCACGAGGCGGCTTTGATTGCGGCGACCTTGGCAAAGGGGTGCGCCCCTCACCCTGTCGGACGGCCACCGGCAACCGCATCGATTCGATGTTTCCAAGCGTGAGCATGGTGCTTTCATGGCGGCACACTCCGGTTACGTGAGTTACGTGAGAGCGGTCTCCTCTTCGTCACCGGCGGGGGCGCACCGCCAAGCTGCCATGTTTTGTTGTCGGCCACCGCGAGGTCGTCTCCGTTGGTCGCTATTGCAACTAGCTCCGGCGCCCATACCCGTGCAGCCCTCTCGTTCGATGGTCTCCATGGGATCCGGCGGCTACACACGCGTGCAGGTCCAAAGACGTGGAGGGTGTCCGCCGTATCTTCGGTGTCAACAATAAAGAGTCATAGTTTATTTAAAATAAGCCGAGATGTAAAAGGCTTGTTCTTAGGTGTTAGGTTTATGTCCAGAGTCATCCTTAGAGTCATCGTTAGGTTGCAGCTCGAGGAAGAGCTGCATGTCCGGGTGGGGAGTAGTGTTAGAGGAGTCAAGAGTCTATTGGGCCTTAGCCCATTAGGGTTAATTAGTGGCTTGCTTAGGGTACAAGTCAAACCTCTCTATATAATGAGAGGAGATGTATCAATCTAGAATTAAGCAAGAGATTAGAAGGAAAACCCTTCCCTCTTGCCGTGAGGCAGAGCCCCGCGCCCGGCGTTCTAGTGCCCCATCCGGCCCCAAACCCTAGCCGCCGCCATCTCGTGAACAGTACCCGCGGAACTGTAGCACCGTGGGTGCTTTGTAGCGACCCCGACCCTCTCTTCCTCCTCAATCCACACAGCCCCAACACCGTCCATAACAATCTAGTGTTAGAGGAGTCAAGAGTCTATTGGGCCTTAGCCCATTAGGGTTAATTAGTGGCTTGCTTAGGGGACAAGTCAAACCTCTCTATATAATGAGAGGAGATGTATCAATCTAGAATTAAGCAAGAGATTAGAAGGAAAACCCTTCCCTCTTGCGGCCGTGAAGCGAGCCCAGCGGCCGGCGTTCCTAATGCCCCATCCGACCCCAAACCCTAGCCGCCGCCATCTCGTGAAACAGTACTCGGCGGCGCCAGCCTTTTAGTGCTTTATGCGACCGCCCGGCCCTCTCTTCCTCCTCAATCCACACGCCCCAACACCGTCCATAACAATCGCCGTTGGGGCCGAGATCGTGAGGGAGAAGAGAGGGCGGCGAGGGCACGCCTTCTGATGCCGCGGGTCCTCACGTGATTGGCGGCTAGGGTTTGGGGGAGTAGGGATACTAGGAACGCCGGCCGCGGGGCTCTGCCCACGGCGGCAAGAGGGAAGGGTTTTCCTTCTAATCTCTTGCTTAATTCTAGATTGATACATCTCCTCTCATTATATAGAGAGGTTTGACTTGTCCCCAAGCAAGCCACTAATTAACCCTAATGGGCTAAGGCCCAATAGACTCTTGACTCCTCTAACACTTCGTGTTAGTTTTCTTCACTTCCTTGTAAAATTGAGTGGCTGACTTATGCGAAATGATTTTTTCTAGGCTCTGTGAACCGTCAGCTATTGACTGGCCAATGTGATGCTCACAGGTCATAACACTGGCACCTCTGCTGGCAGGAATAACGGTAAGGTTAATTGGTTGTGGCTCTCTCTTGGGCACCATAATTAAGATAGAACAATTAGTCAGACCATTTATTTATATTGATATATGTAGGTTTGATGCCTTCATTTTTTTTAGACTATGGTTTTTTGAGGTTGCAGCATATGCCATACTGAAGATAAAACAATCAGTTAGTCCATTCACCTTCATATCTGCCGATTTGTTTGCCTTCAATTTTAGGTGCAGTTGTATTTGCAGGATTGCGGCCAGAACAATGCATTGGTGAACCGTTTTTATGATTATGTCTTTCTTATTTGTAAGGTATGCTTTCTACTATATCCAACACCTACAAGAAGTTTATGGCATGATAATCTCTGTGTAGAGCATTCAGTTAGTGGGTGGAGCTATATTATTTAGTTTTTTCCTTGGATTTGGCAATCAGTAATTAGCTTATGACAAACTACTTCATTAGCATGTCACAGAGAAGAAGAAAAGTCCGAGTTTACTGATATCCATAAGTGTGGGCTATCAAGAGGAATACTATTTGCCATTCGTTCAAGATACTGTAATTCACCATTCCTTCATATAATGCTATCTGGGAATATATATACACTATTTGCCATTCGTTTAAGATGTTTTAATTCACCATTCCTTCATATAATGGTATCTCCTTTGCACATCCATCCATAGGCATGGGCTTACATGGTTTGAATATTGACGATTGTGTGTGGTAGGCCATGCCTCTGCGTATTCATGCTTCTGAATTGGGTATGTGTATGCATTGTGCATCTTTGTTAGCCTGAATTGTATTGGTGTGAGAATAGTACACTATGAATCGTACTGCTTTCATAGTGTGTGTACTCCTGAATCGAGTAAATGTCAGAGTGTGGTTTCAGAAGAGGTAGAACAACAATAACAGTTCTATTTATATTTCCAATGAAAAGGATATTTTTAGTGCGGTTTGCAGTATGAGACTAACTTGCGTGGATCAGAATTGATTTAATTTGGGTTAGGTTTATTATTTATTATTTTTAAGAACATTGATCCAGGTAACTATTAAGTGACACATGGTGTTGGCTGGGTCCTCTCATCAACTATGAAAGCATTAGAGCAACTCCAAGTGACTAGGTATAATCCTCTCCCAGATATCTCTATTCATAATTCATGAACCCTGTTTTCATATCGTATTGGTCGTTCCTAGTCATAAGACCACCGATGACGATTAATCGGTTTGATCGGACAAATTTATCGTCCCGATGACCTTATCGACCTTGTATATACTATACATATATGATGTAAATATATATGATTTGGCCACTTACCCAGAATCTGCAGCTTGCTCCCCGAAAAGTGGAGGGCAGGGTTCTCAGTCACTCCCTCATTCACTGGTCACTCCCTCACTCACTCTTTCTAACCTAGTGGGCCACTGTGCCTTGGACTGAGTTCCTGAAATCCTAAGTTCCTAATATACCAGCCCAACTTATCATCCGGCTTAACTTATCGGACGATAAATCGTGATATGGACGATATGGACGATTAATCGCAACTTATCGGACGATATGAAAACAGGGTTCATGAACGAGACTAAAACACAAAAGACTAACTTCGGTTGCAACAGGGTCCATCGGCGTCCTAATTCTTCAGAAATTATCACTCCCCGATAAATGAAACCATCAGCATAACGTCACTTGTGAGTGCCACAACCACTAGCCGAGGTCGACAGACCATGTTCTCCTAATCCTCTCCCAGATATGTTTGGCTGGAAAGCCTACAGACCAGCATAAAAGCTCAATAGTACAATGATGCGTGCCAACTAAATCCATCTCCCATGCCCATGATTACAATTATTGCATCTCCAGCTGCGATCCATCTCTTGTCAAGATCAAAAGGGCGATGATTGTAATCACACACAGCTAAGCAACAATCCACTGCCCCAGCAACAATCACCAGGATTTGGTGGATACACATCCATAACCATTCAATCATAAGAGCTGGCAGCAATCCATGTACTAGTTAACAGAGGGCTTAGGTTATTCTCTCCCACACACTAATTAAGAGTAACAGCTGCAAGGTGAAATGATACATGGGGGACAATATAACAAAACGAAAGGTAAGCAGACCCGATGATAAAGGACACACGAAAATGGTCCTTGTACAAGCATCACGACTACCCCAAGGGTTAAGACTTAAGATGGCAGTCACTTGGATGGTCTGGCCACTACTCATCGTCAGGCTTGCTTGCATCCCTCATTTCATCACTGCCATCCTCCTGATACACACAACATGATTAGGACAATAGAATCCCCTATGTGTTCTGAATTGTTGTTGCTATCCCCATATGACGATGAGGTTAGCATTACCGACGACAATAAAGTGGAATCTAAGAAAAGGGTCAGGTTTAGTGATGCACCTGCATGTCAGAAGTCCACAAGGTGAGGTTGTCACGAAGAAGCTGCATGATGAGGGTGCTGTCCTTGTAAGACTCTTCCCCAAGAGTATCCAGCTCTGAAATAGCTTCATCGAAGGCCTGCAACCAAGGAGGGACATGATATGATGGATTACATAAAACAGCATGTGCTACCTATATCGGCTAATTAGTAATTACTTGCACCAAAGCTTTATGTACAGAATGGTAGTCTCTATATCAGCAAAGTAGGGTTTTACAAGCATATCTAAGAATTCAGTTCAGTGCCACAACTCTGATGCAAGCATCTCATGGCAGCATGGGACTAGCAAAAGAGCACCCCCACTGAGATGCGCAAGCTGGCCCCGTTGGTTTGGGAGATTCCTGAATACAGATATAGCAAGTTGCGGTGGATCCGGAAAGGCAGCATGGCTGGTGCCCGGCCTCCATGTTGATATAAGGCAGGGCAGGCAGCACATGCAATGTACATGTCAGTAGCAAGCAAGCATGTGGGAGTGCAAGATACTTGGTAAGAATCAAATCTTGGAAGCATCCGGCAATTTGGGACGCATCGGATACTTGGAGGTGCAGTGGCCAATTCAAGGTGATTGGGAAGAGTCAACACACGCCACCCAAACGTGACTGTAAAAGCCCTGTACTAGTGTGCACAGTAATTAATAAAATAAAACAGAGGAAAGGAAAGTTGCAGAATATTTGTGGTGAAAAGGAGTTGAATCGGGCAAAATCATGATTCGCACGCACAGAATGAAATCCCAGTTGGTTTAGCAGTAAACTGAAGTCGTGTGTAGTGTGAAGAAGAGGATCGTTGAGGAAGAATCTGAACCTGCTTGGCGAGGGAGCATGCGCGGTCGGGCGAGTTGAGGATCTCGTAGTAGAAGACGGAGAAGTTGAGGGCGAGGCCGAGCCTGATGGGGTGCGTGGGCGGCAGCTCCTTGACGGCGATGTCCTGATTAATTACAAGGGAAGGGTGGGTTTAGGAGAGAAGAGATCCAATCCAATGAATCCAATAGAGACTGACTTACCTGCGCGGCCTGGTATGCTGCGAGCGTGGAATCGGCAGCATCCTTGCGCTCTGCTCCGGTCTTGAACTCGGCGAGGTAGCGGTGGTAGTCTCCCTTCATCTTAAGGTAGAAGACCTTGGCATCGACGGCGACCGCGGCGGGGACGAGGCGTTGGTCGAGGAGGCGGAGGATCCCCGCGCAGATCCCGTCGAGCTCGGCCTCGACGCGTGCGCGGTAGGCCCTGGCGGCCGCGGCGTGCCCCCCGCGGCGCCCCGCGTCTCCTCCTTGTGCTCGATGGAGGAGACGATGCGCCACGACGCCCTCCGCGCGCCGATGACGTTCTTGTAGGCGACGGAGAGCAGGTTGCGCTCCTCGACGGTGAGCTCGGACGCGGACACCACCACCTTCTCCATGAACTCGACCATCTCCTCGTAACGCTCCGCCTGCTCCGCTAGCTTGGCCATGTAGACCATCTCCTCCCGGGTGCCGGCGGCGGCGGCCCATGGGTGCGGGATGGGGTGGGGAGTGGGTGGGTGGGTGGGTGGAGATGGGAACGGGAACGGGAACGGGAGGGGGGGAAGGAGCGGCTGCGGTTTTGCCTCTGTTTGTTTTAAAAAACCAAGGATGGAGGCGACGAGACGACGGGGCTTTGCTGAATTGCGGCTCGCTTTTTCCCTTTTTGGAGGAGGGGAGGGGAGCACAGCGAGCGCAGCGCAACGCAACACAAACTGGTGCGTTGGAGATAAGAACGAAGGAACAAGAGGACAGAGGAGAGATAAAGCCAATTGTGTTTTTCGCTGAAAAAAAAAAAACTGGAGTGTTATGTCAGTTGGAGAGTGGGCCTCACAATTGGGCTAGGCCCTTGGATTGGGCTTATATCATGTGGGCTAGATTACCGTACCAACAGGCAGGCCATTCCGCGTGCCTGAGTCCATCCATGGGCTAAGAGTATCCGCACTCATGTTTCTCTATTTAACTCCTCTATACATCCTAGTCATCAAGATTCTCTCTTTTACAGTAATTTCTCCGCACTCATCCTCCTTTATATCTCTACTCTATATCAACTACTATTAGTGGGTCCCATTTAAAATTTTATCTAAATATACCCATATGAGATCTAGTTTTGAAGAATTTATTGAAACAAATTTAATGGTGTAATCAGAATTTAATTTGAATTTTTGGTTCTTAAGTTATAACATTTTTTTTAGATAGTTCAAACATGGGGTCCACCGCTGGCCCACGCTCTCTCTCAGGCTCTGCCTCCGCGCATGCTCGGCTCTCGCAGCTGAGCCGACAAAAGTGGGGCCGCACGACTGTAGCGGAGGTCCGGGACAGGCGCTAGAAGTACCGAACGCGAGCTCGAACTGGGACACCGCGTATCACATCGAGTACCCCGCTGCAGCAGATTTTCCTTTATCTCGGTACTGGAGGAACCTTTACAGAACACCGCTGCAGATGGTCTAAGGCTGACCGGACCCCGTTGGTCTCGTGGCGCCCGCTGGAAGTGGAACAGAGGATCTTGTGTGCCTGCCTGCCGTGTTGGCCACAGCGAGCACATCCATCCAAATCCTCCAACCAGCGGCGCCCATGCCCCATGTTTGTCTCTCGCGCGTTTGGGATCAACTTCCTGTTTGCATTCTACTTATAAAATGAACTACAATTTAAAACGGAGGGAATAATTAAATACAAATACAGTTCTATATATATATATGGATCGAGAAACGTGGTTTACCTCTCGCAAATTCTGCTACTACCAACTAGATATAAGTTATGTTAATCCTTGTATAACTTATAGTTTGCTTGTACATTTGTGCGCATCTGTCAACACAATAACCTAAACTAAACAATAAAAGTATACTACTCTATCTATTCGTTCGCCTAGATTAAAACAATTATTGCATAGTATCTTGCTTGTCAAAACACAGTCAGACCTGTCAAGGGGCTCATGGCTCAATGGTAAAGGGCATTGGTTATGGGGCTCCCACCCAGGATTCAAATCCCGGGTGCGACTTTATCTGGATTTATTTCGGATTTTCCTACGCCGCTATGCATTAAGTGGTAGGCGGCGTCCCCCGTCGATAGCGAGGCGCCAGGTGGTGACTTCGGAACTTCAAGATTTGCCGGCTCGGTCCTTCAAGATGCTCATAGGGGTAGGGTTTGCGTCGTGTGTTCATAGGGGTGAGTGTGCGTGCGTGTTGAGCGTCTGCGTTGTACTGTGTAATCTAAAAAAAAAACACAGTCAGACCTTTTCATGGCTTATACTTTGGAATGGAGGGACACATGTAGAAAGATGGATACGTACGACGACGTAAGATTTGAAAATTGAAACGGATGCAGGTATGAATAGATCAGTAGGAACCATGGGATAAAGTGAAATGGACGGTCATCGATACCAGCGGCAAGAACACGCACGTATTGCGCACCGAGACCACCACCTTAATTAGCATATATTACCAAGTCAAGCAAGTCCTGCAGCAAGTAGTAGATCATCAAGACTAAAAAAATGCTACCTAGCTTTTCAGACTGAATTTAGTTTACTGGGGAATCTAAGTGCATGCGTGATAGCAACAGAAATGCATGTCACTTCTGTCTTTATTTTCCGCCGTTTGCTTGGTAGTAGATCTTTTCCGTTGCAGCGGCTAGAGTATGCTGCTGGTTGTTTTGCATCTTACCACTGGCAGCGTGCGTGCGTGCATGGAAAATTTAAACAAGCGAGCGCGGACGACGACCGAGTTTAGAGACTTTTTTTAGTCTTTGAGACTAAAAAAAAAAAAAATCTTTTTAGTCCTTATCAAACCAAATAGGGAGAGATTTTTTAAGACTTTTCCTTTATTAGTCCTAAAAAAACTCTCTTAGACTTAAAAAACTCTTTTTTAGATGGGCTTTTTTATTAGTTCCTTGGATTAAAAAAAGTTTAGTCCCAGGAACCCAACAACACCACGATGGATGATAATGGTGTAGTAGGAAACACACGCTTTTCTTGTCACGCTAGCGAGCGTCGGATCTCAAGAATGCATTTTGTAGGTCGGATTGGACTGAATAACTTTCATTTGGCCTCTATGGATAGGATTCGTGCCGTAGACTTGGACTAAATGCGAAGGGACATACATACGCAATGCGTCACCAGCATCAGTTTATTATAACAGTGGATTATGTATAAATAAATAACGTGTCAGTCTATTTTTTTCGTAGCGGCTCCTGGTTTCCATCTTTTACTGTTTACTTATTTAAGCAATGGCTTGGCTCACCATATACGTACATAACATCTTTTAAGTTTCGCAAAAGGTTATACAAAATAAGTACTCCTTCCGTTCTAAATTATAGTCCACTTTGGTTTTCCTAAATACATTGATTGTGCTATGCACTTAGTTATACACATTGATTGTACAAAACATGTTTGCTATTTAAGGTACTGCTATTCAACCACCATTCCGGAAATAGAACAAAACAAAACAGTATCAGTATCAGTATCAAGTGGGCGCTACATGTACACAACTCAAACCCCAAAATGGGTGCTGTCTGTCGAGATCCCAATCGACCAAACTCAGGCCACAAGTTCAGTGCAGCAAGTTGTTTTATTTATACTAGTTTTTCAGCAACGGAAAAAAGGGTGTGCCGAGCCCGGCCGGCCGTCAGAAACAGCAGGGCAGTGCACGGGGGTTTGGGTTGCGGAGGCGGCGGCTTGGCCGGCTGGAACGGCGCAAACTTGGAGGCCCAGCCGGCCGGGGCCCCTGGAAAAGAGCAGCACTCGAGGCAGGCCCACGGTTTGGGCGGTTGTCATGTGCCCCTGCCCATCCACCCACAGCGCACCACGTAGGCACGCAGCTTTATAAATTCCCAAGAGCCCACGAGCGGTGCAGCCGTATTCCAGACCCGAGAGCGCGATCGACACCCGGCATCGACACGACGACCAGGATCGCAACCATGGCCGTGGCGTTCCCGCCGCACATGATGGCGCTCAGCAAGGTGCAGCGGCTCTACGACGCCTGCGACGTCGTCTTCTCCTCGCCGGGGGCGGCGCCCACGCTCGGGGACATCACATGGCTGCAGAACATCCTCGGTCAGTTTAGAATTCCGTCATGCCTTTCTTTTTACATGCGTCGCCGCCATCATAACTGTTTTACTTCCCTTGGTAATTCATTGATCAGATGGCGTCCAGGCAGCCGACGTCGGGATCGACGACGGGGAGAAGCCGACATCGTCCTCGTCCGACGACGAGCTGAACGCCAAGAGCCTCCTGCCGGCGCCGGCGTCGGCGTTCACGCGGATCACCTACGTGCACATACACCAGTGCGACGATTTCTCGGTAAGCTACCAGCCAACGGTCGCTGCGTGCAGTGTTTATTCGCAAGCCGGAGGGCCGGATTGGAGTTTGTGCTTGTACCGATGACTGATCCCATGCATCCCGGCCGGCGTGTTCAGATCGGCGTCTTCTGCTTCCCGGCCGGCGCGACGCTGCCGCTGCACGACCACCCGGAGATGGTGGTGCTCAGCAAGCTGCTCTACGGCTCGGTGCGCGTGCGCTCCTACGACTGGGTCGCCGCGCCACCTTCGCCGTCCATGACAAGGACAAAATGTGGCCTGGCCAGGGTGGTGGACGCCGACGTGGTGCGCCGCGCGCCCTGCCAGGCGTCCGTGCTCTTCCCGCACAGCGGCGGCAACCTGCACGCCTTCACCGCCGTCACGCCCTGCGCCATCCTTGACGTCCTCACGCCGCCCTACTCGGAGGAACAGGGGCGCCCCTCCACCTACTTCACCGACGTCCCCGTCCCGTCACTCCCGGGTTTCGCTGTCTTGGAAGAGACGGACCTGCCCGAGGGCTTCACCGTCGCCGGGGCGCCATATCTTGGCCCTGAGCTCACGGTCGACATGGAGGATGACGACGACGACTACGACAGCTATGACGACGAGTAGTTAGCTTAGCTTTAGCCCCCTAGATGATGCATATACTAGAGCTAGCTATAAATAGTTCATAGTTGCAAGCACAAGCTCTCTGCATATCTGTGCATGGCTAGGAGAGTTCTGATAGCAAAGTACCACTAGTCCATAATAGTCTAACACAGTGGTTTCACAAACTGACACCCTTGTAAATAAATCACTGATCTTTTTCTTTCTCTATCAATGTATGCCCGGCATGCTTTTGTCAATGTTTTTTCGAAAAATAATGTGAAACCAAACACAGATGCCTAAAATGTGGTATAGCAAGTTTTAATTAGCTAGCAACCAACCAAATAGTGTCCGTTCGACTGCCCTTCTCTTGGCTTATTTCGACTTATTTTTTGACTTATTTTTTCTCACACGGTACTATTAAATCAGCCTAGACAAACCTCCCTTGTCCCGCCCTCCTCTCCATCTGACAGTGGATTTTTACTAAAAATTTTTTTTCATAAAGTATATGTAGAGCCTTTGATAGGGTAACCCATATGAGAACTATATACTCACTCTACCAAAATATATAGATGTCATTATGAGATGCATTCGGTCAAACTTTCTCAACTTTGACTAGATTTGTAAAAAATACATGCAACATTTATATCTCTAATGATATTATTATAAAAATACATTCAATGAGCTATCTAATGATACTAATTATGTATTAAAAATAAATATTAATATTATTTGATATATAATTAGTCAAAGTTGGAAAAAAATTGACTACTCGGGGGAGTACATGTCCTGGTTGTTTGTGCTGCTTTGTGGCCTGTGACACCCTCACTATCACCATCCTATCCTTGTATAGCCTAATAATGACTTTCTCTAAGTCTAGAAGCCATGAAATTCCTTATGAATATGGAAAAAGTCTAGATCACCCCCAACTATGGGGGTGGAATACTTAACCCCCAAACTATGAAACGGTCTAATTTACCCCCCGAACTTCCAAAACCGTCTACTTTATCCCCCAGGGGCAGTTTTGGACGGCGGTTGCTACAAAGAAACCATGGTTTTGCTACAAATAACTGCATCTTTAAAAATTCATAGTAAATCACGTAAAAAAATCGTAAAATGAAAAATCCAATTTTGTTGTACTCCACATAAGTAGATCTACACAATGAACATATAATATGGTGTGCTTGAGTACATTTTTTTCGGTTACTGTAGCAAAACCGTAGTTATTGTAGCAAACCGTCGTCCAAAACTGCCCCGGGGGTAAAGTAGACGGTTTTGGAAGTTCAGGGGTAAAATTAGATCGTTTCATAGTTTGGGGGTTAAGTATTCCACCCCCCATAGTTGGGGGGTGATCTAGACTTTTTCCTTATGAATATAGTTCGTGACTAAGACCGCAGATTCCGTCTATTAACGAATATGTCACTTTCAGTCGTCTCAAAGTAGGGTGTGTATGACAAACTAAATAAGCTTAGCAAGGTAAAAACAAAATAGAAAAATCGCTAAAAAAAAAGAGAAGCTATTAGACCTAGGTTTTTTTGACTAGATATTAGACCTAGGTTAAAACGGTCGGAGAAAGATTATTCATAAAATATTTTTTTTTTTTTGAGATTATTCATAAAATATGGGAAACTTTCGAAAATCGATAAGAATGTCACAAAATTGATTTGCATCTATATTTTCTTACCATTTTGTTTTGAGAAGTCTACATGGGGAGAGATCCCTCAACTGGATTAGTACGCAAAGAACTGAACCTTTTTTTCGCGAATGCGCACGAGTGTCGATCTTTGTATTAAGAAGAAGCTGAGTTTCTGTACAAGATCAAAGAACTGAACCTGTCCGGGGTGTTGCTTTGTTCATCCAAATTAATGAACTTTGGCTCAGGCATCATGTCCTGACTCAATCCTTTTGAGTGCTCCGTATAACAGCGATGTATCCAATTTGGCATTCCGTTTAATTAAGCATCGATCGGGCTTAACTGTATGATTATATTTTATCCTAAAATTACATGAACAAACGTGCGTGGTCGGGTAATTAGTTTTGTTTCAACTTTTATCCCCACTGCGTGTGTCCATGGACGAAGTCAAGCAAGTCTTAGCCAAGCCCAATGCAAGATACTATGAACATATCGTATTTAGAGCTGCCGGATCGATTTTAATTATTATACAGTGTCGTAAGGATCCAAAAAGTGAATGCGTGATAACATAGCTAGTATGGTATGATTTGATGCTTGATTTGCAGCTTACCGGCCGGCCGGCCACTAGCACCGTGCTGCTTGCGATAAACACGCATGCAGAAAAGCTACTACCGTAGTGCATGCGCTGGACTAGTTAAGGAAAAAAGAAAATACGACGTCGACAAATTAAAGCGTTTTGATTTGATTGCGCTCAAAACCATTAAACTACTGCGGCCACAAGCTTAGCATCGGACCGTAACGCTACGTTGACAAATTTGATTTGTTAACAGTTTCTCTCATCAATGCACCAACTGAAGCGCGGCCAACAGTTCCTCTCATCCAATGCACCAACTGAAGCGCGGCTAAAGCCTGATTTTTTTTTTCTTGATATATATGATCACAACTCTCCCCATGCCATATTATGTATACAAAGGACGTGCGATATAATTAATATATACTCCCCCCGCTCTAAATTATACTTCACTTTGGCTTTTATAGATTCATTTCTTTTTTTATGTATCTAGACATAGTGTATAATCTGCATAGCAAAAAGAATGTATCTAGAAAAGTCAAAAGTGAACTATAATTAAAAGCGGAGGAGTATAATTAACCACTAAGATACATGGTTCACTTAGTGGGTAATGATGTAGACACTTTGCATGAAAAGATAGAACATCTAGTGGTTCACTTAGTGGGGATGATGTAGATACTTTGCATGTTGAGAGAATTCACCTAGTTGGGTTTATTCTTTTATTAAGGGGATGATATGGACTTAGTGGATAATGATGTGTACACTTTGCATGAAAAGATAGAACATCTAGTGGTTCACTTAGTGGGGGATGATGTAGACACTTTGCATGTTGAGAGAATTCACCTAGCAAAGTTTATTCTTATAAGAGTTATAGATAACTTCCCGTGGTTAATGGTCGTCCACGTAGTGAGAGGGCCATTATCTAAGCAAATATAGCGAGAGTGTAGTGACGTCAAACCATAACCTCACCACTTCTGTCTCCCTGTAGTGCCTTTCCCTTTCATTTCACCTTTGCTCCTCTCCCTTCTTGACCTCTCTTGCTTGCTCGGCCTCGTGCTTGTGCCATCAATTTGCTTCCACAAGGACGAAAAATGAAACAATGTTAGGAGTATATGGCCCCCTATCCTCTCTTCACATCTCATCTAAATTAATTGTTCAATTTAGGGTCTACTTTGGATTGCTCTACTCCATAAAAATTAGTTCCACTCCACCAACTTAGCGACTCCACTGAGGAACAACTCCACAAAAATATCTAAATACTGTTCTAGAGTCCAATGCTCGTTTGTCTCTGTTTTTTAAACTTTACACGTTTACCCCTGTTTTTTATAACCGAAGGCTCCAGTTGCCCATGTTCCATATAATGGACTTAAGGTGTTAAGTATAGGCTGAAAATGCCATCTCTCACTCTCGAATTGTCATCCCACTCAACTCTCTCCCTCTCTCACTGCCGAGTAGACCCCGCTGTCAGCCTCTTCCTCTACCTTCTTCCAACCTTTTCTCTTCCTGTTTGAGCACGGGGAGGCATCGAGGCCGAGCTCGAGAAGGAAGCCCTGGCTTGGAGCCCTGCACAGCGGCACGTGAGGCCGTATTAAGTTCTGTTTCAGAGCACGTCCCTTATCCTGGTGATCCGGCAAGCAAGGCCTTGATCTCCACCATGCAGAGACGACCAACACGACGGCCGGCGATCAGTGTGGGTGTGGCGACAAGCATCTGCCGGCTGCCTTCGATCCTGCATGATGTGCTTTGATAAAGTGCTGTTCAGATCAAACACTAATGATATAATTTCTGACCATTGTTTTTGTTAGGACTAGGATTTGCACACCATTGTTTCTGAATCGATTCCCAAGTAAGTTACGTGGCTGAAAACTAGACGCGTCCTGGGAGAAGTTTACTTGGCACACGCGATGCCATATATTATTAGAATTGACAACAAGACAAAGACAGGTTCCTAGGAAGATATTTCAGGGAATATTTGTGGAACCATTCTATTGTGCTTTGACAGAGTGTGGTCCAAATGAAATCCTGTTCAGAATATCACCACATAGCTCTTCACGGATTTTGCAGAAATCTGATGAAACCCTGGTGCTACTATGGAGAAGGGAAACGTGAATTGGCACACGGTATTCTAGCCCGTGCAAAGGCACCCTGTTGAAAATCGACGGCTGCATCCGCTGGTGGCTTCACACTAGCATTTTCAACGGCGGAAGCATACTACTCGTGCTCGTCCTCATCTATGTTGATATGCCCATATGTTTTTCTTCAGTGTATGCTCGTGTATGCTGGTCATTTAAAACTCCGCCTGAAATATAGTACCCCTTTTGTGATTGTGATTAGGCAATACATAATCACAAGTTCAACATCTCAAAAGTATTGTAACAGTTTTTTCTTCTGCATCAGTAATGACTTGTTTAAACACAAGAATAGCCCCAGAGGCATTTCTTCGGCATCTGCCAACAGCATGCCGCAGTGCTACGTCAGCCTATTTTACTCTGCCTACGCACGGTGGGAAAGCTAGAGGCTATTGATTGTCACTTTGTCAGTCTTGAGTCTCCACCTTATCATCTCCTCAGCTCTAATCAATTAACCTTTTGACAACATTCCTCATCTTCGTCTGCACAGGCTTTAAGGCCAAAGCGATAGGCCATCCTTTCTAGGAGATCCTTCCTATCCGGTGGAGAAACCATAACATTCATAGTCACATTCCCTCTCCAGCAAACAATGGCAATTGTGGAGGGATCCTTAGAAATGGAATCTACATGCTTATGCCCTGAAACACTAGAGAAAGTTAGATTGTCATGGTTTCTTTTATCTTCAGATAGGGCATAACATTACCTTCGAGTAACACTACAACACAGCAACCGGGCATCAAGGACACAGCTTGCTCCCCAAATCTGGTGTCGACAAATTGAGCAAAGTTTATGCTCCGTACTGTAAAAGACGGTGGAAGTCAAGTGGGGATGCATATAGTATCCTCCTGCTGATGTACGGAAGCAGTAGCGATAATCCCTCATAAGACAACCTATATGCACATGGACAGGCATCCTTTGATCTAGGCCTTTCCTGAAAGAGAACAGAGTAACTCAAAGTTTGAGTAAAATATGTATGTTCTTCCACTGCTGAATGTTCCTAAGAAATCTTGGATCAGTAAGGAACACCATGTGTTTAGAGCACTTTATACTTACAAACATTTTAACACCAAGTGAAGCTATCTTGAGCTGCCCACCAACTTCTGCATTCAGCTCCAAAATCTCTTTAACTGACTTTGATACGTAATATATTCTCCTCGCATTATCAGTACTTCTAGTCACCAGACGACCTTCAAGTGCGAATGATTCCTTGATGCCAAAGAAGCATATTATACTCTTTATCACCGCTTGATCATTCAAAAATAAGACAGGATCAACCCCTCTCCAACTGCTTTGCTTTTTGCAACTTCATTCTATCTTCTGATTCTGCTTGAGTGCTTTCTACATCACTGAAAACCATTTCAACCTCAGTTAAGTTCTTATCCTTTGAAGTTTGGTTGTCTGTGCTTAAATTATGTCGCGTACCCAGCACTTCAGTGTCAACTTCAGAAACACTGTGCTGTTGGAGTGTCAAAATAGTTTCATAGGGTCTTGTTTCTGGCTCAGGTTCTTTCTGAAACTGCATAATCCTGTCTGTTCCAAGTCTATGCTGAATTTTTGTTCCCTTTATCTGACTGCCTGAAAGATTGCGCAGCATTCAAGTACTATTTATGCATATAGGCATACACGATTAAATGCAAACTTTCTTGAAAGGTATTGAGTGGAATCATCAAGAAGAAAGCAGAGATTACCATTCAAGGGAGACAATTTATGTAGAACTGCGATGAAAAATGCCCCACTGTTTTGGTCATGAGGAACAATCCTCATGCAGCGATGCAGTGGAAATTTTGAACTCACAATGTTCGAAGTGCAATCCAAAATTTTATTGGGACTAATAGAAACTCCAGCCATGTCATGATTAACTTTTTTGTTTCTTCAATGTTAATATTTCTTGAGAAGCTGCTCATATTATCCATCTTCACTTCAACATCACCACACATAGTATGGCTTTCCTCAGTGATATTACTTGCAGGAAACATGCTTGGCAATATTACATTCTTCCTATCGTGTGGAACTTCATCGTGACTCTGAAACCAGGAATCTCGATCTTGTACCTGCAGGAGTAAGAAAAGGAAGGGAACTGTTCGACTAAAACACTGAAATGGAAAAAAGGTTTATTCTAAAAGCAATCATAATTCTACAAACAAAAAAGAGACAACTATAGATCCTCTGCTTACAAATAATTGTCATCTTCAGCCAGCACACATAAACCAATTAAAACAATTGTGATGTCAATTGGACCAAAATGCTCTGAGTTATCAGACATATAATAAGAGAAACCAAAGTAGATGGTATAGACAGAATATAAGGGGGGAATTTTGGGAAAACATTTCAGGAATCACGAACAAGATAAATAAAGTGGTCAAAAGTGATAAGTATATCTATACTTCGAGAGAGTAAAAAATGAGACCTGTGCTGACATGCTCAGTTAATTTCTCCATGTAAAAGATTATTAGTAAACTAAAAACTGTAATGAAAGTAAAGCCATTGGCATAGTATGTTGAGTGTCATAATCATGAATCCAGACACACATACAAAACAGGGCAAAAATTGTAATTAAGAATGCGCAATCTTAATAGATACAACACATAAAAAAGAAAGTAACCAAGGGATCAACCTTGGTATAGATATAAGCACACAAACCTTCCAACTGCTAAGCCCTGGACGCCGGACCAATTCAGGTAGCTCGTTAGAAACATCAAGGAGTTCAACAGAGTTTCCACTTCTTTGAAGGAGCTATATGATTATGAGATACATGAACAACTTGCAAAGCAAATTCATATTACAGCACATATACTGTTAACAGAATGTAAAATGAATAGCGAATGGTATTTGTATGTGGCAGCCTAAAGGAAAGGTTCAAAACTATACCAACATATATGTTTTTTTTTTTTTGGAATTTCACTACAGATCTTTGGAGTTCTAATGAGACCGTTCAGATTGGGGCTTGTGCTTAGGCCGTCTCATAAATCCAGTGGCATGAGCCTGTAAGGCATACAAATTGAATTTTTCCAGAGAACATTTTGGATCTATAAGCTACCATAATTGCCTTATTAAACGACCAGCCAATAAAGCACCCAAAACAATGTGACCAACTAGTCTAGAAGGTTTCAACGCTTCAACAGCTCATATTTTGCTCATATCTAGGCTAGAAGTCACAGGAAATTAACAGCTTTATGTTCAACAGCTAAAAGTAAGAAACTACAGTAGATACCTCAGCTATGACAGCTTCATTTTCAACAGGATTCATTGAACAGGTCGAATAGACCATTCTTCCACCCACTTTAAGTAATGCAATACCTTAAGAAATAAAATAAAACTGTGATATTACATACTGTTAACCTTAAAGCTTCAAATGATATATTTTTCTATCAAACTGTGATATATTATGCAGTAGAACTCCTCAGAAAATCCCTTGTAGAGTGGTAGGTATGTTTAAAAACTCATGGTTTACTATTATTACTCAATTAGGAAGAAAAATCACCCCCAACAAAGTGTCAAATCAATATTAACAGATCCATACCACGCATTGCAATATTTACTTGCAGAAGATGAAGTTGGTTACCCATGCTCGAGTTCCTGAACAACAATAACACATTAAAACCTGAGGATACATACAGGGAAGACAAAGCAGCAGACAAAACAAAGATTCAGTTATTACCACTTTCTCCACATGTCATGACCCTTGCGAATAGTCCCATCACCACTACAGGGAACATCACAAAGTATGCGGTCGAATTCTAACCTTTGTAGTTTGCAGGTATCTTTATATGATTCTAAATAATCCTTTCCGAGAGAACAATAGGGGAAGTTTTCTGCTTCATGGTTTATTACTATTAGGTTGGCAGTGCACATTCTCTTTGTATTATGGATAAGGAGGTCACATCTTCGCACATTGAGATCATTGGCTATCACCTAATCAGCCTCACAAGAAGAAGGGAGAATATATACGTTAGTACATAGATTACCCCAGATTAGAGAGGGGGGATTTGGTTAGAAGTGAGAGGGTAGGAACAGTGACCAGTAGGCCTTTGAGATGGGTGAAGCCTTTGAGCTACTTCTCCTTAAGTTGCAAGGGTACATGGGGCCTCTATATATCGGGGACTATGACTTAGGGACAGAATTAGTACAGGAGATAGACCTCCTAGCCATCTAGGCTCTAGATCCTTCTTAGTTCTTACCATGCCGGTGCCACAGCCTGTACACAAGTTAGCATTGACCCCAAAACAGTACAGCAGGCCTGACTGAGCCGCTTACTGGGCCAAGTTGGTCCTGGGCCATACCAATATAACTAAGGTATTCATTTCTCAGAAGTTTTTGGAAATTCTAACACTAGTTCTACTAGCTATATGTAACAAAACTAAATACTAACAACTAACATGACTCCAAATATCATCAATATAAGAGCAATAGTTTTAGTGCCACATGAAACTGAGGGAGAAACATACCAATGCCCCTGAAGTAGCCCTGGTTCTTTTGATTGGTGAATCATCTCAAGTAACTGAAAAGTTTTAGAGCCTGGAGCAGCACACACTGCACAAGATACGCAGATACATGTGAGTATTGGAGTATTTTGCCATCCAATCAAAATGAAAGAATACCCATTGACACGGTCGGTTTGTATGAGAAGCACAGGATAAGATAACAGAGAAGAATTAAACAGGGACATACTATCAAGAATATGATGATCAGGTTGTACATTCAGAAACAGTGGTGGAACCTGTACAGATAAATTTCAGGTAATGGAACAAGACTTCATCTAAGAGAATTAAATAAACAAGATAACAGAGGTGACAATATTTATCAACAAATTGATACAGGATGCCCACCATGCTAACAGCCTCTTGCCTAGTTATATTACCAACCTCACTCTCATGCTTTAGAAACTTGTGAAAACTGGAAATGAAGAGTGGATCAATAGAATACTCATAGATTAATCGATAGCACATCAAAGTAGAAACATAAATTAACTGTTCAGAATAATAATCGTCTGAAAGTGAAAGAAATATATAACCAACTTCCCCATAACAATTTAAGCTTTTGGGAAAACTGGTTGCTCATAAAAACCAACACTACATAAGCCAATGTTACTAAAATTAGATAAACTTTAATTAGATAATTGTGAACAAATATTCCCTAGGCTAACCTGATGCTCTACCAATCTGCAGTACCAGTATCTGATGCCTATTGGATATCCCGCTTCTTCTGACCAAATACAACTCAGTTTGAAGCCCACTTCAAGACCATCTCCACTCCACCCCCAAATCCTACCATATATTCACTAATGCAAAGGCAAGAGTGTCCCGTATTTACGCTACATAGGCCAAGCAAGATTCATGCAATGGCAAGAGTTAAACATCATGTTGCAATTAATTACCTTTTCGAGTGCCTGGTTTTTCCTCAATTCCTTCGAGAAAAATTCAGATGCCATGCAAGATTGCATGGATACCAAGGCAAGGGAGTTATAGCATCTTCTCCATGCTCATTACTGACCTTTGCAGTGAGTTTTTAATTGTAAATTAGAAAATGCCAAGGATCGAGTAAGGAGAAATTCATAGACGGCAGAGAAAAGGCTACCTCACTCTCCAAAGATCGCCTAAATTCATTTTCCAACTTTGAGCAGATATCTTTATAAAACTGGCAACTGAAAAGGAAAGTAGAAATATAAACATTCAGCTTACATGGCAAGTGCTAGTAAAATATGAAATTATTGTATTCATGTATCAAATGCACAAAAATAAATTTAGCCTTTGTGAGAATAGCATGGTATTGCCTAATGGAATAAACTTTTGCAGTAACTACACTGAAAGGTTTGCTAATGGCTCAATTGAAGTTACCCTGAAACTGCATGGGTCTTATAATAAGTGACAATCATGCATTCCTAAGAATAATTCAGAAGTACAGGTTCCTTGCTGGAGTACCATAAAACGCAGATTGAAAATAAACAATCTAATACAACCCTTGCACATGACTACTTGAATGGCAGATTAACCAGCTATCCAAGTCATGGAGCAGCCAGCCTTTGATAACCAAAGGCTATGGACGCAGGACGAGGAGAGAACATGAATATCTTTGATGACAGTGATCCATGTGAAGTTACTCAAGCCAAGGAATCCAATAGCCAAATGAAGACCTCAGTGGCAATTCATGACTACATTTCAGAGTAACCAGCATTACCAGGCATTGATCCTAAAAAGTCGCTGGTAACGGTTTCCGCAGGACATTCATGAAGGCATCCCACTCCTCCTTGCGGACAATTTGCTGAACCTGCCCAACCAAATATGCAAGTGGGATCACATACACTGACACACATGCAGAAGAACAGGATCCTGAAACCATGCCATTTTCTACGCAACACTGTAACTCCAGATACGAAGACTAAACTCACCTAGTACAAGAGTACATAGTCATTACTGCAGCAACAAAAAAAAAAAAGTTCCAATCTCAACAAACAAGCTGTCACCCCATCGACTGACCCCTGATTTCACTTCAAACCGCGAGTGCGATAGATAGAAAAGAAGCTATGTGAGATCGAAATGGGAACCACACCTTATAGTACTCTTCGAAGGCAGCGTTCTCGAGTACTGGCGGCTGCCGCGAGGGTTTGGCCTCGCTGGCGCCGCTCGTGACGGTGCCAGCAGCGGGAGGGGCAGGAGGATGGATCCGGGGACTGTGCCTCCAGACGCTCTCGAGCGCCTGCGCGAACTGGCGGCACGGCGCGCGGCCGCGCCTCCTTTCTCCGCCCCAGACGCATCGGCCCGGCTGGCCGCCGGCGACGATGCGGTGGTGGAGCGAGACGGGGGTCCTCGTGGCTAGCATGCCAGCTCGTGGACTCTGGTTGCCTCGTGGTGGGATGGGCTCTGTCTCAGTAGGATTAGGATAAAATGTGCAGTTGCTAACCTTGAAAGGAATTGAATGGCATGGCAACCGAGCAGCTGATCCTAATTTCAAACTCTTAGCATGTTAAGTATTTAAATTTACCGAACAATGTGATGATTCCAAGAATTACAGTACATGATATAAGTATTTATACTTAGCGTGCGTTGATTCCCCAAAACTGTAAATCTTATACGTACGTGCAAATGCATGAAACACAAGGACACACAAGAACAAAAGATGACCCGATCAAAATTTGAGTAGCCCAAAACGAACCTAACAACGAGAATATGTTACTGTATTATATATATAAAAAAAACATAGCCATAGTAGACAGAAAATACACACTGTATTACATGGCGCAAGTATACATATTTATACACACAGACATGACTTCTTTGATCACCCACAACCTTGAAGAGAAACCGGAGGTAATATTTGAAAGTACAAGATACCAGATTCCTGCTTCGAATGGCCATACTACCAGGCTTCCATCGCCTGTTCATTCATGTTTCAACAACTATCAACTTCAGTAACTGCACAAACCACCTACCAGATAGGTTCAGTGTATAGTACAATTCTCAAGATGGTAGAGCAGGTGAAGGTAACTTGCACTTTATTTATATATGACACCGGAAATCAAAAGGTTGTCTTGTTTACCAGTACACGACAGCAAAATTTGATACAACAACAAAACCGAAGCACTAGTCCATGTCAGTGAACTTATCACAGTTCACAGACGAATGGAACCCAGCTGGTTTGTGTACAAAGGCGACGAGGCAATCCTCCTTTTCCTAAGGCGCTCCGCGATGATGAATGCCATCTCCAGAGACTGTGAGGCGTTGAGCCTTGGGTCACAGTGCGTGTGGTAGCGTGATCCCAGATCATCAAATGTCACGGTCCGTGACCCTCCAATGCACTCTGTAACATTTTGTCCAGTCATCTCTAGATGCACTCCTCCAGGGTGGCTCCCTTCTTGTTCGTGGACATCAAAGAACGCACGCACCTCGGCCTGGTTTGAACAACATAGCCATCAGACATAGTTCATTTACTTATTCTTCAGTATGACATTGGATGCATAGAAATTATGCTGCACTCCTATCCCCTACCAAGCATTAAGTGATAGCAACAAGCCAACAACCAACAACTTTTTATCCTAATCTTTGGCTGCTGACTCACAAGGATGGTAAAATAGATAGTTGGAAGGACCAAACCACTACATCCGACCAGAATTTATAAAGAATATGGGGCTCGAATATTCGAGGAATATCCAAAAGATTGAGAGAGCAATAGATTTGGGACAATTTCTTTATCAATCGCTTTCAACCTTTTCAAGCAATTTTCAATTCAATGATGATCTCATGGATATATTGTACTATTTATTACTCTGAAACCAAAACAATCAGTATGACTGAAATGATCAGTATAGTGAAGCTATATACCATGTCCCTTGTAAACTCACAATTGCACACTGCATAGACAAACTGATCCCACAAGCAAATAGTCCAACATGGAGATAAGATAGCAAGCAAGGGAAATACCAAAATTCTGTCGAATGAGCGGGTTTTGAGTCCGCAAAGGGGCCTTCATGGTGTTCCCATGCATTGGGTCAGTAACCCATGTTACTATCTGGCCGGCCCCACGTACGCGCGTATCAGGTGTGGAAGTTTCACCCTCATGTTTTCAGGTCCCATTCTTGTGATAATGGTTATTCTCCCAGCCCTGTTTTCGGGATTCAATATATCAACCAACCGTACAAGTTCTGCTGGGTCCATCTTGTCACTAACCTGTATTATAATGGACGAGGAGAAATTTCTCAGAGAATGCCTAAACCTTGAGCTTTTCAATTTTGAAATGCAGAGGTCAAACAAGAGTTGCTAGATGTCAGTATTATATTTACCTTGATACCAAGAGGGTTGGCAATGCCTCGAAGGAACTCCACATGAGCACCATCAAGCTGGCGAGTACGCTCTCCGACCCATAGGAAGTGAGCAGAGCAATCATAATAGAGGCCAGTGGTTGAGTCTTCACGAGTGAGCGCTTGCTCATAAGGCAGAAGAAGGCACTCATGTGACGTCCAGAATTCTGTTGTTGTCATTATAGGGTGATCTAAAGTGAGTCCAGCAGCCGACATGAACCCCAAAGCTTCGTCAACTCGGTGAGCCAATTCCATGTACCTATTCACCATTTTCCACATGTAAACCATGAATTGGCAAAATCAAATAACTCTCGCGTGCTACTGAGTGTGTTGCGGTCACTTGGTGCAAATCAGGATACATCTAGATTCAGGGGAAAGAACATATCCATTTTTGTGTAAACAAATAGCCAATCACTAAACCATGAAATGAACTTAAAATGCACACATCTTAGCAAGAATTGCAATTAACAAAACTTGATTCAAAATAACCCACCTATCCCCCTGTTCACTATGCTCTGTGAAATCAAGGTTCCACTGTGTTACCCTCTGCATTGCAGCATAGCCTCCAGTTGCGAACGCCCGCAGCAGATTCAGCGTTGCTGCAGACTGTGAGTATGCACTTATCATGCGGTGTGGATCTGGCAACCTTGACTTCTCATCGAATGCATCCCCATTGATATTGTCCCCTCTGTAGCTTGGCAACTTCAGCCCATCCCGCTCCTCAAAACCATCTGATCTTGGCTTTGCAAACTGACCTGCCATTCTTCCCACCTAAACATCCACGCATGTTATAGTGAATACAAAGTTATCTGAAGCATAGTTTAGAAATACAACTAACACTGCTCAATTATATATCCTAATTTCTCATGTCAAAAAAGAAATCCATACCATACATTTGAAACATATATTGTGTTATATTAAGATTGATACCAGTTGTAACATGTGCAATTGTTGTCCTTCCATCAATCATACCCCCATTTTTAGTGAAAAACATGCAATTATTACTGGGAAACATAAATGTCATGTTTGTAGAGAAAGAAAATATGATTTAATTTAAGCTGAAAAAGAGGACGCATGATGTCCGATCGATCGATCAACAGCCCAAAAAGCTTTGAGGCGATTTTATTTATAATAGTACTACCTTGACGATAGGCATCTGGCCTCCGAACATGAGCACGACAGACATTTGCAGGAGAACGCGGAAGGTATCTCTGATGTTGTTGGCGTTGAACTCTTTGAAGCTCTCTGCACAGTCACCACCCTGGAGGAGGAAGGCCCGGCCAACGGCGGCCTCCGCGAGACGCTCCTCGAGGGTGCGCGCCTCGCCGGCGAAGACGATGGGCGGGAACGTCTCCACCGTGCGCAGCACCTCGTCCAGCTCCGCCTTGTCCGGGTACTCGGGCTGCTGCAGCGCCGGGCGGTCCCGCCAGCTCCGGACGGACCACTGGCTCGGAGGCCGCGGCGCGCGCGCGGACGGCGCGGGCGCGGAGGAGCGCCCCGCGGCCGCCCCGTCCCCGCCCCGCCACCGCCGCGGCGAGGGCAGCGGGTTTGGCAGCAGCGATGGGGTTGATGGCGCGAGTGGCATTTTGGGGAATGCTGCGGTGGTAGGGTTTTTCGGCTGCCGTCTGCGAACCGGAATCGGATGGTATACGGACGGCGGGCGAACGGAACAGGGAAATTGGCTGGAGGAAGCTTCTGGCTCGCGCTACTGGTGCTGAGCCCAGCTGTGATACGCGTGCTCTCTCGGTTTATGCCTACGACAACGCCGCACGCAGCACAAATTGGCCCTTTTTCGGCTTGGGGCTATATCTTGCCGGTCATCACGGATAACGAAAGCTTTTTGCGTACTTTGTGTCATGTCATGTGGTCCAGTCAGGAGAAAATTGTGTATCGAATCCTCATTTTAGAGCAAGGCCACGTTTAGTTGGCTATTTTTTCCAACGTTTTGAGGCCTTTTGCGAGTTTTCCGGCCTGCCCAACTAAACGGCCTTTTGCTAATGTTTAGCCCGTTCTGATATTTGACAGCCCACAAGCAATCATTGCGGTCCAGGCCCGTCACGGTCGCCTATACCCCCACCCTCCCCGTCGTCCCCGTCATCATTCTCCCCACCCAAAACCCTTGTCTTCCGCCGCTCCATCCGTCGACTCCCAAACCCTAGCCGCCGGTCCCTCCGCCGCCGCCTCCTTCGTCCCAGACCCGCATCACACCACCCGGAGGCGATCCACCCTCTCGGCGGATCTGCTTGGGTTGGCCGGCGGCGATGGACGGCTTTCTCCCGACGGCCACGATCGCGGGATTCAACGGGTCGGCTTTGTAACATCCCAAAATGGCCAAGTGGGCCCAATTCACGGAATGGGCCGACGATGTCAGAAAAACTGGCGGTGGGAACACCTTGTAGCGGGGTTCTTGTACATCAGGACTCGGGGCGCGTAGCGGCTTTGTCTTTGTAGTTCTCGAACCGTGCTTGATCGTTCTTGTTTCTGCACGGGCCGAGCCGCCGAAGTTGCGTAGCGGGGGGACTGTTCACCGATGCTTGTAGCGTCGCCCAGCTGCTGTAACAACCGGATGTTTAGTACCATACCGCGTGAATCACGGGAGTTCCAAACCGACTTAAATACGGGGCCGAGGACGCCAGAGGTAACCTTCGTTAACCGCTTTGAACGAAGCGTTAGGTTAACCGCTTTGAACGAGCGAGGGCGAAGTTCAAGCGGGTTGCTACGCCAGGGGGGACCACTCCTCCGGTAGAGTGGGCCCGTCTTAGCCGGGGCCGATGTTACATTTGGTATTGAGCCAACTCTCGAGGTTTTACGGGCCGTGGAGGATCGGATGTACGGCATAATGCGCATGCATATGCGCGTGGACCTAATGACAGACACGATATGACATGGCATATAGATCGCCCGCAAGACGCGAACACATGGACGTGGCCAAGAGAGGAGGATCCCCGTCGGATGCCCCTGAATAGGGTAAGTCGAAATCGGGCATTCGGCCAGGGGGCGTCGAATCCTTAGGAGGGTGTTTGTAACATCCCAAAATGGCCAAGTGGGCCCAATTCACGGAATGGGCCGACGGTGATTTATAGGCCGGGCGTGGGCGCCCATCAGAAGGGGGTTATCACACATCCGGACTCCGTCTTGTAGCGGCTTTGGGCGTAGTTCTCGAATCTTGTGTGATCCGTTTACGTTTACGAAGCGGGCGAGGCCGGTTCGAGTTCTTTATGGCCGCGGGGGACTGTTTCACCCCAGTGCTTGTAGCGTCATGGCTCTTTGTAACAACCCGGATGTTTAGTACCATACCGTGAATCACGGAGTTCCAAACCGACTTAAATACCGGGGCGGGGACGCGTAGTAACCTTGGTTAACCGTTTTGAGCGAAGCGAGGGCGAAAGTTCAAGCGGGTTGCTACGCGGTGGGACCACTCCTCGGTAGAGTGGGCACGGGCGTCTTGCCCGGGGCCCGGATATTCTGAGGCTTCCCCAACTACACCCGGCTTCCCCAACGGCGGCCTCGTTCCTCAACCTCTCCGGCGGTGGCGGACCCGGGGGATTTCATGTCCCAACAGCCCTCCTTCTCGTCGATCCTCCGCGCGCCGTCGTCAACCACAACAACAGCTACCGGCCGGGGCTTGGGCGGCTGGATCTGAGCGCCGAGCGGCGCGGCCCAGGCATGGGCACGTTCCATGACATCCTGCCCGGCCTTGGAGGGTACTTTCGGGCGGCACCTTCCGGTCACGGTGTTGAAGACGTCGGCGGCGGAAGCTTCGAGCTGGAGGCCACTCGGGCGGCGACTCCGGCCAGGCCAAGCCGGCATGTTCGGCCGGGGCCACGCGGCGGCGACTTCCCGGCCGGAGCACAAGCGGCGGCAGCTTCCACCCGGAGCGCGGCCGGCGGCGGCTTCCACGACATCCGGGGCCTAGTGTTGACGGCGTCGGCGGCGGCGGTTCCAGCCACCCCATGCGTGGCCGTGGTGGCCTCCGTCCTCCTAAGCGGCGCCTCTTGTGGCCGTGGTGGCGTCGTGGTGGCCGATCCAGCGACGCAGTACCTCCACGAGGCCGTCGTGGCCGTCGCGGGCGAGACAACAACATCCTCCTCCTAATGTCCCGGTATGCTTGTACTCCTCCGACAAAAATCCCATGCATTCCTTCTGTTCATTAGAATTGAATGTTTGCTTTGCAATTATTGTTGTTTCTGGAATGCATGAATTGGCTATTCTACGTTAGATGCACATGTCTTCGTGGTCAACAAAAGTTCTGATATCTAACACAAAAGTTCTGAATCATTGGCTTCTCCGGATTTTGAAGAGATCTTTTTTATTTTGAAGAGATTTATTGTGCTTAGAATTATAATCTGATGTGCTGCATGGTGTAATGGTGAAATTGTTTACAAGAACACTAGGAGGCTATAAGTTTTTTTTTAATTTCCTGGTGATGTATTGTGATTCCAAAGGAATACTTGAAATCAAAAGTGCAATGTTAATTATACTGCCACACCCATTTATTCAGAAACAGGGATCACTACACTAGTATATAGACATATAGTAGAAAGTATAAACTTAATTGAATGAAATCTCTGACTTTGTGGTTTCATTTTTTCATGTTAACTGATTGTTTGCTGAAATCCATACAACTTTGCAAGCGAGCTATGGTGATAGAGAAAAACTGGAAAACACAAAATGCAACTTTACATCTCCTGAACAACTATACATGACAGTAGTTTCAGAGACATATTCTATTAGACTGTTACTGAACCTCTAGGCTCTAGGCAAAGATGTCCATCACCGTGGGATTACACATAGTTGTAGACATCTCATATTTGGACTAAGCAATATTCATGTTTAAATGATTGGTTATATGCATCCTTCTTGAAATCCATCAATGCAGAGAAGGAAATAAATATGTATACATGGAGTCTATATGGGGAATTATATGCGTACAAAACGTGGATGGGTTGGGAATGTTTCTTTATCAGTGGCTAATGCATGTCCAGGTCACCTGTATTCCTGTCATAACTAGGTTATGCATCATTTCAGAATAGGACTGACAGGGCTGCATGGTCAACAAAGACCACGACCACGTTCTGTAAGTTGTACTGTGACCAGATGAATCTGGGTTACTGCCCCCTTGGTAAGATGAACAGGTGGGGGTGGAAGAACATGATCGGCGTTTCTACGAAGAAGAAAAGTTGGTACATGACAACAAGATCTTTGGCAACAGACCGAGAGAGCTTAGGAAGATTTGGCGCAACCAACGCAACATTCGACACCCGCATGGGCTTGGGCCGTTCGGCGATGGTTACGTTGATGCCTCTCGAGGAATGGTGGGATGAGAATGAGGGTACCCAGGTACATAATGTTGTTATGTGCACATGCCTTCTCAAGTTGATTGTCCCACGGATTATGCCGACAACTTTGTGCTTCCCCGTATGAAAAAGCTGACTTAAAGGAAGTTCTTCCCTACCGTATGAGCCGGACCGGATGTTTAGCGGAGTGGCAAAGGACGGGGAGACTGCTTATGTTCCAAGTCGCCGCAATGCGGCAATGAACATTAGCAAAGGATGAAGACGAAGACAAAGATGGTGGCAACACCACCGTACGAGCCCACCGGTGGCGACACCACCTGCCGGTACACCACCGCCGGGGGACACCACGACCACCGCACTCCTCAAAGCAAAGGGCAAAGAAGAGGAGTTTGAACGACTGTTGTCTCCGCGCGACCGCTACCGATCAAGCAAGAAGAAGAAGAAGAACCGCACCGCCAATGCCATCGAGGCCGGCCGCACCGCATTTTTTTCCTCCGTGCTCTCTAGGCGGGAGAAGCGGGGAGATCTGCGAGCGTAACCACGAGGCCGAGGAAGCACGCTTCAACACCATGGTGTACCGAGTGACTGATATGGTCCGGGAACTGGTAGAGAAAACTGGAGATAAGGAACTGTGGGTTGGATCCGTGGCGCTGACGGAGTCAATGCCCCGCATGATCAACTTTGAGAAGGCAGGAGATGATGAAGCGAGGATTCTTATCCTCAAGCGCCTAGCTGTGGTGGGGAACTAGAACCTGGATTGCATGCATGTAGGGACGTCGAACTAATTTGTGTTGAGTTGTGTTGTGGACGTAATTTATGTGCTTCTGTAACGTATTCGTATTCGTTGGGTCACTGTGATGTCGAACACTATCTTTGTCACGTGGAACTAATATATTAATGTGTTGTGCTACTAATTTGTGTTGAGTTGTCTTTGTGCAAAATATGAATGAATTGTGCTTTCTTTGGATGAGTTACATTACGTTGCTATGGATTGGAATTTATTTCAGCAAAAGGTTGACATGATCCAAAGTGGTTTTATTTGAGCAAAAGGTTATACGTCTTTGCACCGCATTTCTACTTAAATAGTTGGGGAACAGTACTGATGCAAGTTTTTTGTGTTTGTTTCAATGTGTGCAGATGGCATTCAATTTTGCACCAAGGCGGGATTCATTTGCTCAAAGGAGGAAGAAGCTGGAGGAGGACTTCTATGCAATGCTAGAAGAAGAGGACGAAGAAGATGAAGAAATTGCAATGCTACTTGGTATGTTGGCACTGTATCATGACCATCATGAGAAGTATTGCACTAGGGCAGATTATAGGGTGCCTAAACTTCCTGGGTTGGAATGGGTAGAATCCAAACTAGCCTGCCCATACTCTTGCTACACAATGTTTAGGATGAGCCCAGAGATGTTCTTTAAATTGCACCATATGTTAACAACTGAGTATGGCCTCAAAGACACTACCAAATCAACTGCTGTAGAGGCTTTGGGGATGTTTCTGTGGATTTTAGCGGGTCCAGAATCCTTTAGGCAAGCCGAGGATAGATTTGAGAGGTCACTAGGCACGGTACATGCAATGTTCTACAGAGTGATGAAATGCGTGTTGAAGTTTGCGGCCGATATCCTTAGACCTAGGGACCCAGAATTTAGAACCATGCATCCTAGAGTCATGAGCAGCCGGTTCTTCCACGAATTCAAGGACAAAGATAAGCGCTATAGATGGCAGCCACATTCACCGCATAGTGCCGCAAGACAAATTTACACAAAGACATGAATCGCAAGGGCACGACAACACAAAATGTCATGGCGACTTGTGACTTCGACATGTTATTTACATTTGTCCTCGCCGGATGGCCTGCTCTGCGCATGATATGAGAGTGTTTGATCATGCCATGACTCAAACCGCCAGACTTTCCTCACCCTCTTGAAGGTATACATTTGTACATAGTACTAGAATTGGCCTTTCTAATTTATTTACCTACAACTTACAGGGACTTGGTACTGCTACTCTACTGTAGGAAAGTTCTATGTCGTCGACTCCGGGTACCAAAATCGGCCAGGATACCTCGCACCATACAAGGGGACAATGTACCACGTGCAAGACTACCTAAACGTCGCAGGACCACGAGGTAAAAAGGAGACCTTCAATTTTGCCCATTCATCTCTCCGCAATGTGATTGAAAGGGCATTTGGAGTTCTGAAAATGAAGTGGCGCATATTGTATTATGGAGTCCCTCCTTATCCTGCTAAAACACAAACACACATCATTGTTGCTTGTATGGCTTTGCATAACTTCATAAGGCTGAGTGGTCTAGCTGATAGTGACTTTGCGCTGGTGGATCAACATATTCATTTCGTGCCGCCGAAGCATCTCATGATCGACCTAAAACCTGATGATGCCCCGGATCAAGAAGATGTTGAAGCGATGAATGAGTTCCGTGATTACATTGCGGACCACCTGCATAATAGGTCGTGAGGACTTTTATTTGCATTTGATTTGCATTTGTGTGCCGAGAACTTGTACTATTATTTACGTGATGGGCCTAGTGCCTTATTGTTTAGTTTATTTGCTCGAAAATTTGAATAAGCTTTGTAATTTGCCGGACTGGTAATAATTATAGTGGTGTGCTTTTTTTGGTTCGGTCTGTAAGAACAAAACAGTTTGTAGATGCCAATATTTTTTTTTCATGTGTAATGACATTTGTTGAGTTCTATAATAATGCATGTGCAAAGTTCATGGTTGTTTACTGTTGCATGCAAAAGCATGAAGGCATGCAAACCGGCAAAGATGCATGTTGTGGAATGGAAAGTTGGGGGCAAAATCTGTCTTTGAACACCCTCATTGAATGCATGGAATAGGATGTTGCCAGAATTTGCTAAAATTTTTAACCTTTGCAATTGCTAATATTTCTAACCCTGACATTGCTAAAATTTAGCCTTACAAAAATCTGCCAACTAAACAAGGCCCAAGTATTATGATGGACGGTAAGCTGACTGATATCTACGTGGAGGGAAAGAAACGAAGAGAGAGAACGGGATCGGCGTCTCGCAAGCGCCCGCCGCCACCACCGTGTGGTGATGTGGCGATTGTTGCAGCCAGGGGCAGGCGAAATCATAGTACTTGCTCTTAGTCATATGCTCCAACTGGATTGAGCAGTAGTAGACTATTGAGCGGCATGGTGACCTGCTCCAACTAGATAATGGAAGGGATTCAATAATCATACGATGAGCCGAAACCGCCTAAGGGAGGGTGCGGCCGCACACCAGTGCTGCGGCGCGCACCCCCAGGCTCGGCCCGCCCGGTCTCGGTGGGGTGTCTTCCCTTGTCTTGAAAAGTTGTGGGCGGGCTTGGCTCGCCCGCTTTTGATGTTTTGGGTCGATTTGCTCCCCGGGCTTGTGTTTTGCAATAATGCGCTTTCCTGGATGGCGTACTTTTGGTCGATTTTCCACTTGCTTTTATTATAAATCTGCAAAATAAAATAATAGACACTACAAGTGGAATTTTATTAGTGATAAATGCATATGAGTATAAAAGGTATAGTTTTACTCCCTTTATGGTAGTAAGTTGACGGGGAAAAATATGTCGTTGGTGACCGTCAACACTTGCCCAATGTTATAACCATGATGACTTTATTTCAACTATTGTAACAAGATATAAACAAGTTACGAAACATACCTACGTTGAATCTTTTTACCAATATGAATACCATTTTCGTCAAATAACATACAAAAGTGTATCCCTTTAAGAAACTCCAGCCTCTTCTCTCCACCGAAATCATCGACAAAATACTGTGCAATCCTCTTCTCTCCAAATAAAATCATCGACGAAATATTGTGCAATTGTATTTTCAACATCGGTACAACCTTTGATTATAGCTATCCTCTTAAATTATCTAAGCACGGGCCCTGTGTCCCTCTCTTTTGTTCTATGCAGTGGAAGCTTTATTAAAAAAAATTCTCACTACTATCAAACAACCTGCTTTAAATTCTACCTCACTCGCCTCCATATTAGGAGTCGCCCAACTACAACCATGGACAAGAAAGTGTTGATATTATTTGCTTCCATTCAACCACCAAAGTAAGACATCGATGATGTTGGTACCACTGGCGGACTCAAGGATTTTTCTATGGGGTATATGGGACCAAAACTTCCACATGTAATTTGGTAAAATCTAGTTAGGAATTCGGTAGCTAGACATCTATACAATTTGATTTACAATTTGATATATGGTTGGCAAGTGACCCTGCCACACCGCGTCTATGGCCGCCGTGACATGTGGCGGCAGAATCTTACGCCACACTCGCCACAAACCCAGAATCAAGCTGCATTTATTAGACACCAGAAGACAAGCGATAGGAGGATATGACAAGCATAGGTGTGGCATGCATGCATCTTTGACCGCCATACACAATGTTGAACCAAACAAAGACCACTCTAGTGTGGTTGCCAAAGTTTAGTTGTGGCAAGGAATATGATGGGCAACCAAACAACCCTTAATAATAATATAATTATTCCTTAAAATCAACAATTAACTTCAATATTTCACCCCGGTATAATTCTACACGCAAGTAAGCAATGCATCAACAACCAATCTCTTGCTATCTAAACACGCAACTAACCATCAATTTAACTAATCCACGACTAAATTTATCTACATCTAGACACCTAGTCATTTACTTTCACGGCTAGGGTTTGCAAACCATGGAGAGTTATTGAGGTGGGTGTAGGGCTACGGTCTATGTGGGGATTTTGTAGCGACGGGTCCATCCATCATTGGCCCACCAACGAGCTTCACTAGGAAAATAGGGCTACTTGCCAAGCGCATGGTAGAGAAGGTTATGAATCAAAGTGTGGGACACGGATATTCCTGACCGAGTCAATCATCCTAAACCGTCCCTAACAAAGTGTTAGGAGAAGAGCGTGCTCGTTAGCAATGGGACTTTACCCACGACAAGGGCCGAGACCCGGCGAGAGCGTCCCCATCTCGAATGGGAACTCGCGGGATGCAAAGGCCCCGGGACGGGCTCGAGCTCGTCCCGGAGAAAACTTCCGTCTCGAACGAGCTCCCCGAAGGAGCACGGAAGTACAACGAGCTCCGCCTGGACGACGAGCTCTTTTCCGTCTCGAACGAGCTCCCAAGCACCAAATCCGAGGACGATCGGGAGAATCCGGGACGCGATGATTAGGATTCAGAATCATAGCTACGCGGCCGGCCGCGCAACCTACGACCAGATCTCATCTGGCTGCGCCAAGATCGCCGACGGCGACGCACGGGCGCGGGGTTGTCGGACCACGCCAAATGACGACAAGCACAAGAGACAACCACTACGCGACAAGAACGACCTCGACGGACAAGGTCGAGCTCTGCATTGAGCTCTCCTGGCCACACGTTTTCTGCGACACCAAGTACAAGCATTTAAGGCACGGTGGCGCCTCACGACCTCGACCGCGGACACCGGCGCGTGCGGCCCGAGTGATGCGACGGCGAGAGTATGGAGGCGGCGGGGACGAGCTCATTGTTTCCCTCCGCGCCCGACCGGCCGAGCCGAGCTCGGCGTCCGTGCGTTGTATCGGGATACGGAGCCGCCTCTACCCTACACTACGGCGGCCGGCGAGTGTGCCGAGGAAGTAGGGCGGCGGCCACGTGCGCACGCCGGACAGCCCCAGCGTGCGACATCGCAGGGAACTTTTTCCTCTTCAACCCCAAGACTTGTATTCCTTCTATTTCTAGGTCCTCCGCTCGGTGACCCCTGTGAGCTCCCCTTGCGACTATAAAAGGGAGGGCTCGGCCATCGGGAGAGGGCAAGCTCTCTTGCACACAGAAAACACACACATACACCGCTCGATCGCACTCGCACCACACGAGACTTGGGAGCTCATCTCCCTCTCTCGCCGGCTGTATTCGCCCCGATACGGCGGTTTTGAGCTCGATAGTGCCACACACCGGACTAGGATGCTTTCGGTAGCCCCGAACCGAGATAAACCTCCGTGTCATTGTCCTGAGCTAGGCCATCGTTGCACACATTAGCCGTCGATTCTGCGGGGACGTGGTATACCACCACGGCGGTTGGCGCGCCGTAGGGCAACGGCGCTAGTGTGACGTTCACCACCCGATGGCTTCCTTCACCACCGTTCCGTCCCGGCGCACCCGATGCGCCGGGACCTTGGACTTCGCCAAGACCCGCCTCGAGGGCTCCCTCGTCCGGAGCCACCTTCCCCGGATGGTGCGGGGACGACGATGACGCCCGCCTCGTCGACGCCGCCGACGCCCGTCTTTGGTGCGCTCCGGCCGGGACGGGACTTCGGGTCCGCTAAGCCCCATACGAGCGGCGGCCGACCACTTCTTCATCGTCATCGCGGACGCTTCCGCATCCTCGCCCCGAGCCGACTCGAGCTTTTCCGCGACGTCACCTTCCACCGCCAACGCGTCATCCTGCGGTCGCGCCGGACAGGGAGCCGCTCTCCCGACGAGTTCCTCACGGCCCACGGCGAGATGTACCGCGGGGGCGGCTCTTCCTGCCCGGAGGGCGCAGCACTAAGCTTGGGGGCCCCGGTCTCGAGACCGCGGCCTGGTAGCTTGAGCCTCGCGGGGGTCGACCTCACGCGAGTGCTACATGTGCCGGACAATCGGATGGCGCCGTGCGCTACCCGCAGGGACGAAGTCTTCCCGGAAGACACCCCGCCTCGGGGTCGAACGGGCGGCTCGCTCAACGGCGCCCCCACTTAAGCGGGTGCACGAGCGCCTCGACGAGCCTCGAAGAGGCGAGCGTGAAAATCAAGCAGAACGCGACGCCCTTCTCGAGGAGGTGGGAGGTCGCCCGGCGAGTGCGAGCTCGGGGACGGGAGGCGCGACACCGGTATCGATGAGGCCGACGACCTCCCCCAGCCTTCTGGACGGCGGCGACGAGAACCTCGCAAAGCAGCCCATCGAGCTCCTCCACGAGCTCCCCAAACCCGAGGCACCCGAAGCCGAAGGCTCCACCGGCGGCCGCGCTCCCTCATCGAGAGGGCGCGCAGAGCGGCCGAGTGGAAAGCTCGAGTCACACCGGTGCCTTCGGGAGGAGCACGAGGCCTCCTCCAACCGTGAGGCCAAACCGGGGGAGTCTCCACGTGTCCACGCTCGCCGCCGGGTAGGAGAGAACCGCGACGCCCGGGACACCCTCGACGCCGCGACGTTGCACCTGAGGCACGCCTGGCGTCCGGACACCGAGCCCCACGATCGTCGTGACGACAGCGCGACGATGACCGCCCCGCCGGGTCCTACAAAGAGGAGGGGTGGCCGTTATGACCGCCGAGGAGGATCGCGGCCGTAGCCCGACCCCCGAGGTCGGGAGGAGGCGAGCGCGCCCCCCCCACGCACGCCGCCGAGCTCGGCGGGCGCGAGGCGGAGCTCCACGCCGACGGGAGGAGGCCCCGGGTGTTCGGCTCCCGGGTCACGATGCGCCGTTCCCTCAGCGTTTCGAGCCCCGACCTCCGTCCGTGGTACAACGGAGAAACGGACCCCAAATCTCGGCTCGAGGACTACCGCCTCGTGTCAAGCGGGGGAGCCGACGACGAGCTCTTCATCATCCGCAACCTCCCCTCGTACCTCGCCGACACGGCCGCGCCTGGCTCGAGCACTTGCCCGCGGGTATGATCGACACCGGCACGACCTCCGCGATGTTTTTCGTTGGCAACTTTCAGGGACCTACTCGCGCCCGAGCAACATGTGGGACCTCCGCGGCCGCAGGCAGCGGAGAAACGAGAGCCTGCGTGACTACATCCGGCGCTTCTCAAGCTCGAACGAGCTCACGACGCCACCGATGCGGGAGATCATCACCGCCTTCACCTTCGGCATGACCTGCGAAACGCTCATCCGTGAGCTCGGCACTCGCAAGCCCAAGATAGTGAAGGACCTCCTCGACCTCGCCACGAACCACGCTGGGGGCGAGGAGGCCATCTCCGCAGCCCTTCATGGCACCACTGGCAAGGGCAAAGAGAAGGCCGCCCGATGAGGCCGGCGGCCTCAAGCTCGCGGCCCAAGAAGAAGAATAAAAACAAGCATCGTCGCGGGCGGGGCGACTTCGTCGCGGTCGCCGAAAGAGGAAGCCAAGCGTCAAGGCCACGAAGCCCGGCGCTCCCAAAGACTTCTTCGAGAAGAAACTCGACCTCCCCTCACCCAACCACGAGGGCCCGGTCAAGCACAAGTTTAGAGATCGCAGGCTCCTTTGGAAGTTCGTGGCAAAGCGGAGATGGAGAGGGCGCTGGCGGGCGAACGCCGCGAGGGCGAAGTTCGACGACCAAAGGGCGACAAGGATGTCTTTTTTGGATGGCGCCGTCAATGTCGCCTTTGGGGGCCCACCGGTCTGAGTCCAAGCGCCGCGAAAACTCCTGCAGCGCGAGGTCCTCTTCACCGAGCCCGCGACGCCCTCCTACCTCAAGTGGTCCGAGGCCCCGATCACCTTCGACAAGAAGGACCATCCCGTGCACGTACCTGTAGGATCTATGGACGCCTAGAGGGGGGGTGAATAGGCGTGACCTGTTAAAACTTTCTGCAAAACTTCAACTTGAACAGAAGTAAGAATGTTGCGCGGCAAGACCGCCTTTGCAACAGCGCTGCACCGCCCATGTACAACCCGATAGGATCGAAGATGAACAAATACTTGAAGTAAAGTTCTAAACAAGTCTAACGAGGGTAGAGTAGATAAGCAACAAAGCGAGTGCATATATTGCGGAACTTAAGAACAGAGGAAGCTCGAACCAAAGAGGTCAAACCCTAGAACAAGAACTGTAAATGCAAAGAAAGTAAATAGCACACGGTGACACAAGATTTGACCCGTGGTTCGGCGTTCCACCAAAGGTCAGCCTACTCCACGTTGTTGAGGTTGCCACACTAGGCTTGGCTCACCACAAAGGTTAGCCTTTTCCCTCGTTCACAAGTCTAGGAGTGAACCCTAGAGATGTGGGGTGATTTTCTTGATTTAGAACGAGGTTACAAACCTCCCTAGGCTGCCACACAAGTTGGCAAGCTCTAGGGCGACGCCTAGCCGGCTAGGAGCAAGCTCCAAGAGTAAAGAACCCTAGCACACCGGCCAAACGCGAACCAAATGCTCTTTCAAGATGGGGAACGTGTAGATCCGGTCTCCAATGCGATTTCCCTCTTTTCCCTCAAGTTTTGATGGTTGGATTCGAGATCTCACTTGGGGAGTGGAGGAGGAGCAATGGAGGAGAGAGAAAAGAGCTCAGTCGATGCGCTCGAAAGTGAACGATTGGAGAAGAAGCAAAGGACCGTTGTGACGGACAGAAAGGTATTTATACCTCTCTGCGCAAGAATCGGTCGGAAAGCGCACGGCACCGCGAAAGGTCCTAATGGCTAGAGGGGGGGGTGAATAGCCTATTAAAAATTCTTGCAACAACACTAAGCACCCGGGTTAGACAATAAGGTGGCGTAGCAAATAAGCAATGCTTCAACTAGCTAAGCAAGCCACAAGTCACTTCTATTGTCTCTAATCCACACAAAGGTTATGTCGCTAGATTACTCCTAGGTGAACAAGCAATTCTAACTAGATTACAACTAGGAGCTAACAAGGCTAAAACAAGCTAACACACTACTCAAGCTAAACAAGCCTACACAAGTATACTAGTGAAAGTAATGCAAAGAGGCTAGAGTACAATACCACCGCGGAGTGTAGAGGTGGAAGCCAACCACCGTGATCACCGAGAAATCTCCAACGAGCAAGAACGAGTGACACGATGATTTTTCACCGAGGTTCACGTGCTTGCCCAAGACGCTAGTCCCGTTGTGGCGACACACTCACTTGACGGATGCTAAGCTTAATGGCCAATGCCAAATCCCCTGGTGGGAGCTCAAGCAACCGATCACAAGAGAGGGTCCAACAAGCCACGAGCAATCCACTAGTGCTCCTTTCGCGAATCTCCCGCGGGGTAAGGAACGACCCCTCACAATCACCACCAAGTGTGGCCTCAAACAAGCTCTACTTGAGCTCAACACCGCCTCTTACTCCAAGCCGCTAGGGAACCGGGCAAATTCCCAAGAAAACAAAAATCCCGCGGCTTCTCCAAGGATGAAGTGCCTCTAGATGCAACCGATGATGCAATACACTTCTATCACTCTCAATCTCACCAAGAATCCGAGTTAGTGGTGAAGAGATGAGTGGAGAGGAGTATCAAATGCTCACTAGCAAGTTGGAAGCTTCAAATGTGCAAGAGAGAGCCTAAGGAACCAGCCAACCAAGTATATATAGGGCTCCTCTCGAAATGGAGCCATTGCTCCAAAAAATTTGCTCTCTGCAGCGGGGTGACCGGACCGACCGACCGGAACCACCGGTAGTGTTCAATCGCGAGTCCGGCCAGCGCTTCGGTCACAACCAACAAGGGTTGGGCCCACCCCGCACCCTTCCTTCGTGCATCCGATCAATGGATCCGGCCGACACCGAAAGCTTCCGGTCCCAGGTCCGGTCACCGCGTCAGGCAAAACCCACCGGGGGCTCTCGCGAGCGCCCGGCCGACCGGACGCTCCGATGAGTGCGTCCGGCCGCACCGGGCGGCGTCCGGGTCGCCCCCGGACAAATGCTTCTCCATCTTTTCTTTCCTCATTGCTTCAAACTTGCCAGCGCCTCTTGCCGTAGGTTGCCAACACGTCAAGATGATCACGTTATCACCAATGTTAGCTCGTCGAGATGTTAGGCAAGATCGAAGTTAGTGCTCTCATGTCCTAAATGCAATATGCAAGTCAATTGGACCTAGAAGCACTTCACCAAAGGATTGTCGCGGCATTCCCTCTTGATAGTCGGCTATCTATCCTATAATGTGATCACATGCTCTATCGTGTCTTGATCTCCAGAAGGAAAACCCTATCAAGATACCTTTGCCTTGATCTCCGGGTTCCTCTCAAGCCGATCACCGAGCTTGACAATCCATCATGTCCATCATCATTGTCCATGTTCATGATCATCATGCTCCTTGTCATCCTTCTAATCCTATCTCAAAGTCATCACTTTAGAGCAAAGGATTAGTCCACAAGTGTGTCATCAATTTCCAAAACCAAACATGAGATTTCAACTGCCGCGCTCCACTAAACAGGCAAAAGAATATCAGGTTTTGCTGGCTGTTTTGTGGTGAGGTGAAGGTCAGGGTGGTAGGTTTTGAGCATTTGATTCGACAGTTGAACTGATGTGCTAGAATCCCTCTTAATAGTACGGCATCCCTAAAACTCAATAAATGAAATATGAAAATACTACGCTTTGCTGAGTTGGGGTGGCCTCCACTGTCGAATAATTGTACCTACAACCTGTACATCTTCATCTCCTCTTATTTTCTGCATGTCATCTTAGCCAAAGTCATTAGTTCCTTAATTTGGTGGTCATCATCGCCAAAACCCACTTTAGGGCTTGATTGCACTTATAATCTCCCCCTTTTTGGTGATTGATGACAACCCAATTAGAGCTTACAAAAGATATGTAATAAAGGCTGTAAACTTTTGCACCAAGGATGTAGGAGCCTCCCCCTAAACATGTGAATTGGATTTGAATTTCAATTTTGACATAAAGGTCAAATTATCATATTTTAGGTGTGAATAGGGGCCTCCCCCTACATCCTTGCCTGCTGTGGGTGTGCTGAAACAAGTGTCATAGGAATAGTCATGAAAGAATATGCAGTATGACAGTTCAAAGCACCGGCGTAAACCGACCGCACAGATGATGCGCGGCCGCCGCCCGTATGTATGAGCGACACTGCCGCGGTCACTTATGCAGTCAGCTCAACATCACATTTTCATAGCAAGACATCAGATAATAACCCAACAGAATTAAGCTAGATGACAGGAATAAACAGAACACCAACAGACTGAACCAAGTTTGATACAAAGAGCGTCAAATAAGTGGCACTTATTACATAAAATAGTTTTGTTCGAACTCTCAAACTCACAAACTAGCTAAAGCGACTCTCAACGGATCTGCATCGAAGACCAAACAGCAGGGCGTCGAAAAAGTTGACCCCTCTAATTTTCTCCCCCTTTGGCATCAAGTACCAAAAAGTGGAGAAAAGAAGAGAAAGATCACTCACTCCTCATCTGTGTCCTGCTAAACCCTGTCCCAGTCAATATCATCAATTGGAGTGTGCCTCTGAGCTGCGGACTCCTCCTCATCGGACTCTATAACAGCACGTCCTGCACGGTGAGTGGTGGCAGTGTAGTGAGTGGACTGAGTAGAGCGACGAGGTGCAACTGGCTGAGGCTCCTGGTACTCCTGAGACTGGTAGTAGGCCTGCTGTGCTGCACCAATGGGCTGCTCCCACCAGCTAGAAAGAGGATCAGAGTACCCCTCTGAGTGGCTATCACTGGAAAACTGAGGTACCTCAATCTGAGGTGGAAGTGGAACTGGTGGCAGTGGTGCTAACCCCTCGCGCTCACGAGTGCTGCGAAGTGTCTCTCTCACCTCCATCCTGGTGTCATATGACATCTGAGAGGCATAGGAACAGTGCCCAAATATGGCCCTCATCCAGTCTTTCACCTTTTTCTTCAGACCACTGCTGCTGCCCCTATGGTGTGGCTTGAAGCGAGAGGATTCAGGAATGTCCTCACGGCCCCTGGAGGAGCCACCTGCTGTCTGCTGAGCTGCTGCAGCCTCTCTTTCCCTCCTTGCTGCAGAGGGCATGGCCTTCTCAATGTTGTACACATTGTGATACTCATCCTTTGGGAAAACCTTGCCTGTTACTCTCTCAATCATGAACATCAGATAAGGGGCATAGGGAAGGTGCCTCCTACCATTGTTCATAGCATGTGACAATTTTGCACCCACATGAACCTAGGAACATTGAATCTCCTTCCGAGTGTATCTTGTAAAGCACATTCCTAGTGTAAGCATTCACATCGAAAGGCGCACCGCCCTTTGGATCAATAGTGACACGGATCGGGTTGTTCAACACATAGTAAAGATCCTTCAAACCAACTTCTTTGCCGTGGCTGAAGATGGGTTTACGAACAAGTGTCTCACCTCATTTATCTCAAATGGTCGGCCGCCATGGAGGCCATCAAAGGTCCCGTGAGTAGCACCAAAACCCAAAATCGACGAAAGCTCTTAAAAGCGATGCGGTAGTGAATCTTATCTGTCATCCGATTGCATCACATCATAGTCCTGATCCCGTAAGTAGGTGGCATGAAACCCGACTCGAAATCTCCCCTGTTCCAATCATAGTGAAAGGACATGATGTCGGTGAGATCAAACTTGCCACAAGTCTCAATAGCAGAGTTGAAAGTAGGATTGTCTTTTCTTTGCCATTGCACTAAAGTCTATGTAATACATCGACAATCATGTTCTTCTTCTTTATTGAAGATACGGGAGAGATAGAAATCTGCGAGTGAAACTCATTCCAACCTTGGATCAACTCCCTCCATCCTAGGAAGATCATAGGCCCTCTTCTTCCTTTCATTTGTGGCCCGCCCTCTCACTTTCTTTGTAGTTGGTGATTGGATGCACAAATGTGTTGACAAACTTGCTCAAGACAAACTCACCCCTCAAGCGGCACCATGTACTCATCATCAAATCTTTGTGATGTGCTGCGGAGTACCTTGAATGCCCTCGATCCGATGGTGTGTCCAATCTGGCCAAACACATCCTCTGCAGTGGTCGTTCCCCTGGGGCTGAGCCGCCGAAGTCACCTCTACCCCGCCCTCGTGCGTGGCGATGCGGCTCCACGGCCTTCCTTTTGCCCTTTGATCCCTTCCTCCATCCATCTATGCAATACGGGAAGTCGCTATTAGAACTGTTTTGAGCAGAATTCAAGTACAACTATAGGTAGGATTTAAGCAGAGAGAAATACTGAAATTTGACCGACCGGAAAGGATTTTTCAACCTTCCGCGGCCTTTGCGGCTGCCGGCCCGCGACGCTGCCAGCCGAGATTTCTCCTTCGATCAAAGTGCGGTTTTGCTCACTTGTTTACTTCCTATCCATAGTAGTGCTTGACACTCTAACAATTTCGGATAAGCGATGTAGCGAAAAATGTCTATTTCTCCATGAGTTGAGTTTAAAGATTGATTATGATTATAAAGTAATTCCGATTCCTGAATCTAATCGATTTGAGAGTCATCATTTTTAATGAATCGAGGGATATTTGCTTTGTTTTGAAACAGCTAAGGATGTAAATCCTATTTGGGGACCCAGCGGTGCCACACCCTCCCCCTTATTCAAATGAACTTTGGGACTTTCAAATCCATTCGATTCAACTATCAAAAACTGCTTTTTAACACTTAATAATCAGCCTAGAAACTAAAATCCATGAAGAACATAGTCGCATTGCATAGATCGAGGTGAATCCATTCGGTTTAGGGTTAGGTGCCTTGGTCAAACGTTGAATGGAGAGGGAAGAAGAGAAGGGGGAACCGGCCAAGGCCCCCCGACCGTAGCCTCGACGAGCGGGGAGGCGGCCGCGGCGACGCGGCACCGCCGGGCGGCGGTTCCCAGCGGGCGAGGAGAAGGAGGCGGCGCGCCCGTGCGACAGAGGGGAGAAGAAAGGGGCACGGGTTGCGTCGATGCGGGAGAGAGAGAAAGAATTACCGCGTGGGCGGATAGATAAGGTTAAAGAGAAAACGGGCCCGGTTAGAAAGAAGATGGATTCGCTTCGTCGAACTCTAGGCGCGGCACCGCCCGAGCTGCCCGAGCGGCATTGCCGCTACAAGGACAATCCAGCCTTCGGAATTATTTGCCTCAAATTTGACTCTCTTTTGTTTCAAATGGCTCAACAGCCTCCCCCTATCTCATGGCCGAAACACACAGTCAAACGAGAACCATGGTCATGAGCATAGGGTTCTCTTCTTTCAAAAACAATTTGAAACACCGAATTTAAGATTTTCACAATAATTTGCCTACACATGCTAGTAATCAATCGGCATGACATGACGAGTTCAAGCGAGGTTCACGAGAATCAAGTATATTTAGCTCACTACGCAAAGCCGCGAACCTTGTCTCGTCCGAGAGGCTTAGTGAAGATATCGGCTAGTTGTTTTTCGGTGCTCACATGGCGAATGCGATATCTCCTTTAGATTAGTGGTCTCTCAAGAAGTGATGACCGGATGTCTATGTGTTTTGTTCTAGAGTGTGCTACGGGTTATTTATGCGCTTGATGGCACTCTCGTTGTCACAAAGAAGAGGTATCTTTGTGAAATGACATCCGAAATCTTTAAGGTTTGCTTCATCCAAAGTAGTTGAGCACAACATGCATCGGCTCGCAACATACTTTCGGCCTCGGCGGTGGATAGGGCTACACAATTTTGCTTCTTAGAGCTCCAAGACACCAAGGACCGTCAAAGGAATTGACACGTCCCCGAGGTGCTTTTTTCGATCTACTTTGCAACCGGCATAATCGGAATCGAATAGCCAAGTAGATTGAACTTGGAACCCTTGGGATACCACAAGCCAAGGTTCGGGGTGTGCACTAAATATCTCAAGATTCTCTTAACCGCCACATTGTGACATTCTTTTGGATTGGCTTGAAATCTAGCACACATGCACACGCTAAGCATAATATCGGGCCTAGATGCACAAAGGTAGAGAAGAGAGCCGATCATGGAGCGATATACCTTCATGTCCACGGCTGGACCCTTCTCATCAAGATTGAGATGTCCATTGCTTGGCATTGGAGTGTTGATCGGCTTTGCCTTTGCCATGTCAAACTTCTTTAACATATCGTGAGTGTATTTAGTTTGACACACAAATGTTCCTTCCTTCATTTGCTTGACTTGAAATCCAAGGAAGAACTTTAGCTCACCCATCATGGACATCTCGAATCTCTTTGTCATTGTCCTACTAAATTGCTCAACATACACATAATTAGTACTACCAAATATTATGTCATCGACATATATTTGGCACACAAATATATCATTTCCAACTTTGTGTGTAGAGAGCGTAGGATCGGCTTTGCCTATTTCAAAGCCTTGCTTGAGCAAGAATTCCTTAAGGCATTCATACCATGCTCTTGGTGCTTGCTTAAGCCCATAGAGCGCCTTACGGAGTTTGTAGACATGGTTGGGGAACTTGGGATCTTCAAAACCCGGTGGTTGCTCAACATATACTTCCTCTTGTAGTGGGCCATTGAGAAATGCACTCTTGACATCCATTTGAAATAGTTTGAAATCATGATGGGCAGCAAAGGCTAGAAGAATGCGAATTGCTTCTAGTCTTGCCACCGGTGCATATGTTTCATCGAAGTCCAAGCCCTCTACTTGAGTGAAGCCTTGAGCGACCAGTCTTGCCTTGTTTCTTGTCACCAACCCATCTTCATCTTGCTTGTTGCGGAAGACCCACTTGGTACCGATGATATTAGCCTTGGCTCTTTCCACCAAGTCCCACACTTGATTTCTTTCAAAGTTGTTGAGCTCTTCTTGCATGGCCAACACCCAATCCGGATCCTTCAGAGCCTCATCTATTTTCTGTGGTTCCAAACATGAAACAAAAGAGTAATGTTGACAAAAGGTAGCTAAATGAGATCGAGTAGTTACTCCCTTTCGAAGACTCCCAAGGATATTGTCAACAGGATGATCTCGTTGTATGGTTTGTCGAAGTCGTGGATGTTCAACCCCATTTCCATCTTCTTCTTGATCTTCTTCATAGTTATCATCGGCCTCAAGGATTGGTGAAAGATCAAGTGGCTCAATAGGTGGGGTAGGAGTTGGATCACTTTGCTGTTGAGGCGGCGTGGCACCGCCACGCTGGGGTCTTGCACTACACGCCGGATGCTTCCAACAGCGTGTGCCGCACTTGATCTTGGAGTATGTCGGCGGAATCTTGTGCAAAAATGGGTGGTGGATCCTCTTCATCGCCAGCCTTGGCCCTCTTGTGGTCTTATGTCGCCAATTGCCAATTGCTTGATTGTTTCACAAGGTGGATCCTCCTTTCCTATAACACTTTGATCAACTTGCTCTACTTGAGAGCCATTAGATTCATCAAACGTCCGTCTATTGTGACTTCAACCCTCCCTTGAGTTTTGTTGAAGACACTATAGGCATGTTCGTTTGAGCCATAACCAAGAAGAAAACCTTCATCAACTTTGGGTGCAAACTTAGAGGTTCGAGGCTTTTTGTTAAGAATAAAACACTTGCACCCAAACACCCTAAAGTATGACACCTTGGGCTTGTTACCGGTTAAGAGCTCGTATGAAGTCTTCTTAAGTTTCTTGTGTAAGTAGAGGCGGTTTATGGCATGACAAGCGGTGTTGACGGCTTCACACCAAAAGACATCCGAAGTCTTGTACTCATCAAGCATTGTCCTTGCCATCTCTATGAGTGTTCGGTTCTTCCTCTCTACTACACCATTTTGTTGAGGGGTATATGCAGCTGAAAATTCATGCTTGATGCCCTCTTCATCAAGAAACTCTTCAACTAAGGTGTTCTTGAATTCGGACCCATTATCACTTCTGACTTTCTTGACAAGTAGGTCAAACTCTCTTTGTGCCCTTCTAATGAAAGTTTTCACCTTCTCTTGTACCTGACACTTATCAGAGACAAAGAACACCCAAGTGAAACGGGAATAATCATCAACAATAACCAAACCATATTTGTTACCCCCGATGCTAAGGTAGGCCACCGGTCCAAAGAGATCCATGTATATCAACTCCAGAGGTTGAGTGGTGGTCATCACGCTCTTTGGTGGGTGAGGTGCGCCTACTTGCTTTCCAGCTTGGCAAGCGCTACAAATTCTGTCTTTATCAAAATCAACATTTGTTAGTCCAATGATGTGGTTGTCTTTCTGCAGTTTGGCCAAGTTCCTCATGCCAACATGTGCTAGATGGCGATGCCATAACCAGCCCATGCTAGATTTTGCCATTAGACAGGTCTCAAGCTTAGTGTTACTTTTGTTGAAATCAACTAAGTAAAGCTTATTCTTGAGTTTGCCTGTAAAGACAACAGAGGAATCCTCCCTGCGAAAGACTTCCACACCAACATCCGTAAAGAGACAATTGTAGCCTTTCCCACATAATTGTGAGACCGACAACAAATTGTATCCTAACGAATCAACATGCAAGACATCTGAAATATCATGTTCAGTAGTGATAGCAACTTTACCAAGACCCATCACACTTCCTTTAGCGTCATCTCCAAATCGAATGATGTCATTTGGATCAGCATTAGGAGAGTATGATGCGAACATACTCCTTTCTCCGGTCATATGATTTGTACATCCACTATCAAGCACCCAACTTGATCCACCGGAGGAGTATGCCTGCAAGACAAGTTTAGTTCACAAGTTTAGGCCCCCCAAGACTCTTGGGACCTTTCATGTTAGTCACAAGAACTTTGGGAACCCAAATAGAGGTATTGCGATAAAGATTTCTATCTTTGCTCATACACTTGGCATACCCCTCCCCCCTTGCTGTTATTATGTCTCAACTCAAAACATGAGCTAGAACCTTGTTTTGCCTTTAGTTCTCTCTTTTGATAAGAGTTGCTTCTTGGCACGGCCCAGACAGTGTTTCTTGATTTCTGGACATGAACCTTTGGCCTTAGAACTTGCTTCTTGACCTTGTTCTAAGTAGAAGAGTAGCAGATGGCCTTCCCTTTTGGTGGGGGCGCGGCACTGCCGTGCTTCATCGCGCACCTTTGCTTGGCGGTTGTCTTTTCGACACGCTTTTGTGTCACACTGCGTGCGGACACCTCTCTGTATCTACTAGTCCACTGCTCAAGAACTGAACACATTCAATTCCATTGATTACCTTTCGGCCATTGGTTTTATTTCCTTGTTTGTGTCCAAGTCCATCCTTGATTTTAGGATTTCTCCCATCAATATATTGTGGCCTCTTTGGTTGATTCTCTTTGCCACTAGCCGACTTCTTGCTGTTTTGACATTCCTTTCCAACCAAGTTGTTGAGCCTAGTGATCTCCTTCTTTATGGTTTCCATCTTTGCAAGGTTGGTGGTATAAGCATTCATATCAACATTAAGACATCTACCACATCCTTGACTAGTGGAGGAAGTAGAGGTGTCCCCTGTGGTAGAGTTATGTGAGTTGCTTTCCCAAAGAGTGCTATATTGTGACTCAAGTTCTTTGTGCTTTTCTTGCAAGACACAATACTTTTCATTGAGTGTCACAATAGCCTTCTTAGAGAGAGCATGGTTCTTTTGCTCATTGGCTAAGCCTTTGCGCAAGGTTTCCATCTCACTTAATTCTACCACATGAGCTTCCTTGCGAGCAACATATAATTTTTCCAACTTTGTGAGATCTTCATCTCTAGTTGCTAGCTCAGCTTGAACATCCTCTAATTCCTTCACTAATTGAGTGATGAAAAGCCTAGTCTTTGGATCTACATTCTTTGTGATTCTAACATATTCTTCATCATCACTAGATCCACTTTCATCACTAGAACTTTCACTAAGATCACTAGAGTCATCACTATGGTGAGAAGAAGGTTTGGGAGTGGATTTTACCTTCTCACCCTTTGCCATAAGATAAATGTGAGGGGAGATATCATCATCATCATCATCGGTCAAGTTGTTGAAGAGCCTTGGTGTTGAGAATGTCTCTTGCATAGCAAGAGTGGCAATGTTCACTTCCTCTTCACTTGACTCCTTGGTTGAGTCCCACTCATGGCCGATGTGAGCTTCTCCCATAGACCTTCCCTTTCTTTTGTAATCTTGCTTCTTTTCTTTGCCATTGTCTTTCTTGTAGTTGTTGCCTTTCTTCTCATGTGGACAATCGGCAATAAAATGCTCGGTGCTTCCACAATTGAAGCATGTTCTCTTCTTCTTGTTGGGAAATTTCCTTGGCACCATTTTGAAGCCATTTGCTTTCATCCCTTTGCCATACTTCTTCATGAATAAGGCCATGTCATCAATCTTCTTAAAATCAGCCCCATCATCTTCATCTTCACTTGAGGATGATGTATTGTCAATATTTTCTTGCATCTTCTTCATTTCCTTGGATTGACTTGTGGATGCTTGCTTGCTGCCCTTGGTCTTGTGTGATATGCTTGATTTGCTTGCTTTGCTTGCTTTGAGAGCAACTTCTTTGATTTTCATTCCATCAAGCTTGGCTTGCAACTCTCTAAGCTTTTTTCTTCTCATTTGCTTCCTCTCTTTTGCATATCAAAGGTAAGCAATCTACCAAGCACGTCATTTGGAGTGAAGTGCTCAAACCTTTTCTTGTCTCTAATTAAGGTGACCACGGTTTCATTTCTTGGTGCATAGGCTTCTAGCATCACTTTCACCACCTTGTGATCATCTAGTTCTTCATCTCCATATCCTCTAATCTTCCCAACCAAAACCATCAATCTATCAAACATCTCTTGGGCCCCTTCTCCCTCAACTATCACAAATCGGTTGAGCTTGGCCTTCAATAAGTCAATCTTGGCTTTTCTCACTTTATCGACACCTTCATGTGCAAGGATCAAAGTGTCCCAAATCTTCTTTGCCACATTCACATTCATCACCCTATTGTACTCATTTCCATCTAGAGCACTTAGGAGGATGCTTGTAGCTTGACCATTAAGGTGGGCTGCTATCATCTCTTCATTTGTGGCGACTTGGGGTTCACCGGAGGCTCATATCCACTGCACACAATATCCCAAAGACCGGGGTGAATGCCATTAAGATAGGCACTCATCAAATGTTTCCACTTGGCATAGTTTGTCCCATCAAAGTGAGGCAACTTCCCCGCGGGAACATTGATGAATGATTTCTTTTTCACGGTTAGAGAAAAGATTATAGTTAAAGGATATGGTCGCAAATTTGTTGTTGTTCTTTGCTGCACTCTTCCTTCTTCTTCTCATTTTTCTTGTTCTTGGTGGAGTATGAAACATCATCATCACCATCATTGGAGCTACTTGATAGCTCACTTGACAATGCCTCTTCCTCTTTCTTCTTCTTTTCTCTTCTTTGCTCTCCTTGCGGCTCTAGCTTCTCAGTGGCTTTTCTTTGCTCTTTCTTGCGCGAAGCTTCTCGGCAAGTTTGATGCTAGCTTGCTCTTCAAGCCTCTTTCTTTCTCGCTCTTCTCTTCTTGCGGTTCTTCTTGCTTGCCTTGCTGCAATTCGTTCATGATCGGTTGCATCTCCTTTGATTGTGCTCTCGCTGGCTGTACTCAAGGATATGTCACCTTCTTCTTTCTTTGTTTCCATCGTCATTGGTGTGTGACGACCGGACTTCCCTCCTTTCTTGAACCCTCCGGTATATCCATACTTCACGCGGTGAAGCGTATCACAAGTATCCTAGCTCGATACCACTTGTAGGATCTATGGACGCCTAGAGGGGGGTGAATAGGCGTGACCTGTTAAAACTTTCTGCAAAACTTCAACTTGAACAGAAGTAAGAATGTTTTCTTGCGCCTTTGCTTGCCTTACAATGGCGCGGCTTTGCCCGCATAACAACTGATAGGATCGAAGATGAACAAATACTTGAAGTAAAGTTCTAAACAAGTCTAACGAGGGTAGAGTAGATAAGCAACAGCAGGCAGATATATTGCGGAACTTAAGAACAGAGGAAGCTCGAACCAAAGAGGTCAAACCCTAGAACAAGAACTGTAAATGCAGTAAAGTAAATAGCACACGGTGACACAAGATTTGACCACGTGGTTTGTCGCCGCCACCAAGGCTGGCCTACTCCGTTGTTGAGGTTGCCACACTAGGCTTGGCTCACCACAAAGGTTAGCCTTTTCCCTCGTTCACAAGTCTAGGGGAGTGAACCCTAGAGATGTGGGGTGATTTTCTTGATTTAGAACGAGGTTACAAACCTCCCTAGACTGCAACACAAGTTGGCAAGCTCTAGGGCGACGCCTAACCCGGCTAGGAGCAAGCTCCAAGAGTAAAGAACCTAGCACACCGACCAAGCGCTTGAACCAAATGCTCTTTCAAGATGGGGAACGTGTAGATCCGGTCTCAATTTGCGGTTTCCCTCTTTTCCCTCAAGTTTTGATGGTTGGATTCGAGATCTCACTTGGGGAGTGGAGGAGGAGCAATGGAGGAGAGAGAGAAAGAGCTCAGGTCAGTCTACTTCGAAAGTGAACGATTGGAGAAGAAGCAGTGACCGTTGTGACGGATAGAAAGGTATTTATACCTCTGGCGCCTTGATGTCGGAAGCGAGCTTGGCGGCATCTTGCGCGCGATGCGTGTGGCCTTCTTTGCGCTCCACTAAGCTCCACTAAGCGGGCAAAAGAATATCGGGTTTTCTTTGGCCGTTTTTGTGGTGAGGTGAAGGTCGGGTGGTAGGTTTTGAGCATTTGATTCGACCCTTTGAACGATGTTCTAGAATCCCTCTTAATAGTACGGCATCCTAAAACTCAATAAATGAAATATGAAAATACTACGCTTTGTTGAGTTGGGGTGGCCTCCACTATCGAATAATTGTACCTACAACACGTACATCTTCATCTCCTCTTATTTTCTGCATGTCATCTTAGCCAAAGTCATTAGTTCCTTAATTTGGTGGTCATCATCGCCAAAACCCACTTTAGGGCTTGATTGCACTTACGATTACCGCGTCGGGCGCTTCCGCTCGTCGTTGACCCCATCGCCGGAACCAAGCGCCTCGGGAAGGTCTTGATGGGCAGCGGCGGCGGCCTCAACCTCCTCGTCGACACCATGGAGGCCCTCGGCATCCGCGCGAGCTCGACTTGACCTTCCACGGACCCCATCCACGGGGGTGGTGCTAGGGAAGCGGCGTTCAGCTTCGGCCGGATAGACCTTCCGTCACCTTGGCGACCCGAACAACTTCCGTAAGGAGGTGCTCACCTTCGGTGCTCCGTACAAGAGCGTACCATGCGTTGTTGGGGCGGCCGTGCTCTGCGAAGTTCATGGCCGTCCCCAACTACACGTACCTCAAGCTCAAGATCCCGGACCGAGAAGGGCGTGATCACCTTCGAATGCGCCTTCAATTGCGACAAGGAGGGCGTGCGATCTGCCGAAACGCCCTCATCGGTCGGAGCTCATCCCGAGATGCTCGCGTGGGTGCTTGTGCGGAGGACTCCGCCGAGGGGAAGAAAGTCGCGAGCACGTCCGGCAAGGTGGCGAGCTCCTCCGTCGAGCTCGAGAAGGTGGCGGGATCCTTCGAACCGGACGAAGACGCCCAAGGCGGTGGTCGACGGGAGGGCGCACCGTTCGCATCGGTCTTGCAGAGCTCACTCCTAAATAGGAAGCGGGCTCGTCGGCTTCCTCAGCGCGAACCTCGGCGTATTCGCGTGGAGACCCTCGGACATGCCGGCATACCGGGGAAGTCGCCCGAGCACTCCTTAAACATCAAGCCCGGCTCTCGGCCGGTGAAGCGGCGGCTCCGGCGGCCGGCGGCGGCGGAGGCGGCAAGCAATCGCCGAGGAAATAGATAAGCTCTTAGCGGCGGGCTTTGTTAAGTAGGTGTATCATCAGGAGTGGATAGCCAACCTGTACTAGTTAAGAAGAAGAATGGGAAATGGAGAATGTGTGTTGATTATACGAGTCTCAACAAGGCATGCCCAAAGGATCCGTTTCCTTTGCCGCGCATCGACCAAATCGTTGACTCCACCTCCGGGTGCGAGACGCTCCGTTTTCTTGACGCATACTCCGGCTATGATCAAATTGCGATGAACGAGCTCGATCAGCTCGCCACCTCCTTCATCACCCCCTTCGGCGCATTCTGCTACGTAACCATGCCGTTCGGGCTAAAAAACGCCGGCGCTACCTTTCAAAGGTGCATGCATAAAGTATTCAAAGAACTTCTCGGGAAGCGCGTGGAGGCATACGTCGATGACATCGTGGTCAAGTCGAAATGCACCGGAGAGCTCATCCCCGACCTCAGGGAAGTCTTCGAATAGCTTCGCGAGTTTGGGGTAAAGCTCAATCCCGTGAAGTGCATGTTTGGAGTCCCGCGAGGAAAGCTCCTCGGCTTCATCGTATCTGAGCGCGGCATTGAAGCCAACCCCGAGAAGATCGAGGCCATCCGCAACATGGGCCCTATCAAGAACGTCAAGAGCGTCCAGCGGCTTACGGGGTGCCTCGCTGCCCTTAGCAGGTTCATAGCACGGCTAGGCGAACGTAGCCTCCCGTTGTACAAGCTCCTGAAGAAGTCAGAGCGCTTCGCCTGGACCGACGAGGCCCAGGCCGCGCTCGACTCTCTAAAAGAGCTCCTGGCGAGCCCGCCCATACTCACTCCACCCAAGCCGGACGAGCCGATGCTACTATACATCGCGGCCACCTTGCAGGTGGTAAGCACGATGCTCATGGTGGAGCGGGAGGAGGAGGGCCACGCGCTCCGGGTGCAGCGCCCGGTCTACTTCATCAGCGAGGTCCTCTCCGACACGAAGACGCGGTATCCTCAGCTCCAAAAGCTTACCTATGCGCTCCTCATCACACGCCGCAAATTGCGACACTACTTCGACGCCCACCCGATCACGGTTGTCTCCAAGTTTCCGCTAGGCGAGGTCATTCGTAGCCCCGAGGCCACGGGACGCATCGCTAAGTGGGGAATCGAGCTTATGGGGTCGGACATCTCATACGCCCCCGGGGCGCCATCAAGTCTCGGGTCATCCCCTACCCGTGGCCGAATGGACGAGAACCACGGCTTGCCGCCAAGACCCGCGGCGTCGAGTGCTTGGGGCGCTCTGCGCCCCGATGGCTCGGTGAAGAAGTGCGGCGCCGGAGCGGGCCTGAGTCTTCGTCTCGCCGTAGCGTGCGCATGAGGGTACTCAATCCGCCTTCACTTTCGCCTCAAACAACGTCGCCGAATATGAGGCTTTGGTGAGCGGCATGCGCATCGTCATCGAGCTCGGCATCAAGCGTCTCGAGATCAAGGGGACTCCAAGCTCTTCGCGGACCGGGCCCGCGAAGGAGGGCGGCTGCGTCGCCCCCCGATGATCGCGTACTCCGCAAAGGTCGCGCGAGCTCGAGGAAGCAGCTTGACGGGCTCGAGTTCAAACACATCGTCGCCAATACAGCGGCGACGCCGATGTCCTCGCCAAGCTTCGGCTCAGTCGACTCCGGTACCGCCGGCGTCTTTGCGCCGCGACTAGTATATACCCTCTATCCGACTTGAGGGGAAGCTCGAACCCACGCGGGACCCGTCGGGGACCCGTTCGTTCCCTCTCCCACCAAGGGGCGAGGACCACTCGAGCTCGAGCTCACGGAGTGGAGATCGACCACGAGGTCAACTCGCTCGGCTCAGGGTCCTCGCAGCCCGAGACGGAAGTCCGAGGCTCGGCGGCGGCTCCCCATCCTAGCATGGGCGTGGGACGGCGGGCTTCCTACGGAAAAGGAAGGGCCCGGACGGGCATCGCCCCGCCGGCCAAGTCTTACGCCATCGTCGAGCGCGAGCTCTATAGGAAGAGTGCGTCGGGGTACTCGACGCTGCATCACCTTCGAGGAAGGGCGAGCTCATCGGGAGAGATCCATGCCGGCGAATGTGGACACCACGTGGCCCCGCGAGCCCTGGTGGGCAAGGCGTTCCGTCAAGGCTTTTATTGGCCGAGCCCGCGGTCGCCGGCGCCCACCGGATCGTGCGCCGTTGCGGGGGTGCCAATTCTTCGCCAAGCAAGCGCACCTTCCGGCGCATGCCCTCAGGGCGATCCCCATCACTTGGCCCTTCGGCGGTCTAGGGGCTCGACATGGTCGATCCCTTCACGAGGTCGCGGGGGCTTCACCCACCTCCTGCGTCGCCATCGACCCGGTTTACCAAGTGGATCGAGGTGATGCCCATCTCACGCACAAGGTCGCAGAGATAGTCAAGTTCTTCGACGGCATCATCCACCGCTTCGGCGTACCAAACTCGATCATCACCGACAACGGTACCAACTTCACGAGGCGAGATCTTCCTCGGCCGGTGTGGCGACCACAACATCCGGGTGGACTGGGCCTCCGTCGACCATCCGAGGATGAGCGGGCAAGTCGGCGCGCCAGCGGTTTGATCTTACGAGGGTTGAAGCCACGGATCTTCAAAAGGCTGGAGAAATTCGGAGGAGGGCGATGGCTCGGCGAGCTCCCCCAGATCATATGGAGCCTCGGGACTCTGCGGCAGAGGAGAGCCACGGGGACCCCCTTCTTCCTCGTCTTCGGCTCGGGCGCCGTGCTCCCCCCCACCGACCTTGACTACGGTGCGCCGCGAGTACAGCGTACAATGGCGCCGGCAACCGGACCTCGGCGGAGGGAGGCGGCGGACCAGCTCGAGGAGGCCCACGAGGTCGCGGTTGCACATTCGACCAAGTACCCGGCGGTCGATCTTGCTGTTACCACGACCGCCACGTTCGACGATGAGCTTTCAACGTCGGCGACCGGGTCTGCGGCAGTATAGGGCACGAAGGAAAAACACAAGCTCTCTGCGCCCTAGGAAGGACCGTTCACCATCGCGAGTTCTCCACCCGGGCTCATACAAAATCTAGGACTCCGCGACGCTTGAGCTCGTAACTCTTGGAACATCGAGCGACTACATTGCTTTTACCCTTAGATGCATTTTTGTAATGTCACTTTTTATGCGAACTCGAATAATAATGACACACCTCGATCGAAAGTTGTGCAAGCATTCGATCCCTTTCTCGCCGCGGTACATTAAGCAATGGCTGCCCTTTACCTCCGGCAAGGCCCGCCCTTGCTCGGGGGCTTCGGGGGACGGGCGCACACCCACCTTTTTCACGAACTCTTTTTTTCGCAAAAACACGAACACTCGAGGAAGACCTCGACCAGCTCAACCTTGCACTCGTTATCGATCTTTCCGATGGCGTCGGTCAGGCAAGTTAAGGGGCTCGAGCAATATCTTGGCGAGGTCCAACACGCTTGCCCAACGAGCTCTAGCGCCCCCCCGCGACCAACGAAAAAAGGGCCGTTGCCTCGATCGATAAGATGCAAACTCGGAGAACTACGAGCTGAGTCGGAAGTACAATCACGGGGAAGATAAAATGAGTGATCCATAACATAAGATAACTTGTTATATTTACATCTTTGCCCCAAACTTCGGGGACTTTTTGTTCATAACAAAGGCGGTGCCTCGAGCTACCTAACCCTCGACCTACTCCTTATCGCCGGGGCGAGTGCGTCTCCACTTCCTCTTCACCGGCAGTGGACTCGAACACCTCAAGCTCCTCGACGGCGAGCCGGAAGAGCTTCCTCGCCAGCTTCATTGAGCGGGCCTCCGCGGCGGCCACGACGTTGTCGGCTTCGGCGCCTTGGCCGGCTCGGGCCAGCCCTTGCCCATTACCTTGATTGAGGCTTCGAGCTCGGGGGTAGTGGGCGAGGACCGGCGGCGCCTTATGAATAACACGGCGGGTGTTGTCTCTCACCACGGCCGGGCGCGAAGTACCGGTGTGCGGGACCCTCCACCTCCTCAACTCAGAGGGCCTCGCGGGCGCCCTCGGCGTCGGCTTCGAGGTTGGTGTGCTCGCTCTCCGCCTTTTGTGCCGCGCCCTCGGCCTTCGTCGCCGCTCAAGGAGACCGAGAAACCTCGACCTCCTTAGGCGGAGCTCCTCGGCCTTACCTTTAAGACCGTCTGCATGACCACGAGGTCACGCGTCCGCTCTTGAAGGTCCTTCTCCTTCGATCCCGGCGGCTGGTGTGTGCTAGGGAGGACTCCGCCGCGGCTAGAGAACTGTCCCTCTCCTGGAGCTCTCGAGCCAATCCCGCCGATTTCTTCTTCTCAGCTGCAGAGGAACAAACAAATCAAGCCCATGAGATCCAAAGGAGCAAGAGAAAGAAAGCGCCTTACATGCCAGCGCTTGATAAAGCTCTTCCCGCTCCTCCCACAAGGCAAGATTCTCGGCGTCAAGCGGATTCTCTCGACCTCCGAAGCACCAAAAGCGAGAATCGACCGTCGGCGGCCTCGTGGTCATAAACTAAGGTACCCGCCTATCAGCCTAGGAGCTCAAGGACAAAGGAGAAAAGACAACGAGCTCGAAAAGGAGTCACTCACCTTCCAATTCGGCCTCACGGTCCTGGAGCGCCTTCCCCTTGGCGTCACGTTCCCTCTCCGGCGTCGGGGCCGGCGTTCGGCGGCGGCGCTCGAGTTCCTTGTCCTCAAGGCGGCGGAGGTCATCGAGCTCATACGCATGAGCTCGCGCTGCGGCGACTGCGTGAGCAGCGAGCTCCTCCTCGCGCTTCACTTGCCGCCACTTCCGCTGGTGGACCGTCGGCGGCCTCCTCGAGCCTCGGCGGCGGCATGCTCACGGACCTCGCGGATATGCCGCAACATCGTCGGCGCCACCCGGAGCTCACGGTGCGCGGCGGACACTTGGCCGAGCCCCCTGGCTCGTCGGGACCCGGGCTACGCCCTAGCCTCCCCGATGGGCCCTCAATCTCGGTCCGGCCTCCACCACGCGGTTGAAGCCGACCCACCACGTCCCTCAAATCCTATGGAAAAATGGGTTAACGTCAAGAGCTCAAGATCGGGCAAAAGGCGAGCACGGATGAAGTCCTTACCCCGATGATGTGGTGGAGGCACGCCGGCCCCCTCTCCGTGGGAAGCGGTGGCACCTCCGCGGCGACCCGGGGGGCGGGCGGCGTCGTCCCCACCGACCCACGGCGGACGACCAGCGCGGCCGGCTCGCCGCCCGGCCTCCAATGAGCTCTCCGGGGGCATCCCGGCCGATGATGTGCGGACGGATCCGGGTCGGGCTCGTTCGAAGGGTCACCCATGCACCAAGTGGTGACCTCGTCCACTGGCGGCCGATGGTGGCGGGCTGCGTGATGCCCATCGCGGCGGCAGTGCAGGCGGGCGCGCCACAGGGGACCCTCCGTGAGCACCCAAGAGTCTCCACGGCGGGCTCATCTACGACCGCGTCGCGCGCGCTCGCATCTTCGAGCTCCTCCTCACGCCTCGCGGTCTCCAGGGCGGGTTCGTCAAAGACCGCATCGCGCATGCCCGCATCTCCGGACGCCTCTTCGTGCCCTGCGCCCGGGGGTGAGGACTCACCCTCGTCGGGGCGATCTGCGCCCCAGTCGTCCCCCGGTCTGTCCCTCCCCCGGTGAGCCGGCGGCATCCGGGTGCGTGTACGTCCTTGCACTCCCTCTCCTTCTCGGGAGAACCGAGGTCGATCACCTCGTCTCCACGCGCTCTCGACACGCGGCGATGGCGGGCTTGACATCGAGATCCTCCGGCCCGCGGCAATGAGCGATCGGCGACGCCATTGCTGAGTTACGGAACGGAGCTCGGCGGCGACACCGGCGCTCCCCGCGGATCAAGCTCGGCCCCATCCCCTCCCTCGGGGGTGGGGCGACCACGAAGGGCTGAGCGATGGGAGGAGGAGGATCGACCGCCGAGCTCGACACCGTAGTCACCTTGAGCCGCTTGAGGGGATTAGGAGCTCCCAAGGGCTTAACCTTCTGCCTACAAGACAGCGGGAAGAAGGCCGAGGTTAGCACTGAGGAAAAGAAAAGCTCGGCGGCGGCGTGTGCCGGCGAGCGGCGAGCTCCAACACTTACCCGATGGCTACGCGCCTCTTCTTCTCCCTCTTCTCCTCTCTGCGGGCTCGGCGGCGCTCTCTTCCTCTAAGCACGGCTCGAAGGAGGGCCGGCTGCAGCGCGTGCGTCTTGGCCGTCGAGGTCGTCGGGGCCACCCGGGGCGATGATGTCACGCGCTCCTCCTCGGCGCTGGACCGCGAGCTCTTGCGTCTGGCGGCGTCGTCAACCTCCTGCGGCTCGCTCTCCTCCGATGACTCGGCGTCGGCGGCGGCATCGGCAGCAGCGGTGTCGGCGGCGGCGGCAAGATCGGGCGGGTGCGGCGGGGCGCCACGAGGGGAAGCGATAGGCCTCGCCGGCGGGAGGTGGGGCTCGAGGTACACCGCCCCGACCTGCGAAATCCAAAGGAGACTGATTCTTTAGACACGATGGAGCTAACTCGATCATTAGACAAGGAAAAGAACTCACCAGCCTCCGCGTCCCCGCGTCGGGCAGCGCCATGGGAATGTCGTTGGGTTCTGCTGGGATTTTGAAAGGCTTCCGGTTCCTCTGCGAGCGATGTACTCCACTTCGTCGGCCAGGAAGCGGGGTGGCGGTCACCGTGCCCTCGAAGGGCTTCTTCTCCTCGGCCATCTCCCAGATGCGGAGAACTCTCCGCCTCAGGGGGACAACTCCATGCCCGAGGGCCCAGGCGTAGAGGAGGGGCTCCGTGAGGTTGGCTGTAAGGTCCTAGATGGCTAGAGGGGGGTGAATAGCCTATAAAAATTTTCTACAAGCTCAACTAAATAAACCAATTAGTAAAAAAAACGGCGTAAAGTGGTTTGCACTAGCTCTAATGGTCTTGCAAGCCTTCTAGTGACAAGACTAAATATGTTATGATTTCTAAGTCACACAAGGTCTATGTCACTACTCTAACTAGTGAACAAACATAATATGGTCCTTATGCTAGCAAGAACAACTACACAAGGCAAAGCTAGCTCTCTACTCAAGGTAAACTAGGAAGATAAATACAAGAGTGAGAGCGATATACCAACACGTAGAGGATGTCAACCAATCACCGGAAGTAGAAGAACAATCAATCACACGAAGGTGATGATCCACACGTCGAGACAATGAACAAGTCGATTTGTTCACCGGGAGTTAAACTTGTACACCGACAAGTTACTCTCGGTTGTGCCAACCAACACAAGGATGGTGTTTGAGCTAGGCGGTGCCCTTGCTAGCCTCAACACACCACTCAACAAGTGTGGTACCCAAGACACGAGCAATGTATTCCTTGCACTTTGTCTTCCCGACGAGGAGTGCGTAATCCTCTCACAAATCAACCGGAGGTGGCCAAAAAACAATCACCTCTTCTTGCCAACAACTCCACCAATCCTCCAAGGCGGCTAGGAGTGGTGTCTCCAAGAAAAACAAGAGACCAACCGGCTCACAACGATCCCCAAGTGCCTCTAGATGCAAGAACTTCGATGCAAATGCACTTGGATCACTCTTCTCTCAAGAATGAAGCTCAAATCAAGAATGAGAGAGGAGGGAGGCTTTGCTTGCTTGCTCTAGCTTGTTAGGAATGATTCAAATGACCAAGAGAGAGAGCAAGAGGCAGCCAAGGGGGGTATAAATACCCCACACCATGAAATGTGGCCGTTGGGGGAGAAAACCACGTTTTTCGCGGCGGACGGGCCGGCCGGACCCGGTCAACACAGAGACATGACCCAAGCGATGCCTGGACCCCCCCCTTGGGCGTCCGATCCACGCGTCCGTTCGGTGCTTCCGGCCAAGACCGGAAGCATCCGGTCGGTGCGTCCGGCCGCCCTCGGCCGAAAGCTCCAAAACATGCTCTCGGAATTTTGACCGACCCGCACACACGGTGCGTCTCGTCACTTTCCTCCGGCTTTCCGGTCACCGCGTTCGGTCACGCTGAAGCCGCGAAAATCCATCGTTTCGTCGCCATTCCTTCGCCTTTGCTCCAAACTGACTTCCGCCACTTGAATCTTGTTGCCGACACGTCGAAGAACACCTCGACACCATGTGTTAGCATTTTTCGAAACATTTTCACCAAGTACGGAGTTAGCTCTTTAGGTTAGAATGCATGCATATGAATTTTGAACCTAAAGGCACATGAGGACCGATATGTACGATAAGTTTCCCTCTTTTATAGTACGGCTTATCGATCCTATAATCACCCACACCCTCTATGGTGTCTTGGGTGTGAAATCAAAAGCCCTATGGTTATACCTTTGCCTTGGGGATAATTGATCTCGAAACTCCACCGAGTTGCATGCTTGATCAACTTTTGGGTCACCTCGAACCCTCATCCATGATCACCACACACCAACTCCGGCACGACCAATCTCAATCTAGTCAAACACTTAGCATCGAGAGATTGGTCCTTAGGTGTCACTAATTAGCCAAAACCAAACAAGAGATCTTCATTGGCGTGCTTGAGCTCCACCTTTCGAGGCGACCTCCTTGACGATCGGTACCGGTTGGCGTGGGGGAGCTCCCTCCCACGGGTTGTCTGAGTCGAGGAAGACCCAGTGGTGGAACCTTGGAAGGGGATGCTCCTTGTCGTTCTTCAAGTAAAACCACTCGTCTCTCTCCACCCTGTGTTCGACGGCGAGAGACGATGGTGGGATACTTCTCCTTCCGCGGCCCGGGGCGGGGCTGCGGCGATGCGATGCAGCTATGGGGACGGCCTCCTTCAAGCCGTCGGAGTCGTGCGTGACCTTCGTGGAAGAAATGCTTGAACAACTCCCGGTCGGGCTCGATCCCCAACCATCCCTCGCACAAGGCGGTGAAGGCCGAGATGTGGAGGATGGATGCGTTGGGATTCGATCTTGCGGGCTCGGCGCCCCAAGACACGTGGCGGCGGCCGGAAGAAGTCGAAGACGCCGGGACGCCGAGCCCCCCGGAATGGAAGGCGAAGGAGCGATGTAGCCATCCGGAGGGCTCGGGAGGCGTGCGTCGGGGTGGCACCATCCACTCCCCGCGCTCCGGTCGGCGACGGAAGGCCCCGTCGTCACGCTCGGCGGCATGTCCTCGCCGACTCGGACGGCGACCACGAGCCCATAACTCCCCCCGATCCGACGGCGATGCTCGGGAACTGCTGGGAAGTTCTCTCTCTCTCTCTCTCTCTCTCTCTCGCAGCGGCGGTGGCGGCGGCGCAGATCTAGGGCGGAAAGGCAACAACGGTCTCGGGTGGCGAAAGGGGGAAGTGAAGGGATAACCCTAATCCTCGCCTCCCATTTATAGGAGGAGCTCGAATCCACCGAGGAAAACGGGCCGGAAGGGCCCACCATTTCCACTAACCCATCCGCGCCCTCGCGAAAGACGCCACGTGGCGAATCCGCGGCACCGCTCGCGGTGCACTCTGGCCGCCCTAACGGTAACTTCCTAACGGTAAATCTTTCCTTAACGCTCTTTTTACCGCAGCGAGCACCGGCGGAGCTCGCCGCTAACGGCTGACCTCGACGTGCTCTTCGCGAATAACTAGCTCAAACACAACCGAGCTCCGTGTTCGAAGGTCGGCTCCCGTGAGCTCGGCGGCCGCCGAGACACCCCGAAAGGCAAGGGCGTGGAGGAGAGGCGTCGACGGCCCATGCCCCGAACGTCCTCTCGAGGACTGGGGCCTCCATCCGTCGCGCTTGAGTCGCCCGGCGATCGCGAGCGGCCTCGTCATCCTCCACGGCAAAGGAGGCGCGAGCCGCCGAGGATCCTTTCCGGGACCTGCGGTGACTATAGAGGGGGCGGGTCTTTGGAAAACGAGGTTGGCCGCAAGGCGGGCCGGATGAGCGAGCTTCGCCCGAGCGTGAGCTCGGACCTCACTCAAGCAAATCCGCTTTAAAGCTCGCAAGAGCACCGACTTACGGCCTACACGCGGTAAAGTCGGGTTGAGCTCGCCGCCCTTCTTAAGGAACCTAAAAGGTGCATCACTGGCAGCTGGCGTTCGTCATAATAAGCCTCGCGAGGATTCTATGCGCCCCTCCCGTAGGCTCGGGGCTACACCCAGCCGATGACTTCAGCGGCGCACCCGAGCAAAAAAATATGGTCCCTAACGATGACGCGACGAGGAGGCGGTAGCGCACAATGGTTAAGCCCCCCTCTCCGCGCTCGGGGGCTCTTGTGGGACCTGAGATATTCCGGACCGAGTCAATCATCCTAAACCGTCCCCTAACAAAGTGTTAGGAGAAGAGTGTGCTCGTTAGCAATGGGACTTTACCACGACAAGGGCGAGACCGGCGGCGTCCCCATCTCGAGCGGGAACTTCGCGGGATGCAAAAGGCCCGGGGCGGGCTCGAGCGCCGTCCCCGAAAAACTCCGTCTCGAACGAGCTCCCGGCGGAACAGGAAGTACAGCGAGCTCGCTGAGCGGCGAGCTCTTTTCGTCCCGAGCAGCTCCCAAGCACCAAACTGGAGGGCGATCGGGAGAATCCGGGGCCAGCGATGATTAGGATTGAGAATCATAGCTAAGCGGCGGCGCCGCAACCTACGACCCGGATCTCATCTACTCACGCCAAGATCGTCGGCGACGCAGCGGCGTGGGGCTGTCGACCCCGCCAAATGGCGGCAAGCACAAGAGACAACCACTACTGGCGACAAGAACGACCTCGGCGGACAAAGTCGAGCCTACGCATCGAGCTCTCCCGGCCACACGCGTTTTTCTGCGACACCAAGTACAAAGCATTTAAGGCACGTGGCGCTCACGACCGACCGCGACACCGGCCGCGTGTTTGACCTGGACAGTACGGTGACGGCCAGAGCACGGAGGCGGCCGGACGAGCTCATTGTTTTACCTCCGCGCCGACCAGCGAAGCTTCTGGCGATCAACCCACGTGCTACATGTCGAGATCACAGACGCCCATTCCACACTACGGCCACCCGCGAGTATGCCGGAAAGGGGGCGGCGGCACGCGCAAGACGTTTTACACCGGCGTGCACGACATCGCAGAGGAACTTTTCCTCTTCACCCCCAAGACTTGTATTCCTTCTATTTTCTGGGTCCTCCGCTCGGGACCCCCGTGAGCTCCCCTTGCGACTATAAAAGGGAGGGCCTCGCCCATCGGGAGAGGGGCAAGCTCTCTTGCACACAGAAAACACACACATACACCGCTCGATCACACTCGCACCACTGAGACTTGGGAGCTCATCTCCCTCTCTCGCCCGGCTTGTATTAAGCCCGATCACGGCGGTTTGAGCTCTAATAGTGCCACATTGGACTAGGGTGCTCGGTAGCCCCGAACCAGTATAAACCTCCGTGTCATTGTCCTTGATCTAGGCCATCGTTGCACACATTAGCCAGTCGGTTACTGTGACCGTGGTATATGACCACGACACAAAGAGAATGAGATGCAAGAGGATTTGCAAAAGGGCGAGCAAAGTCTTCTCTATGCTCGTCGCTTAGATTTTTGGTAGGTAGCAGACTCGTAGCCTAGACGATAAAAGACAGTTGTTGCATCATAAACAACATGGGAGATAGAGAGCGCTTGTTCTCTCAAGAGGATGATAGTAAGGTGAATGACATTTAAGATAACATTATTAATACATCTACTTTTTTTAATTCTTGACCAAAACAATACTTAGCAAGCTATACATTAGTTATAAACTGTTATCCATTAGTGGATCCTGCTAGTCTCTAGTATTACTAGAGAGAGATGTTTGCCTATATCAACCTATGCCATATCTAGGTCAACGGTGATGGCAAAACTAACAAGAACAACAGAATGAACTCCACATAGCCACATTTCTTGTGCATTGCTCTTTGTACATCTTTTGTTATTACTTGTGCATGGAGCTCTTGACACGGAGGAGTGATTGAAGTCTTCATTTTTCTTTTTAATTTTTTGAGGGAAATACCACACTTTTTATATCGATGATGAAGTTGGTCATATGATTTTTACAAACAATCGTTAAGTCTACATTTTTTTTTTTGTCTCATCATGCTAGGACTTTAGGAGTAAGTAGGCCGTCCTTCCTTGCAAAGCTGGGTCGGCGCCATCACGGCGCGATCACCCAACACCGGCCGGCCTTCCTTATCGTTTCAGAGACGACCATTGCGCACACGTGACGCCAAGTTCGCGTGTGCCAGCCAAGCTAAAACCCCGGGTGAGGTGAGCCGGTGACCGCTCCGGTAGCTGAGCGGAGCGGCCAGCCAGCGAACGTGCCAAAAGCATCGCGGCCGCCGCAGGCCCTTTCCGCGACTCGTTTGCGTGCGAGCCTACTCTCCGGGACTGACGACCGGGCCCCGTCCCACCCGGCTACCGGTCATGCAAAGCGGCACAGCCAGGCAGCAGGAGAGGCCGCGGCGCTGGCGATGCACACACACTGCACAGGCACAGCACAGCGGCGCGAGGGGAGAGGACCACGCGGCCGCGGCCGCCTCTCTAGGCCCAGCGCTTGGCCCTGGCCACTGGCAGCCACCGCGCCCGGGCGCCGCTCGCGTCCACGTGAACCGCACCGCCACCACCACCACCCCGCCGCGGGCGATGGCCCCAGAAAAAAACCCAAACCGCCCACCACCCATACCCAGCCCTCGCCTTATCCTCCACCGCCGCCGCCGCCCCCGCCCCAACTACTCCTTCTCACCCCGACCTAGTCGCGCCGCCCGCCCGTCCGTCTGACCCCCAGATCTAGATCTGAGCCTCCCGTGGGTCCACCAGATGATGGCCGACGACCCGCCGCGGGCGCTGGCGAGGAAGAGCGCGCCGGCGCAGCCGTGGTCGCACGTCGAGACCATGCACCTCATCGACGCGTACGAGGGAGCTGGAACGCGCTGCGCCGCGGCCAGCTCAAGGCGCACCAGTGGGAGGAGGTGGCGGCCGAGGTCGTCGCCCGCTGCGCCGCCACACCGGGGGTCGTCGCCCAGCGCAAGACGGGCACCCAGTGCCGCCACAAGCTCGAGAAGCTCCGCAAGCGCTACCGCACCGAGGGAGCACGCCCTGTCACATCGCTCTGGCCCTACTTCCGCCGCATGGATCGCCTCGAACGAGGGGGCCCCTCGCCGCCTCCTCTTCTCCCTACCCGGCAGCGGGTGGATCCCCGCCTGCCGGCGACGGCGACGATGAGGAAGAGGAGGAAGAGGAGGAGGAAGACGTGCAGGAGGAGGAAGAAGTGCAGGAAGAGGAAGAGGAGCCCGTCCCCCGCAACAACAACACCCGGAGCATCAACGGCCTCATCCGGGAATTCGGCACCGGCCTCGCCCCGCGCCACCCGCAGCTGCAGCAGCTCCACCAGCCGCCGCCGTCTTCCATCACGCCGTCCACCGCGCCCCCGCGCAAGAGGGTGGCCTACGAGGCGTTCCAGGCCGCGGCAGCCGCGGCGGCGGTCCAGGCCAAGGACGACGACTCCACTGGTGGAGCCGGCGCGCAGCTGTCCGCCGTGCTGAGGGATTTCGGCGAGGGCGTGATGCGGCTGGAGCGGCGGCGCATGGAGGTGCAGTGGGAGATCGAGCGCGGGTGGCAGGAGGCGGACGCCCGCCACGCCAGGATGCTCCAGGACGCGCAGCGCCAGCTCCGTGACACCGTCGCCGCCGCCTGCGCCTTGCCGCCCAAGAAGGCCAGGAGGGACTACTCGTAGCAGTAGCAGCCGATTAGTGATCCCAATTGATGCCGATGCTAGCAATTGGATGCTCCTTCCCCTTCTTCTTGTGTTAGTAACAGGGAAGGATGCTCCTAGTCCGTACATGGTGGTAGTACTGATTTGCAGTTAGTATCTTCTTTTTTGACTATGTTTATTTATGACTTTATTTGTGTTAATCTTGCATTCTGGTGAATGGATTTTGGATGGTGCAGCAGGCTTATCCATAGCTGATTTTTGTTCAGTTAAGCAGCTAGTGATATCTGTGTACTGTGTTTGTGTTGTGGTTTGCTTCTACGGAGTAGTATGAGATGTGACAAAAATTGCACAGGTGTTTGGCATCTCGTGGAACTGGAACTGGAAACTAGGCGCGCATTAGCTATTCTGGTTAGTGGCGACGAGTCTAAGTATCTGACGAAACTGATCCTGGTGTGCTTGTCATGACAGTTGTGTTTGTAGAAGAACTTGAAAGTCTTTCCTTTGATTTCCTCCCTTGTTTGAGGTTGGAAGAAATTAATGATTCAGGAGGCAGGCCTACATTACATGGTCAGTAGCAGCAGAATCTGTAACGTGCATGACATAGAAGAGAGAGCATTTACCTCACTCCCCAGTGTAAGTGTAAGGAATGCTGCTAATGGTAGTTGCACTAGTTGTTGTTTCGGGACGTGACTCAATTGCTTTTAGACATTGCACCGGTTCAGTTTACCTTCAACCTTGTTGGTTGTCCACGTCCAGTGTTTCTGCTGAGTTGTGCTCTGGTTGACAGTTTTAACAATAATTTACGAACCAGTATTGTTCTGCTTGTAAGGGTGTCAGCTTCAGTTGTTGTAGCTTGAACCATCTTTTGTTCTCGTAGTCATGGATGGATTTGATTCACATTGTCATCCATGGATGGATTTGGTTTTAGCGTTGCGACGCTGCGTCGCTCAAGAACCAGATGTGATGCTGTCAGTGCCAATCCCCATAGGCAAAAAGTAAGGGCCCACATAAAAGCCCAATGGAGCCGGCCCAGTCAGTCCGGTCTCTCTTCTCTCCCCTCCAGGGAGGATGGATTTCCAACCGGTGGCCTCGCCCGCCCGGGCGCCCCCGGCCACGGCATCGTCACCCCCAACGCCAATGCTCCGCGCCAGCAGCTCCTCCTGCCCTTCCCCGGCCGCGCGCCTCCGCTTCCGCCTCCCGTTCCCGTGCTCGCCGCTCCTCTCCTCGCCGCCATGTCCCCGACTCCGATGGCCTCCGCCGATTCGCGCCCACGCGTCCGGTAAGTCGGTAACCCACCCCCATGCCCACGGCCTCACACTCACCCCCACCAATCCCGTGGGCATTTCGCAGGCGACCAGGGGCTCAGCGGTCGCCGGGGGCGGCGTCTTCGGCCTCGACGCGCTTCTCTCGGCTGCGGAGCTACTCTGCCTCGCGCCGCCGGGCCATCTGCTCGGTGGTCTGCGCCGCGCGCCTCGTCTTCCTGCCGGCTGGCGCCAGCGCCGGGCCGCCGCCGCCGCTGCTGGTCCTGCAGTACGTGCTCTTGGTGGCCGCGGTGGCCATCGGGAGCCTCATACGGCGGGAGGCAGTCCAGGCGGCTACTATCGGCTGGCGGTCCTGTGCAGGTGGACAAAGTGGAGGAGACTGTCAGGGGCATGGTGGCGGCCGTTACTGTGCTCTCGAGGACCGTCGAGAAGCTCGGCCTCAGGTTTAGGGTGCTGCGGAGGACGTTGAGGGACCCTATCACTGAGGTATACTAGTGCTCCCCTTATTTTGCCACAGTTGCTGCCATCTCATTAGGCAGGCTCTTGTGTGCTAGTACTATATAGGTTTTGACGTTTAAAAGAGCACAGAATATTAGATTTAAGGGCAGTTTAGATTTAATGATTGAAATTATGCCATCAAGTGAGGTAACGAGAGCATCTATTCTTCATGTTTGTTGAGTTGATAGCAACTCCATGATGAAATGTTCAATGGAAATTCTAGTTGTGCTTCAGTTTAATCCTCAAGGTTGTACACCTATGCACTTGTTCAGTTTATTTATTCATAAACTGTGTGTAGACGTGGACATTTGGGTCGTTGGCTACTGTTTCTGTAAACTGTGCCAGGCTAATAGTGCTTGTCAAAACACACTTGCTAGACCAGTTATTGCTTGTCAAAACATAGTGCTACTGTTTCTTTTTGATTCAGAGTGCTGGTGTACAGACTCATTCAGCAACCTGCCTGAGTCTATGTTATAGTGCATCTGTATGATCATGTGCTAAGGTAGTAAAATAAGCACCTGAAATGGTTCATAGAGATGGTTGCTAAACAGCAAGGAGGGAAACAGCACCTCCTCAGCTTCTTCTCTTTCTTGTTCCCCACATTTATCTTTTTGGAGGAGCTGTGCAGAAAAATGTGTCAGGACTAACTGTTCTGGACTCTGGAGTTAACATGAAAGCATGGCTGTTTCTTCTGTGTAATTGTATTGGTGTAAATAATACTAGTAGCTACGCACCTTCTCTTTGGAGAAGGCAGGTCTACATACACATGACACCATGTTTGCTTTTTCAATATCATCAGCTGTTCTCAGTTTGCACAAATTGCATTGGAAAAAGAATCGTCTCTTTGAAATAACAACAATAATTTGTTTCAGTCATATGACACACAGATCTTTCTGGGATGATTTGTGATTGTTCCTGAATAAACCATAATAATATGCTTGCACTGCTATAATTGCCTCCATTTATTAGCTTCACCTGTTATCGCTTTCCTCCGCAGACAGCGGCTTTAGCGCAGAAGAACTCTGAAGCCACTTTCATATTCTATCTGCACAAGAAGACCTCCTTGAAAAAGAAATCGGTGCAATTCAAAAAAGGTTCTTTATGCAATGCAGGTGATGTATCTTGGCTGTCTGCTTTGACATTTCTCAAAAGCTCAATTTCTTGAGAAATCTTTATTATTAGAAAACTTTGCTGAGATATATATTGTGGTTCTGCTTTTTAGAGTTCATTAGCCGGTTATGGCTGACTCACTATGTTCCATGTTGTGGACAAATAATTTAGGAATTCTTATGCTATCATACTTTCATTTATATCATTGTATTTCAGTACATATTCTTATGGTTAGCATAAACACATGCATTCAATATGTTGTGATAGATATAAGAGTAGGTTTTAATGATTTGTCTTCCCCTCTTATTGCAACCTATGCTCACATGTATATTGGATGGTGACCAGAATTTGCCACACAGTAGGTTCGGTGTGCCACAGTTTCTTAGGCTAGGATAGTGTTTGATTTCCTGCCACAGTTGTCGTTTGCCACACTTTTTTAGCTGTGTCCCCTGCCATAGAGTCATCTCTTTGCCAAACACTATTACCTAAGGCGTGGCGGCAAATTGTTAGGGCACCTTAGGCAGAGTTTTTTTTTAAGAAGTGTGGCGATTTGTGAATATTATCCAAAACACCAAATCCATGTTTGTTATTTGTTGCCAGACTGGAACTAATTTCTGCCCAATATGGTGTGCCTATATTTTTTTATGACATGGTGTTTGCAGATAGTCATCAATGTACCACGAGTGTTGAGCCTTAATTGTTCTGCCTATCTTTCAAGTCTGTTGGTTCATGAGTCTTGCCACGTCCTGAGAGTGCAGTTGCAAGTAATTGTTGTAGGAATTAAAATGTTTTCATTTGGCTTGTGTTCGAACAAGTCTCTTCAAGAAATTGTAGACCTTTTTGCAGTTGCAGACTTGGTGCTATAGTATCTCTCTTTTTTCATTTGCACACATAATAGTTTCTGTGCTTATCTAATTGCCTCACTGGAATATTTTTTTCCCTTTCAAGTCATGATAGATCTTGCCTTTGCTGCTGAAATTATTCACCCTGAACACTGATGCACAACCAATAGTTTCAATTTTTTATGTTGAAGACTCGAGATAATTCAGTTCTTTTTCCTTCACCGATACTGCTGGGTGCTGTCTGATAAAGTAGTCACCTTTGGCTAAAGACCTAGTCTATCCTGCAGGAACAACAGCAAAAAGCAACTTGACCTAATCCTTGCGATTGGGGTGGCAAGCAGGATACTGGATGGTGATCAAGACTCGTTAGACGGGAATAGCGCTAGATCTTCCAGGGCAAGTCCAGCTCCAGAGCTGGGGAACAAACGAGTCGAAACAGAACCTGAAGCGGTCTCAGGGGGAAACAACACGCCCTGATTTTTATCTTGTGAAATGGAAACAAGAAGCATCCAGGATAGACCAGCGGTTTAGTTTCCATCTGAGATTGAGGAGCATGACTGAATGGTTAAAGACTTTGAGCGTCACAGCTGGTTGTACAGGGCTTTGTATTAACCACACATTCTGGGCAAATACAGTCCAAGAGGATTGTTCAGGGCAAGCTGATTCACAAGACTGTGTAACATTTCGTCTTTTCTGATACCTTCTCCACGGCTTTGTACTAACCACATATACATCCGACTCCGAGTCATTCATTGATGACATACAAATATTGATTGTTACGGTAACCGCCGATTTAGCCTAATTTCGTTCAGTGTTCCTGTGGACATGTGTAATGATGTGCGATGAGTCAGTGCTGCCCCTTTCCTCACTTCGACGTTCATTGCAAGGTCTTGTTGTTTGATACTAGTATGGTAGTGTTGCAGTTACATGTTCTGATGCTCATTTCATTTCGGTGGGTGAGGAAACAGTTAGACCTCGCCCTGCATTGGAGCATATGATTGGGGCCATTGTCATTTAGCTTTTTTTTAGAAGATGTTCCGATAGCTGCAATGCAACCGATCGCCCGGTGAATCGTCTGTGTCTCGAGGCGAACCTGTTGCAGATGAGCTGGCCTCCTAACCAACCATCTCACTGGACTCCCTAGTGTGCCTTCCGATGAGCTTCATCAATTACCATGATCACCACCTTGCGCCGGTGTTCTGCTCGAGCCGGTGGATTCATATCGACCATGAAAATGGCAACAACGGCATTGAGCCAGTGGATGCATATCGACCGTGAAAATGGCAACAACGGCATCGATGAATGATGAGAGACCAACAAGAACGACGCTCCCTGCATGCGGTAGTCTTTGCTGTGGTTCTGGATACATACCATACAGCATGAGAGCCGAGGACGGTCGATTCATCATAAAATTAATTAACCAAAAAAGGATCATCACAAACAAAGCTCAGTCGAATTTACTAGACAAATTGACTATGAAGGTTTTGATGATGAGTTAGGCCCTGTTTGGATTCCTACGGGGACTAGGGACTAATTTTAGTCTCAATTATTCCCTAATTTATCCAACAACAAGACTAATGGACTAATTTTTAGTCCCAACTAGTTCATAGTCCATTAGCCCCTCTTGAGAGTCTAATTGAGACTAGTCTGCGTAAACTCTTATCAGGTCGTCAACTCATTTGTGCACTTGTGCATGCACTAGTCGGGCTTGTCATCTCTAGTCCCTCATTAGTCCTTTGAACTAAACATCTTTTTAAATGAGACTAAAAATTAGTCCCTAGTCCCATGAGAACCAAACAGGCCCTTAGCCATAGCCAAGCCATCTGATGAGTAGATGAGTAAACACTGAAATCAAACAGAGGCCACTAGTTGACCTTCTCACAAGCTAAAAATCAAGTTCGTCGTCTTTGTCACGATCATCTCTCACGTCACACCGTAGAAAAGTAGTATCGTCATCACTTATACCCCCAACAAAAGCAAGAACCATGCGTCATCTACCTTAATTACCACCAATATTAAGATATGGAGATGTAAGTCAAACAAGTAAAGGAAACTGGTGACACACAAACTAGCACGCGGCAGGCCACAAGTGTCGTGATGTCTAGCATTCACACCATCTACATCAACATTGGTACTGGTGGCACTGGAAACTAAGGTATGACAATATATTGCTAGGTATAGTTACAATTTGATTTGTCTACTGCAGCATACATGATACGATCCTTATTCACCATTACTTTAAATTCTCGATTTAACTTTAATGTCCTTGGATTACTTCTAAATAAGTTTAGATATTATCCTTGCTAACTGTGGGGGATCGATATTCGGGATACCCATAAGCGTGCTCTTGGCTCAGGCATAACCTCGGACAAGACATCCTGCCATGGCGCATGAGGACCTCACCATACATGAGCTCTCCACGCAAGGACAAGCCTCCGCCTCGCTCGAGCTCCCCCGCGACGAGCACCGCCGAGACGACCGGCAGAGAGCTCATCCGCCGCCTCCTTCTGAGAGTTCAAGGGTACAAGAGTTGGTCAACAACTCTCGACAAGCTCAACCACCCTTCGGCCCACACACGTAGCCACGTAGAGCTACAGCTCACGGGGAGAGGTCATTCGACCACCTCGCCATACCCGTCGACTCAACAGCTCCGCCACGATCAGCCGTGCGGTATTATACGGGTACGCCCTCCCATCGACGGTATGGACGCCCCCATGCCGAGGAGCACGGTTTCCAACTACGATTAGGGGCGGGACGGCGCCCGACCACCGCCCAAACCCCCGACATTCCCGCGTGCGGCGACGACCAATTTCAACATCCGAAGCACCCTGGAGCTCGAAAGGAGATCTTGCCCATACCGCGAGCTCACACGGGAGAGCTCTTCCCTGCATCTCGCACTCGCTCATGTATTCTATTTCTTCAAGTCCTCAACCCGGGGGGGAGCTCATGAGCCTCGACCCCTTGCGACTATAAAGGAGAGGGGCAGCGGGTTGAGGCAGGGGTTCAAGGTTTCAACACCTAACACTCACACGCACACACCCTCGGTATTGGCACTAGCTTCAATCACGTAGACTTGGGAGCCCCCCTCCCTCTCGACCTTGCTTGTACTAGCCCCGGTATGAGCATTTGAGCTCGGATAGTGATCACACCGGACTAGGGGCGCGATTTGCCCGAACCAAGATAAATCTCGTGTCATTGTCTCTAGAGCTAGGCCATCGGAGCACGCATAGCCGAGACATTACGTGGCGGTGGTATTGAACCACGGCGGTTGGCGGCGCCGGTAGGCAGCGCTGGTGCGACGATCTCCACCCCGATGGCTTCCTTTGCTTCACCGACGCCCTCGCGGCGCTAGCGTGCGCTTCGGCACCATCGACTTCTCCGCGCCCCGGAGCGGAGCCCCTCACCGGAGCTGTCTTCACCCGCCCGTCGCGGCGTGAGGACATCCCCGCCTCCGGGCGCCACCGACTCCGTCACGGCGAGCATGGGGTGGGCTTCGACTTCGCGCCGGTCAGCCCCATCCGCCGCCGGATCGTTTCTTCGTCCTCATCAGACCTGCTCCCGAACATCCCGAGGCGAGCCTCACGCGGGCTACGTTACGCGATGTGACTTTCTCCACCGCCAACGTCGTCCTGCAACTTCGCCGGAGAGGAGGCATTGTCGGTCGATGAGTTCACGGCGGCCCTACGCCCGGATGTACCCCGGCGAACGCCTAGGCCTTCCGCTCTGGGGGCGGCGAGCCGGCGGAACCAGCGTCCACGAGCCGAGCTCGCCTGGCGGGATGAGCCTCATGAATTGCGACCCCCAGCGTCGTGCTGCTATATGTGCCAAACCCCGAGGGTGCGGTAGAAGAGTTCACTCGGTGGCGCCTCCGAGCACACGCCCTCGTGGCTCCGCCGCCGCGACGGCGCGAGCCTCAAATCGGCCGTGTCAAAGCTCGGCCCCGAGCGAGCTCGAAAAGCCAGAGCGCGACGGCACAAAAGCGCGAACCCTCCTCGCCCGGCGAGGAGGCGGCGGCAATCACGAGCACCCAGCTCGAGCTGCGGCGTCCAAGACCGCATCAAGGGCGAGGACCCGGCGACTCCCGCCGGTGTTTGGAAGGCAGCCTCCCGAACCTCGGCGGCCGCTACGGCTCCTCTGCGCCGGCTGCGGCCCCGAGGAGCCCGAGGCGCGGAGGGACCCACGAGCAGCTCAAGAGGCTTCCGAGGGCCGGCCGCTCGGATTCCGGCGGCGGCTCGGCGTCCCACCGTCGGGCTGCGGGAAGAAACGAGGCCTCCTCTCATCCCGGCGAAATCACGCGCGCGCCGGCCGATCGGGCGAACCGCGACGCAAGGGACACCATCAACGCCCGGCGCAAAGCCGAAGCATCGGGCCGACAAGAACGTCCCCCGGGGGCGATGACAAAGTACCATCGCGGCGACCACGGTGAAGCGCCCTCGCACCTACAGCAAGCGGCGGTGGGCGCCCGCGGCGAAGAAGACAAGAGCGCAGCCCCCACGCGGTGCGCCGCCCCGCGAGCCGTCTCCCAAGCGGGACCCGCCGGCCCGAGCTCGAGCTCGAGGAGGCCTAAGGCCTTCGGCTAACGCATCCCACGGCGCCCGTTCCCTTCTTGCTTCCGAGCTCCGGACCCTCGGGTCTGAAGTACAATGGGAGACCGACCGCCACATGGCTCGAGGACTACCGCCTCGGTATCGGGCGGAGGCGCCGGCGGCGACTACTTCATCATCCGCCCAACCTCCAACTTTATCTTGCGGTTTGGCCGCGATCATGGCTCGAGCACCTCCCCGAGGGGCACCATCCATGGCTCGGGAGGACTTGCGAGGCGTCTTCGTCGGCAGAATCGGGGCACCTACGCCGGGCCTGAGCACAACGTGGGACGATGGGTCAGAAGCGAAGAAGGGGGGAGCTCAAGGCGACTACATCGGCGCTTCTCCAAAGCTGCGCAGCAACCTCTCGGAGGCCTCCGGCTGCGAGATCATCACCGCCCTTCACCTTCGGCACCACCTGCGAGACCGATCCACGAGCTCTCGAGGCCCGTAACCCCGAAGTGTGAAGGAGCTCCTCGACCTCGCCACGCATCACGCCGAGGGAGAGGGCGCCGTCTCCGCCCGATCACGGGCAAGGAAAGCCGAAGGGCGACGACGAGGAAAGCCGGGATCGGGCTCATGAGGAAGAACAAGAAGAACAAGCGCCCCCGCGACAACGACGACGAGTTCGCGTGGCCGTCGCGGACAGCGAGCGGCGGCAAGGGCGGCAAGGCCTTCATCCCCAAACAAGACCGACAAGATGCTCGAGCCATGCCCGCACCACGGCGGGCGGTCAAGCACAAGATGAAGGGCTGCCGTCTCATGAAGAAGCACGTGATGGGCACGGCTGGCGTGGTGGCGACAAGGACGGCGGCGACAAAGGCGGCAAAAGCCGGCTCCCGACGAAGTTCCGACGACCGACATGCATCGAGGGCGGCGCCGTCAACGTCGTCTTCTTGGGGGCTACGGCTATGAGTCCAAGCGTCGACAAACAAGCTCACGCCGCGCGAGGTCCTCTTCATCGAGCCGGCCACCCCGAGTACCTCAAGTGGTCGAGCTCGGCGATCACCCGACAAGGCCGATCATCCCCTCGCACATCCGTACCCGGGGAGGTACCCGCCGTCGTCGACCCCATCATCGGCACCATGCGCCTCGGGAAGGTGTTGATGGGCGGCGGCGGCCTCAACCTCCTCTACATCCACGCGCTCCAAGCCCTTGGCATCCCCAAAACACGTCTCGCCCGTCGCCCGAGCCGATCCACGGGTGGTGCCTGGGAAGCGGATGCTTCCGCCGGGGCGGATCGACCTCCCCCGTCACCTTCGGCACCCTGCACAACTTCGCAAGGAGGGTCCTCATGTTCAAGGTGCTCCCGTTCAAGAACGCCTACCACGCTCTGGGGCCGGGGCGGCCGTGCTATGCGGTTCATGGCCGTCCCCAACTACACCTACCTCAAGCTTAAGATCCCCGGTCCGGGGGTCATCACCGTCGACTCCACCTTCGAGCACGCATTCGGGTGGCCGCCGCCGCCCAAGACACGACGCTTGGCTGCCGAGATCGGCGATGCTTTGCTGCCAAGATGGCGGCTTTGGGCCAGCGCCAAGACTCCCCGAAGCTCAAGAAGAAGGCGAGCACGAAGCTCAACTGTCGAGCTCCCGGAAGGTGGCGAGCACGAGCTCGTCCGCCGAGCCGGAGAAGGTCACGGGCACCTTCGGAGGCCTCGAGAAGGACGCCAAGGAGGTCACGGTCGACAAGGATGGGCGCACCCTCTCTCCGTGGTGCCGAGCTCACCCCCAAATAGGAAAGCGAGCTCGTCGACTTCTGCGTCACGCGAACCCTCGGCGTGTTAGCGTGGAGGGCCTCGGATATGCCGGGCATAACGAGGGAAGTCGCCGAGCACTCCTTGAACATCAAACCCGGCTCGGCGGTGAAGCGAAGGCTTAGACGTTTTCGACGACGATCGACGCCCGGGCAATCGCCGAGGAGATAGATAAGCTCTTAGCCGCTAGGTTTATCAAGGAGGTGTATCATCCCGAGTGGATAGCCAACCCTGTACTAGTTAAGAAGAAGAATGGGAAATGGAGAATGTGTGTTGATTACACGGGTCTCAACAAGGCATGCCCAAAGGATCCGTTTCCTTTGCGGCGCATCGACCAAATTGTTGACTCCACCTCCCGTGCGAGGCGCTCTATTTTCTTGACGCCTACTCCGGCTACCACCGGATCGCGATGAATGAGCTCGATCGGCTTCGCCACCTCCTTCATCACCCCGTTTAGGCGCGATACATTCACGTAACAATGCCCTTCGGGTTGAAAAACGCCGGCGCCACCTTCAAAGGTGCATGCGAGAAAGTCTTCAAAGAGCTCCTCGAAAAGCTCGTGGAAGCATCGTCGGCGACATCGTTGTCAAGGCGAAGCGCTCGAAAAGAGCTCATCCCGACCTCGAAAAGGTCTTCGCCAAAGTCAGGGAGTTCGGGTCAAGCTCAACCCCCGAAAGTCGTCTTCGGGGTCCCTCGAGGGAAGTTGCTTGGCTTCATCGTCTCCGAGCGTGGCATCGAGGCCAACCAGAAAAAATCGCCGCCATCACGAACATGGGGCCGATAAAAAACGTCAAGTGCGTGCAGCGGCTCACGGGATGCCTAGCCGCGCTAAGGAAGGGAGGATAGCTCGGAGGGGAGGGGAGGAATGAAGCCTCCCACTCTACAAGGCTGGCTTTGAAGAAGTCGGGGCGCTTTGCTGGACCGATGAAGCCCGGCAAGCTCTCGACTGGGCGAAGCAACTCCTTGCTAATCCGCCGGTACTCGTCGCCCACACCCCACAGACCCGATCCTCCTCTACATCTCGGCCACCTCGAGAGGTGGTGAGCACCGCGTCGTCGTTGAGAGGGGAGGAGGAAGGGCCTGTAGCTCAAGTGCGCGTCAGGTGTATTTCATCGTGAGAAGTCCTCACCGACACCAAGACCCTATACGGCTCGGCTTCGTGTGCCGGCGTTCTTGATCACCGCGCAAGCTCGGGCATTGCCGACTCCCATCGGTCAAGGTCGTCTCAAATTCCCCCTTGGCGAGGTCATCCAGTAGCCCAAGGTTCTGAGCCACATGGCCAAGTGGGCTATTGAGCTCGTGGGACCCGACATCACCTCGCCCCCGAGGGCGCCATAAAATCCCAGGCTCGCGGTCTTCATCAGCGGAGTGGGTGAGGTCGAGCAGCGCCCTAGGCCCGGCGACATCGAGTCTTGGGCGTTGTACCGACGGGTCCATAAAGAAGTGCGGCGCGGCGTCGGGCTCGTCTTCATCTCTCCAAACAAGGTGCGCATGAAGTACTCCATCCGCCTACACTTCCCCCGCGTCCAACAACGTGGCGATGCGAGGCTCTAGTGAGCGGCTTACGCATCATCGCGCGAGCTCGACGTCCGGCACCTCGAGTCGGGCGACTCGGCTCGTCAGAACAAGTCATGAAGGAGGTCGTGCGTCAACCCGAAGATGATCGCGTACCACCAAAAGTCCGCGAACTTCGAGGAGCACTTCCACGGGCTCGAGGTCAACCACATTCATCGCCACCTCAACAACGGCGGCCGACGTCCTCGCCAAGCTTCAGCGTCGGATCGCTGCGGTCAGCCGGCGTCTTCATGCCGCGGCGGCACAAGCGCGTCGATCACGGCTCAAAGACATTTCCCCGCAACGGAGACGCAAACTCGACCGCCGACGCCCGAGCTCGGACCTATGGAGGTAGACGCTCCCCGCGAGCCCAAGCCCCCAACGAGAAGGCTTGCCAAGCCACGAGCTCACATCCACTCGGCTCGGTGCTCGGGAAGTTTATCGAGCTCAACCACGCGGTCCCAAGCGCGGGGTGGCGAATCCCGTTGCTCGATGGTTCAAGGAAGCAAAGCTCCCCGGGACAAGAGGACTCGGGCGGCGGCGAGCCCCAGACCTTCGTCCTCGTCGGAGAAGAGCTCTACCAATCGCGGGCCTCCGGCGTCCTCCAGCCTTTGCATCACCTTGAGCAAGGCGAGGCTTCGTCAAGAGAGATCAGCCCGGCGAGTGTGTGGCCTGCACCCGGCGCCTCGAGCTCGTCGGGAAGGCATTCCGTCAAGGCTTCTCTTGCCGGGCCGCCGTCGCGGGCGCCATCGCGGTCGTTCGACGCTGCGGGGGGCGGCGTTCTTAGCCGGACGCCCTCCGGCTCAATCCCTCCCGAACGATCCCGCTCACCGGGCCATTCGCGGTCTAGGGCGCCCGACATGGTGGGACCCTTCAAAGGCGGTAGGGGCTACCGCACCACCTCGTCGCCATCGACAAGTTCTCCAAGTGGATCGAGGTCATGCCCATCAGCGATTGGCGGTGAGGAGACCGTCAAGTTCTTCACGGCATCATCCAGGGGTCCCGAACTCCATCATCACCGACAGCGACACGAACCGTGGGAGAGGTCTTCATCGGCCCCATGCGGCCGATCCGCGGCATCGGCGTCGACCACGTCCTCGATCGACCACCCGAGGACCAGCGGCCCGGTAGAAAGAGCTAGCGGCATGATCTGCCGGGCGTGAAGTCTCGCATCTTCAAAAGGCTTGAAATACGCCGTAGATGGCTCGCGAGCTCCCGCCCGGTCGTATGGAGCCTTCGCACTGCGCCCGGCGCCGGGGCCCGCGGGGGCGGGCGCCCGTTCTTCGTCTTCGGATCCGGCGGGTGCTCCCCACCGACCTCGATGCGGCTCGCCCAGCGTCCGGGCCTTCAACGAGCACAATAGCCAAGCCATTTGCTTTCGAGAAGCGCCGCCGATCGGCTCGGCGAAGCTTCGGAACATCGCCCTCATCCACCGCCAAGTACCTGCGGTCTATGGGCGCTACCACGACCGCCCGCGTCAAGGGGCGAGCTTTTCGGCGTCGGCGACTTCGTCTGCGTCGAGTCGAGCTCGAAAGACAAGCACAAGCTCGGCGCCGCACAGGAAGGTCCCTTCACCATCGACCAAGTCTTTGAGGCGGGCACGCATACAAGCTCAAAAGACCACCAAGGCCGAGTCCTCACCAACGCATGGAACATCGAACGACTACGTCGCTTCTACCCTTAAATGTATTTGAAATCTTGTAGCCGCGAGCTCAATAAAAGCACAAATTCGATGCAAAATATGTGCAAGCATTTCGAATTCTTTCCTTGCAGCTTGAGCAGCGGCGGCCTTCGCCCGGCAAAGGCTCGCCCTTGCTCGGGGCTACAAAGAGCGGGGTGCACACCCCACGTTCTTAACGCACCGTTTTTCAAAAAACTCGCAAGTTTAGAGCTCGGCGATGAGCTCAAACCCACAAACTTCGCCCTCTCTCCTCTCAACTCAAATGGCGTCCCGAAACGACTAAGTTATGAGCTCACTTTGCTAAAGAGCATGGCGCGCCTAGCGACCTCCCCGCCCCGCCCACGCCGAGGAATGGCCGCCATCCCAGGCTCTCGAATCATAAGCTCATAAAGAGTCAAAGTAAGAACGAAATGCGACAAAGAGGAGAAGCGCGATACCCATCAACACGAGCTCCCATTAAACCATCATATGAGTTTTTTTACGGTTTGCCTCGACCACGAGGACTTAACAAGTTCACAAACAAAAAGAGGCCAAGCCTCGAGCTCCTACTCTGTGCGGCGGGGGATCTTGATCCATCGGCTCCGAGGCGGGACGTCTGCGCAGCCTCTTCCTCCTCGACGGGCTCCTGCGCCACTCCGTCTCCACCAGCCAGGAGGCTCGAAGACTTCAAGCTCCTCGGTGGCGAGCTTGAAGAGCTCGGCGAATAGCTCCAGCGGTGGCAACCTCGGCGGCGGCGGCTTTCCGATCCGTGTCGGCGTCGTCAGCGCCGGCGCCCACCCGGTCTTCATGGCGTTAACCTCAGTAGGGGTAGTGGGTGAAAACGACGGCGATCGCCTTGTGGACCCGCAGCGGCGGGCGTCCTCCGTCACCTTGCGGCGCGGGATAGGCGACACCGCTCAGCGGGTCCGCCCGTCGCCACCGGGGCGTCTGAGGCGGCCTCGACCTCCGGACCACGGGCCTTGCAGCGCGCGAGGAGCTCGGCCTCTTCCACGACCTTGGCGGTAGCGTTCTTTGGAGGCTCCGAGCTCCCTTCCTCGCATCGACAAGGTCGATGCGGCACCTTCGGTCGCCTCGCTGCTCTGCGGTGCAAAGTGCGTATCTTTGCGACGAGGCCTCGGAGGCGCGAGCTCCCGCTTCTGACTCGGCCTCCAGCGTCGCCTTGAGAGAGCCCGCTTCTCATCTACAAGCAAAAAACAATGGGTCGAGAACACAAGTCATGGGGACTACGAGGACACGAGGGCGAGAAGGCGGGCCGCCCGCACTCCCGCGGCTCGTCATTAGGCTCCTGCTCGATCACCACGGCTTGTGGTTTTTCGGCCTCCCGGTAGATCCTTCTCTCGCCTCAGGCTGCACGCGGCATACACCACGGCTCGGAAGCCGTGGGTCATAGGCTAAAGCCCCGCCCGGCCCGACGAGCGATCGGCCCGACGGCCCGAGTAAGCGGGACAAAGACAGGAGGTGCGGAGCGCCTCGAGCTCGGTCGCGGTGGCGGCGGGCTGCTCGGTGAGCTCGTCCTTGTCCTTCCGCGGGTACTCCGTGCGACCTCGGCTCAGCGCCGGCGCTCAAGCTGCACATGTCGTCAAACCTCGGCGAGAAGTCGAGCTCACTCTTGCATCTTCGCGGCTACGGCGTGGGCGAGCTCGAGCTCCTCCTCCGCCCGGGTGCCTCTGGGCGCCTCCTGCCGCTGGGCCTCCTTGGCGGCAGCTCCTCGGCTCGCGGGGGTCGGCGCCTCCTCCCTTCCGGCCTCCGAGGAGCAGGTCTTTGGGGCTGGCGAGCCAGCTCCTCGCATCTCCGCTACAGCGTCGTCGGCCGCGAAGGGCCGAGACCACCGGCCCTCGGGGGGTCTTTGTCGACGGTTATATATCCCACGATAGACTCCCCTCATGTACCACTGCGAACCCGGTTTCGTTAAACAAGGAGGAAGAAGCGCGAAACAAAGCCTCATTGCGCGGCGGCGACAAACCTGAAAGGCGGCGCGGCGCTACTCGCCGGCCCCAATGGTCGGCGACTCCGCCTCCACGGCCGCGGCGGCGGCGCGGCGACCGGGCGCGAGCCGGGGTGGCGATGTCACGCCGTGGGCGCGCGGCGTCGGCGACGGCCTGCGCCTGAACATGGCCCCATCAACATCGATCGCCCTGCGGCGAGCGGCACCACTGCCCGCGGCGGCGGCGTTCACATGGTAGCGGTGCGCGCCGGCGGCTTCACCCTCCAGAGCCCTCTCGCCGGCCGGTCGCGTCGTCACGGCCGCCGCGTCGGGCGTCCTCGTCGTCGGAGATGTCGACGACCTCACCGGCTGAGGATGGGCCTCGACCTCGCGGGCTCTCCTCGGCCCAGCTCCTCGGTGGCGGGGTCTCCTGCAGGTGCCGCCTTCTCCCTCGTCGCCTGGGAGGGGCTGGTGGCCGAGCAGGTATAAACGCCCCTAGGTCCTGTGGTGAGGCCGTCGGGGATCGGTGACTCCTCGGCAGAGCCCAGCACGGTCCTGGTGCTGGCCCCAGGGGGCGGTCGGCGCCGGCGAGGAGTCCCGGGCACGAGCGCCGGGGCGGCCGATGGCTGCGTTCCGCGTTCCTTGAAGGGGAATAAGCCATCATCTTGAGCCTCTCCGCGCTTCGCCGTCGTTGCCGCTCATTTGTCGGCTTCGCCATCACGCGCCTCGAGCCCGCCCGCCCGGCGCTCAAAGCTCACGATCTGGCTCATGGTCGGCGGCGCCGTCGAGCTCACCATCTCTCCCGAGCCCGAGCCGCGCCCGGTAGTTTCGGCTTTGCGTCGTCTTCGGGCGGCTTCACGAATGCGCCCGTCGCGCCTAAACACGGCCGGTCAATACGTGATCAACCATTACAACCAACGGCGACCACGAAGGGTGGAAGAGCTTACGGCGGCCACCCTCTTACGCTTCTTCCTCTTACTGCGCCTCGACGCGCGAGCCGTCGCCCATTCAACACCGAACCTGCGTCGGGTGGGAAAAACGCCAGCCTTGAGGCTGCGCAGGCGGGCGCCATAGCGCTCAAACCACCACCGGGGCGGTGAGCTCAGCGGCCCGGACGGTCCCGACCTCCGGTAAGCATGCCGTCGGCGGAAGGTTCACCGACTCGTCGGCCGGGCTCCACCTCCTCGACCGCGCTCGCCGCCTCATTGGGCGAGCCGCCTCTCGCTCGACGAGGGCCGGACCTCGGCCGTGTGTCGACTCCGCGGGGAGAGGAGGTTGAGAGCCGAAAGAACGCACCACGCCAACCCGAAGAGCTCGAGCTCATTAAAAACTCAAGACAACGGCCGATAAAAATTGAGGCAAAACGACGAACACTTACCGGTAGCGGAGGTCTGGGGTTTGGGAGGACCAGGGGAGCCCCGGTGCCCTCACCCCGTCTTCGTCACTTGCTTCATCCAAATTTCCACACGGTCGGCGGTGAGACCGGGGGTTCGCCGTCCCGAGAAGGGGCCTTCTCCTCCGTCATCTCCCACATCCGGAGTCCGGTATTTGGAGCACCACCGCCTTGGCGGCCGGGCCTCGATGATGTGATTCACCGTCGGCATCCCGCATCCAGGCGGAGTCTTGCCCGGCCGCCTCCGTCCTCTATGGTGTTGTCGTGAGGGCCCTCGCGCCCACACCGCTCTCCTTGGGGGAAAGTGCGGCCGGTGTACCATGGCGGGGGTAGGAGGGTCGTTCTTTAGGTAGAACCACTCCTCCCTCCACCCGGGGTTGGCCGGACGGAAGTCGTCCTCGGGAAGGACTCCGGGACCTTCCCTAGCAATTTGCACATCGGCCACGATGGCAATCGAGAGACCGCCTCACTGCCGGCAATGGTTGGATCTTGGCGTAGATGAAGTGCTTGAGCTCCCCGATTGGGAGGGATCCCCAACCACCCTTCGCGAGCATCGAGAAGGCGGAGAGGCAGCACGCCGTTCGGCGTGGAGTCTTTGGGCGCTGATGCCCGGTCTGTGACGAGCGCCGGGAAGAAGTCGTCCAGCGGGCATGCCGGGCGGCTCGTGGAAGGAGATGAGCGAACGGCGTACCCGCCCGGCGTGCGGGCACCTCGTGAGGCAGCGGGGCGGGATGATCCACTCCTCCACCGCCGTCGTAGTGCGGCGACCAGCAGCGATCTTTTTGCGCCTCCTCTGATCAGCGCCTCCGTCGCCGTCGAGCGCAACCACGAGCCCATCTTTGATCCGGCAGTGCAAGCCGGCGAAGCGAGGGGAGGTGGAAAGATCGGATCTGAACCTGCGGCGGCGATTGATCTCTCTTTCTACGAGAAGGAAGGCGGGAGGCGGGAAGGTAAATCCGGCTCCCGATCTGCGTCTATTTATAGAGCTTCCGGCCGGTGGAGGCGACGAAATGAAACCGCCCGGGGGGGCCCGCCACGCACCACGTCCGCCACTTAAGCGACACCCGCGAGGATCGGCGTGACACACGGCGGAGCCGACGGCGCGACTGTTAATGGGGATAACCCCCGTGATGCAAAAATCCCAACGGTAAATCTCAGCGGCTATTTTTTACACAACGGTAAAATCCAAGCTCACAACGGTCAAGTCGCCGAGCTCAAAGCGAGGCTTCGCAGCGCGGCTCACCGCCTCGAGGTTCGAGGCTAGCTCAACTCGTGAGCTTCGAGGCCGTCTGCGAGATATCACGGCGGGCGCCTTGTGAAAGCGGCATCGACGGCCGCGCCTCGGGCTCGAAAGCTCGGGGCTTTTGCCCTGTCTGTGCGCGTCGGTCGCGAGGCTGCGATGGATTCAGGCGACCTCATCGACGAGCTTTCACCTCGCCCCCCCGGGGCGATACTCGGGGCTCGAGAATCACGGAAGTTGGGCTCGAGGGCTTGAGGTTGATCCACCCGGCTGATCAGGACGAGCGGTGACGAGCTCGAGCCTCCTCACTGGACTATCCGACGGCGAAGCTCCGGCCTTCGATCTCGGCTAACGAGGCAAGATCGAGTTCGAGCTCACCACCTCCTCAGGCGATCGCAAGAGAACGAAGCCCAACGAGCCGCGAAAAATTCTAAAAAGCCTCGCGAGAACTTCGCCCATTCTCCACGGAGCCTTGAAACTACACCGGGTGCTTCCAGCAAGACTTTTACGATCAAACACAATCCTCGACAAGGGCTGCCCTCACGACGAAAGCCACCGCCGCGGATAGCATGCAGGAGAGACCTCATCTCTCCCAAACGGCTCGAAGCTCTTGTGGGGGATCGATATTCGGGATACCCATAAAAGCGAGCTCTTGGCTCGGGCGGCATAACCTCGGACAAGACATCACCGCCATGGCGCATGAGGACCTCACCATACACATGAGCTCTCCACGCAAGGACAAGCCTCGCCTCGCTCGAGCTCCCCGCGGCGAGCAGCGGAGAACAGCCGAGAGAGCTCATCCGCTGCCTTCTCGGAGAATCTGCGGGTACAGAGTTGGTCAACAACTCTCGACAAACTCAACCACCCCACGGCGGACACTTTGCCCCTTGTGAAGCTACGGCTACGAGGAAGAAGGTCATTCGACCACCTCGCCATACCGTCGACTCCAACGGCTCCGCCCGCAGTGCCGTGCGGTACATGCAGATGCGCCCTCCCATCGGCCGGTATGGGCGCCCCATGCCGAGGCGGTTTCAACTACGATTAGGGGCGGAGACGACGCGACCACCGCCCAAACCCCGATTCCAGCGTGCGGCGGCGACCAATTTCAACATCCAGAAGCACCACGGGCTCGAAGGAGATCTTGCCCATACCGCGAGCTCACACGGAGAGCTCTTCCCTACATCTCGCACTGTTCATGTATTCTATTTCTTCAAGTCCTCAACCCGAGGGGAGCTCATGAGCCTCGACCCCTTGCGACTATAAAAGGAGAGGCAACCCAGGGTTGAGGCGGGGTTCAAGGTTTCAACACCTAACACTCACACGCACACACTCGGTATTGGCACTAGCTTCAATCACGAGAGACTTGGGAGCCCCTCCCTCTCTCGACCTTGCTTGTACTAGCCCCTGTATGAGCATTTGAGCTCGGATAGTGATCACACTTGGACTAGGGAAGCCTTGATTTGCCCCGAACCAAAGATAAATCTCGTGTCATTGTCTCTAGAGCTAGGCCATCGAGACACGCGCGTGCCGACATTATTGTGACGGTGGTATTAGACCACGACACTAACAATTATGGTATAATTTTTTGTTCACTTTAATAATATAAAATGCGGGCTACTTTAAGTTTATATGCTAATGATGCGAGAAAAATTAAGGGATCATGATTTGCGGGAGTTATCGATAAAACATGTATTGAAGAATTCAAAAATCAATAATTATAAAAAATAGTTAAACCAGTCCAATAATATTTTAATAAATTACCCATCTCTTTGGTCATTAAAGATATGCTTTGGCTCCTAGATTTACATTCAAATTACCAATACATGGTATTATGAAACATAATGTAAAGTAATATACACGTATACAATTTGTGCAACCATTATAAAAAAGTAACAAAAATCTCTCCAATCTACATGTATATACTATATAAGCTATGACAAAAAAACTAATTCAACACCCAATAGTTTTACATTAGTACAGACATTTATTTTATAAGCTTATCAAGTGTGGTAAAATATCCTAGTTAGCAAACCACATAGTAGTTACAGTCACTTTAAGCTTTGTTAATACTCATAATAATAATTTTTGTAAGTCATTGTCTTGAAAAACATTTAAACATTTTGATTAAAACATTGTATCATATGAATATTTATAACCATTGTAAATAATAGCATTGTCTAAGCATCTAGTGAGTAGGTTCATGTCGTCAAAATAAATTGCAGATAAATGTATCGGTAATACCATACCACGCATATAGAAAAAAACTATATATATCACGAATATCACTAAAGAAAAATAGCGGCGCTATAGTGTCGGAATTGCTGCTATAGCGCCGTAAAGCAGCTATCGTGATGCTGATTAGCACACTACAATGCCAAATAAGCGCACTAATAAGCGGCACTATAAGCGTTTTTGACCAAGTTTGCCGCTAAATTTTATAGTCCGCAATTTTTTTCATGGACGAATATAGACGAAGACTTACATATTATTTAAGAATAATCCATGAAGACAAACATATTTAATATAAGTAATAATCTATTAGTTAGTGTTAGCGAGAGCATGGGGTTGATGGACTAGCGTGTGAAAATTGCTGACCCACTCATAGACCACAGTGGCCAGGCCTGAGAAGCAAAGTAGGCCAACACATTTCAATCCAAGAAACCAAATCCACTTCTTCCATCCATGGCAGAAACCAAATCCACTTGCAATTGCTGCTGGGTGCTGCTCTTCCTGTCTGCTTCTGATTCGCTTTCGCCACGTGATCCCGGAAGCGGCGGCGCGCACACGCACCCATGACGCCACGCCGCGTGCTGGCGGCCGAAGCTTCCCTTCCGCCGTCCGGGCGCGCCTACTTACACCCACCCCTGCCCTGCCGTCATCAGTCAGCTTCTGCTTCTGCCTGCGTGCTTTGCATAGCTAGAACTAGACGGCGCGGCAATGGCCTCCGGCTCCGGGTGGAGGGGCATCCTGGGCTTCGACTACGGCATCGTGCAGGCGCCGCTTGGCCCCGATATCTCCGGCCCCGAACTCGTCGCCGCCGTCGCCAACGCCGGCGCCATCGGTCTCCTCCGCCTCCCCGACTGGGTGGGTCTCCGTCCGTAGTAGCTCTTTAATACTGCAATTCAGAGAGACTGCTAGTTTTGCTTCCTGTGCTGAGTGGCTTGGTTGTTTCTTCCTCACCGCCTCCAGCCGGCGCCGGATCACGTCAGAGAGCTCATCCGGAAGACCAGGAGCCTCACGTCCAAGCCGTTCGGGGCGGCCATCGTTCTGGCCTTCCCGCACGAGGACAACCTCAGGGTCGTCCTGGAGGAGAAGCTCGCCGTGCTGCAGGTCTACTGGGGGACTTCCCCAGTCACCGTGTCCAGCAGGCGCATCGTGCCGGAGTTAAGGTCTTGCATCAGGTGCGCGCCATTGCTAGTTAGCTGCGACAGTTTCCTTAGTTTAGTACTACTGTTATTATCCAATATACTCTAGTATTAGTGACAATTTCATCCATGGGAAAAATATATTCCTAGTTCATCCTCTATGGCATGGCATTCTACTGCTTCCAACTGCTTAATAATTCGTATGGGTGGTAGGGGTGATGCCCAGATGGAGTGACAGAGACTAAAAGTACTAGATAGGATCGTGTGTTTGTTTGCCTGTGGTTTTAGGCTTCCAGCAGGGCCGGAGCCTTGATTCGTGGGAGTGGGGTGCACTGGATTGTCCAATAATAATGCTCAAAGCACACAGTGCCAGATGTTAAATTGCCAAAGTGCAAATTGATGATACGAGTGAGGCCACTATCCACCTGATGCATCAGCCACAGTGGGAAATGATCTAGTGCATAGCAGGCAGTACCACATGCTGTCTGTGGCATCACTGCTCTGCAATGCTTCGTTGTCGAAATTTGGCAACCTTCTCTTCCTGTTTACTTCATATTCTTGCAAAACATGTTCCAACATTGGGATTTGGGAACCAATTGGACGATTAGACTAAAATGTTGTGCGAATTTTGTCAACTTTGGCAGAGAATAATTTGTCGTGTTTTTTTGTGTTTTAGTCTGCAGAAGCGAATGCTGCCTGTTCCTGCTGATATGAGAATTCCAGTTTGTGTAAATTATTGACATTGTTGTCATTGATGGATTCATGATTTTTGACTTTTCGTTGACATGTGAACAGGTCGGCAACCTTGAGGAGGCAGCTAAAGCTAAAGAAGCTGGTGTAGATGCAATCATTGTTCAGGGACGTGAAGCAGGGGGTCATGTAATTGGCCAGGTAATTCCCAGCTTGTTTCTAGTTTCTGCTTTGTTTTAACACTGTTGGGCAATCTTTAACCACCCATCAGCTTATGCAGTCATTTACTCATTCTTGCATTTAGAATCTTGATCATCCTGTCGAATGCAGACTTGCAGAGCAGGATTTTGCTGTCACTATGCAGATTTCAGTACAAATGCATTATGCAAAGCTTGGTTTAACTTCCTAGATTAGGGGCCCTGTATCTTGTTATCTCTAAAAGCATAGCATACATTTATAACTTGTTTAGTTGCCTTTTTGGCATCAATGTTCTCTCAATCAGCTTCTATTTGGAAAAACAGGAAGGACTGTTTCCGCTGTTGCCAAGAGTAGTAGATCTTGTTTCAGACTCGGGCATTCCAGTTATCGCCGCTGGGGGAATTGTAGACGGACGTGGCTATGTTGCCGCATTGGCACTTGGTGCCCAAGGTGTTTGTTTAGGAACTAGGTATTATCTCGGTCTCTTGTACTGAGGATATAGGAAAACAGAGCCTTTTCATTATAGTTTGCATAATCTTAATTTCTTATGCTTACATTACAACGGTTCTTGAACAGGTTTGTTGCTACCGAGGAAAGCTTTGCGCATCCTATTTATAAGCAAAAGCTAATTGAGATGAGTCGCACAGACTACACAAATATATTTGGACGTGCTAGATGGCCTGATGCTCCACAACGTGTCCTGGAAACACCCTTCTATGCTGAGTGGAAGGATAATTTTCCAGATCAGGAAACAGAGGAAAATCAACCCATCATAGGCCACTCTATCATCCATGGTGTGGTATGTATTTGTATATTTGATATGCCTTGAATTTGCACATTCTGGGTGTACCAGTTGCATCCATTTTTCATGTCTTTTTCTGTTCACTTGCACAATTATTCCATTTATTTGCAGTCTAAATAGTAGCCAAATAGTAAAGAATTGGAGCACACTGAATGCTAGAACCTTAGTAGTCTTGTTGGAACCAAGAAATGCGAGCCATATATATTTGTAACCATGAAATTGTTTGACCGGTAGCTCTAGGATGTCTACCCGATACAAAAAGGATATGAATTTTAGCATGCCAAAAGCTTAATAAAACAGTATAGCACTATGCAAAAATGGGTTTGGTTCCATTCAGAGGGCAGAAGGCACAAAGCAGCAGTGTATAATAACTGTTCGTTTTGCACAATAAACTGTGGCTTTTGAAACTCCGGCAACCAGATTTAAAATGGCTACCATAGTTTATGGAATCCTACCTAGTTGTTATTATGCATCTGAAAACGGTTCTTATTTTTATGCTACAATTTTATTTTTTTACTGTCAGCCAGGGGGGGGATCCCCACCTGAATTTATCGTAGTCTGCAGCATTGTAAGAATTATTTACAAGAGACTACAACATCAGAGATGATTTACATGGAGGTGTGAACACCATTCTGCTAAATTCACCTCAGGACAGTGGATGGTGGCTTTATTAGTTGCTTGCCTTCAAACAAAATGGTAGATTATAGTGTTGAACATTTGTTGGTTATTGAGGTTTATGTCAGCACTCAGTTGCATCATTGGTGATCAAACCTGATAACCTGTTCCATCCAGATTTGCAGTGCCTCAGCTTGGACAAGTCACCAGTAATTCTTTCAACTAATAGTTGTTTCATAGTAATTAGTCTATTTGCGTTTCTTTAACCAGATAGTATTTGGTTCATAGGAAGGCAAACATTGATATTTTATGCAATTTGGAAATGATGGATCTCAGTACATTTGCAACTTCAATTGCATACTTTGTATTTAGTGCGTCTGAAAAACTAGGAAATAGACGACTGACCAACAATTCCTGATCCCAGCACAAGGATATTCGTCGGTTTGCTGGTACTGTTCCAAACTCCACAGCAACAGGAGATATCGACATCATGGCCATGTATGCGGGTCAGGGTGTTGGGCTAATCACGGAGATCATACCAGCTGCTGAAGTTGTCAAAAGTCTGGTTGCTGAAGCAAAGGACATCATTAGAGAAAAGCTTTCTGGTTACCAGTAACATACCTTCATGAAGTGCAAGCTACAATGTGTGAAGTATTTGTGAGTAGTGACCAATTAGAATAAATGGGAGTATCAAGGTTTGTTTCTTGTGCTATTTGTAAGTAAAAATCTGATGAAAATAAATAAGACTACCAGAGATATTGTGTCTGCAAAATTTTTTTTGCTGTTATAGTGCCATACTGCCATGGAATAGTGCCTGTATTATTTTGGCTTGTCATCATGTTTTGTCCACTAATTTTGTGCCTTAACTTGTCAATTTGATAACAATAATACATGATCCCACTGATTTGTGTAATCTTGTGTTAAGATGTAATCTTGATTTGTGGTGGCTATATGTGTATGATACTTAACCAGGCTCATATGTCTTCCGGGATCACCAAGATTAATTTGTTTAAGATCCTACTTCAATCCCATGATCTAAAGCTTATATAATTTTGGAGCTATCATTGTAAATCATTAGTTAATGGCTAACATAAATAAATGAGACTACCAAGGTATCATGTCTGCCAACTTTTTTTTTTTTTGCGGTAAGTCTACCAAAATCTTTGAACTGCTATGGTGTACTGTACTCTTTCACCCTTTGTACTTTATTGTTTGATGTTAGTAACTTAAAGTCTTCAGGTCATTATTGTTTTTTAACATAATCTTGCGCTGTATCATTTGTACAAAATGAAGTTACTAAAGATCACCGTATTATGAATGCACTCGCTATGATGAATCCATTGACAATGTACTCAATCTGCAAATGGTTTGAAACATAATTAGTGACATTTTGCAACGCACATCCTGAAGTTAACTGTATTCTTGCTTTTTATTTTGGGTTCCAGTCCTGGGCAAGCTGACCAGCCCACCATGCATGCATTGCATGAATGATGAATCTAGCTCTGGTGGACTAGACTATTGGTCTAGTATATCTATTCATTCGTACAGAGCTTGGATTTAGCTGGGTGTTGCAGATATATTGCATATGGTGTGTCGAAACGCCGTGCACTGATGTTGATGCCATTGGTCGGTTCTTCCACCACCAGCAGCTTGCTCCAGCTCTGGACCACTCTCAGTTGATCGAGTGCCCATACCCGTTGAGCTTCTGACCAGATCATGGGGAAGTGAAGAGAAGGAAAAACAACAAAGGTACCAGCACAGTGCTATTTTCGGGTCCACTCTCTCTCTGTCTCTGATTTGTTGATTTGGACACTGACATGGATTTGTCCAGCTGGTAAATGGAATCATGGCATGTGTCTGATTACTGATGAACACTGATCGAGGGCAAGCAAGCGCTCCGTCAGTCAATCTATGTAGTCATTTGTGGTTGCTGAATGAAAGAATGTTGAACAGAATCAGAAGCAGTACTTGCTTTGCATTGCTTCTGGAGGGTTATGCATGCAGTCATGGCATTGATCGTTTCGTTTCCACGATTGCTTCTTTCTCATCAGTACTAGGAAGCAATGCAGCCTGCCTTTTTATCCCTTGTGATGAGAAGATCCAGTTGGTTCATGATTGCTCAAATGATTAAAGAAAGCCTCAAAACACAAATGATGCTGTCTAGCTCTTGCTCGGACCAGATTCAGACCTGCCTACCTACCGAAAGCTTAGCCTTAGCTTGACTCTTGTGACCATAATGTTGATGCACTCATTTACATTTATAGATCGAATCAATAGCGCACACACACGCACACACGAGACGAGAAGGAGCCGGATCCGTCTGTAGGATAAGGAGACTACAGTACGTTAAATTTCTGTACCCGTGTTCAACTGTACCACAGTAGGTGTACATACTGGAAGGAAGCTGCACACTGCAAGGGTCTGCAATACCCTGCCTACCGTCAGTAGCACTGTACAGTATACGAACAGCGTTACAAACTATGGTGTGCGTGCGTTTGTTCTGTTGGAATATGTTAAAATCGTATTGGGCTGCCAACTCAATGCGAAGGCCCGTTTAAAGATGAAGACGGAGCGACATCAATTAAACTATACCTATTCTAATTGATGTGGAGGCGAAGTTTTTCTCCCATATATTTAGGCCAATCATCGCGGAAACAACACAACACAATTATTCCTTCTCTTTGTAAGCCGCCATACGAACTTTGTAACCGACTCTTGATATAGTGAGAAGTGTTTCTTGGGTGGCGCGGTTTTTTACTTACCCGCATTGGGAGGTTTTCCACGTTAAATCTTGTGTCCCCAATTTAAATTTTGATTTACTTCATCGTTTACTCTTGTCGCATTTATAACAATTGGTATCGAGCTTTGGTTGTCGGATTAGTGTTCAATGGCGGCGTCGATGAAGTTTGATCTACCGTTCTTTGGATTACAAGGCGCGGTTCTCGCTATGGCAAGTCAAGATGCGCGGGCAATTCGGCGCGAAGGAGGATTATGATGAGGCGTTGGAAGGTTTCGGGAAGAAGCCGTCCCCGCCGATTGGACCTCCGAGGAGAGCGGAGGGATCGTAAAGCTCTGTCTCTAATTCAACTTCATCTCCATAATGATATCTTGCAAGAGTCTTTGCGAGGAAAAAGGCTGGCTACTTGAGAACTTTGGTTGAAACTGGAATCGTCCAGTATGTCAAAGGATCTTACCGGTAAGATGCACATGAAGATGAAGCTTGTTCACTCAAGATGAAGGAGAGTGATTCCGTGATGAGCCACATATACGTGTTCAAGGAGATCGTTGCCGACCTAGTGTCGATGGAGGTTAAGTATGATGATGAGGACTTAGGTCTTTTCTTTGTTATGTTCTTTGCCCTCTTCGTATGCAAATTTTTAAATGACACCATATTCTTTGAGCCGTGATGAACTAACCCTTACGGAAGTTTATGAGGCACTCAGTCTAGGGAGAAGATGAAAGGCATGGTGTCGATGGCACGTCGTCATCCAAGGGCGGCGCTTTGCGGGTGAGAGGCGAGGCAGAGCATAAATCCTCAGGTGACAACAACGATCGTCACAAAAGTCGTTCAAAGTCCGGACCACCTAAGAAATTACGTAAGTATTGTAAGAAGAAAACTCATTTTATTGAGGATTGTGCGAAGTTGAAGGCTAAGGACAAGAATAAAAATAAGCCGGATGGTAAGGTTCTTTGTTTGCTTCTGCTGGCGATGATTCCCGATTCGGAGATTGCGGTAGTTTTTCTTTGGTTGTGCTTGGTCATGATGAATGGATACTTGATTCACATGTTCATTTCATATCTGCACTAACGAGAGATTGGTTTAGTTCATTTAAGCACTGTGCGAGAATGGAGATGTTGTGCGTATGGGAGACGATAACCCATGTGAGATTGTGGGGATCGGATCAGTTCGGATCAAGGCTCATGATGGCATGACACGCACTCTGAAAAATGTCAGGTACATACCAGGGATGTCTAGAAATCTTATCTCGCTCAGCACGCTTGATGCAAGAAGGTTGCGTTTCTTCGGTTCCAATGGCGTTCTAAAGGTATCAAAAGGTTCCCTTGTTTGTTTGAAAGGTGATATGAATTACGCCAAGTTATATGTTCTTAGAGGAAGTACTTTACATGGTTACATTTCAAACTTTCTTGGCGCTTTGTTTCTAATGATGAACCTAGTAAGACTAACCTTTGGCATAAGCGTTTGGGACATATGAGTCAAGGCGGTATGGCGAGGTTGATAAAGAGAGACCTTACGGATGGGTAGCACTTGAGTAGCATGAAGTTTTGTGAGCATTGTATTTTTTTTAGGAAGCATAAAAGGGTAAAATTCAACACCTCAGTTCATACCACTAAAGGTACACTTGATTATGTACATCTTGACTTATGGGGTCCGTCTCGTAAGCCTTCTCTTGGTGGTGCTCGTTACATGCTTACTATTATTGATGACTACTCTAGAAGGGTTTGGCCTTATTTTAGAAAAATAAAAGATGATACCTTTCTTTGCTTTTAAAGATTGGAAAGTGATGATAGAAAGGCAAACGATAAAAAAGTAAAATTGCTTCGTCTTGATAATGGTGGAGAGTTTTGTTCGGTTGCTTTTAATGATTATTGCGCACAAGAAGGCATTTTAAGACATCACACCATACCGCATACCCCTCGGCGAGAATGGTGTGGCGAACGCATGAACAGAACCATCATATCAAGGGCTCGTTGCATCTTTGTCCAATGCAAGGATGAGCAAGCGCTTTTGAAATTTGAAGGCGCTAACACTTGCATGTTACTTGATAAGCAGTCGCCTTCTATTCCACTAAATAAGAAAACTCCTATTGAGGTATGGTGCGTACACTGGGCGATTATTCACACAGTTGAGAGTTTTTTTGGTCCGCCTTTACTTATGCTCATGTTGATAATGGAAAATTAGAGCCTAGAGTCGTTAAATGTCTTTTTCTTGGTTATGGTTCGAGTTAAAGGCTATAAATTGTGGAATCAAAAAGGAAAGACTTTATGAGCGAGAGTGTTGTTTTCAATGAATCTGTGATGTTTAATGACGGTTTGTCCTCGAGATCATGTTCGAAAATTTACGAAAAGAGTTGCGGTATATCGGTGTGCGGGTGGAGCATGATGATCTTTGAGACAGTGTGTGCGAGTGGAGCCTGTTCGAAACCGAAGTTGCGATGATGATGCTCATGATGATGTTCACAAACTCACGGTGTGCGGCTCGAGGAGGCTGCCTGATTCGCCTATTGCTCAACTGAGATCAAAGAGAAGTTGTGGTGCTCCACCCGTCTTATTGAAGAATGTAACTTATCTTATTATGCCTTGAGTTGTCTTTGAGCAATTGGAGAATGTTCATGAGCCAACCACTTACAAAGAAGCTATTGGTTGTGTGGTGATCGTGAGAAGTGGGTTTCAAATTATGCATGAAGAGATGCGATCTACGGAGAAGAATTGCACTTGGGATGTTGTTCCATTGCCTAAGAAAAAAGAAGACCGGTCCATTTTGCAAGTGGATCTTCAAGAAGAAAGGAGGGTTTATCTCCAAGTGAGCCTCCAAAGTATAAGGCAAGGTTAGTAGCAAAAAGCTACAGTCAAATTCTGGTGTTGATTATAATGATGTGTTCTCTCCGGTTGTCAAGCATAGCACCATTAAATTTTCTTTAGTATTGTTGCTTCACATGATCTTGAGCTTGGCGGTTAGATGTTAAAACTGCATTTTTGCATGGAGAGCTTGAGGAGGACATATACATGGACCAAATTCTGAAGGGTTCATAGTGCCCGGCAAGGAGAAGTTTGTTTGCAAGGCAAGAGATCCTTGTATGGTTTGAAGCGGTCCCCTCGTCGGTGGAATAAAAGGTTTGATTCATTTATGCGGTCGCATGGTTTTAAGAGATCAAAATATGATAGCCGTGTTTACATCAAGCATGTTAATGGATCACCTATATATCTCTTGTTATATGTTGATGATATGTTGATTGCTTGCCAAGAGTAATGTTGAAATCACTAAATTGAAGAAATTGTTGAGTAGTGAGTTTGATATGAAAGATCTTGGTGCTTTGCTAAGAAAATTCTAGGCATGGAAATTACTAGAGATAGAAAATCTGGTTTGCTATTTCTTAGTCGCAGAAATTATATTAAGAAAGTTCTTCGGTTTCAACATGCATCATGCAAAAGTCTGTTAGTACTCCTATTGCACCTCACTTTAAATTGTCGGTATGCATGTCCTAAATACAGAATGCGTAAATTGAGTACATGTCAAGAGTTCCTTATGCTAGTCTTTGTTGGGTCTTTGATGTATGCCATGGTTTGCTCGTCGTCGGATTTATCATATGCTATGAGTTTGGTTAGTAGATATATGTCTAATCTGGTAAAGAACATTGGAGGGCGCTCGATTGGATTTTTCGTGGTACCTCGGAGGGACCAAGGAGATTCTTGGTTGGAGTTTGGAAGAACTTCGAAGGGACTTGTTGGATATGTTGATTACGATTATCTTGATCTGATCCGACGGGGAGAAGATCACTTAATGGGTTATGTGTTCACTTTGCTGCGCTTGTCTTTGTGAGTTGGAGGGCTACTTTTGATGCATTTGTTGCTTTGTCTACTCGGTGCGAGAATACATGGTATTCTTGGCCGTGCAAAAAGAATTGATTTGGCCGAAAGGTTTGTCTGTGTTTGTGTGGAGTTGATTCTTGCATTAATTTATATTGTGATAGTCGAGTGCCATTTATCTTACCAAAGATCGGATGTTCCATGAGAGGACTAAGCACATTGATATTAAGTATCATTTTGTTCGTGATGTGATCGAAGATGGATGAAGGTGTTGATTTATGCTACAAGAGGAATTTGTCTCAAGGTGGAGTTTGTTGGAATATGTTCCAAATTCATATTGGGCTGCCAACTTCTGAAGGCCCGTTTAAAGATGAAGACGGAGGCGACATCAATTAGTACCATATTGCTAATTGATGTGGAGGCATAAGTTTTCCTCCCTATATATTTAGACCAATCCTCCCGGGAAACAACACAACACAATTATTCCCTTCTCTCTTGTAAGCCGCCATACGGCTTTGTAACCCGACTCTTGATATAGTGAGAAGTGTTTGCTGGCCGGGCGCCGTGGTTTTTACTCTCCCGCATTGGGAGGGTTTTCCACGTTAAATCTTGTGTCCCCTACAATTTAAATTTTGATTTACTTCATCGTTTACTCTTGTCGCATTTATAACATGTTCAACAGTCTAGCAGTACCTCTTTCGTATACTAGTGTTACTGTGTACAAGCCTGGACAAAGTGAGGGAGGCCAGGCCAAGACCGGAGAATCGAAATGGCTCTGCCTCCTTGCATTACATGAGCTCTACAGTCCAGGGTGGAGCGTGCGTGGACCATGCCAACTTTAATAAAGGAGCGAGCAAGCATATGCACACACAAGAACGTACGTACTACAGGTACCTGATGAAGATTCTTGTGAAACTAATAATAATAGCGCAGATGATGTTCCTGGAGACACTTTTTTTTTTTTTTGTTAGCAGATGTTCCTGGAGACAGACCTGGACGAGCTCAGGTGCACCGGCCACCAGCCCCTGCCCAGCTGATGATCGAGTTGGCCGGGCAAGACGTCAAGAGCTTCTTCGATCCCCGTGTTGTGTTGGCTCCTCTCCTCCGGTCAAAGCCCCGGGCGCCGTGCCCGCAGCCAGACACGGCGGGCATACAGTGGCCGTCAATCACTCACCGGAGCGGAGCGCGCGGCGGCGACGGTAATTTGGTAAACGGAAGCTGCTGTACGTTCCTCCCTCCCCTCCCGTGCATTGCAATGCACGTACTAGAGCTAGCTGTTTGTTTCACTGTTACAGCGGCGCCCGCATGCAGCCGAGCCGCAGAGGCAGGACCCCGGCCGGTCGCTGCTTGCACAGTGTCGTTCCTGCACAGCTACAGCTAGAGCTAGAGCTATAGAGGGGGCCTGACCTCACCCTCACCTCACATTGCATCAGATCAGGGTGTGTTTAGATCCCAAAATTTAGTGCAAAATTTTGGAGGGATGTCACGTCGAGCACCGTAGTGCATTTCGTTTGTTAGTGGTAAATATTATCCTATCGTGACGTAACCCAGGCTTAAAAAGAATAGCCTCCGTTATGTACATCTAAAAGCGTGTAATTAGTTTATTTTTTACCTACATTTAAATACTTTCGATAAATGTCTTGACATTTTGATGTGATGGAGAATCTTCTTTTTATATAGTGGAATTTGGAGAGAAAGTTGGGCCGTAAACACACCCCAGATCAGGGCGGGAGAAAAGAGAAAGACCATGCATGTCACTAGTCGTATACAGTAGTAGTGTGCAACGGCAACGACGACCGACGACCAAACAAGACGACAGAGATGGGATGCGACTTGCAAAAATTGTGCATACGTAGTCTACGTGTATGTACGTGGCCCGTGGGCATGGCATGCCAATCAAGTACGTACATATATATATGGCCCTATATGTATGTATATATGGATATGGGTAGACGTATACGCAGTACGTCGTCCCTGGCCCTGGCGTGCTGTGCCGGCGCCCAGCCCTCTAAAATCTTCCCTCCGATCCAGCCGCGGCGGCCTCCATCTTTCTCCATCGGTCGCTTCTCTTCTCCCCTGCTCCCCAGCCCCCAGCCACAGCCTTGCTCGCAGATACTACTATACTGTTCTAGCCAAAGCCAGCCCGCCGCAGACCATCTTCCTGTTGCTGCAGTAGTGCTAGTCCAAGACTAGCTAGCTACAAATAATTTATATATCGGCAACACGTACGCTGCTCCTGCTCAGCACCGGCATTCGATCGGCCACCGGCGCCGGCCATGACCATGAGGAGGCCACCGCTCCTCTCGTTGCTTGCCTTTGCCCTTGTCGGCGTCGTCGGCGGCTTATTGCTTCTTCCTCATCATGTCCAAGCCGCCTGCAGCTGCTGCGGCAGCCTCCCAACATCAAGGACACGGCAGCTGCCTCCTCCTCCTCCTCATCTGCAGGTGCGGCGGCTTGGCGGCGGTGGCGGAGCGGAGGAGGAGAAGGCGCGGCTAGGGTCCAGGCCGCCGAGCTGCCGCGGCAAGTGCTACGAGTGTAGCCCCTGCACGGCGGTGCAGGTGCCCACGCAGGCTACCACGCTAGTCTCCAACTCCATCTACAAGCCCGTGGGGTGGAGGTGTCAGTGCCGCGACCGCCTCTACCAGCCCTGATCCATCCAGCCCCCTCAGCGCTCCATCCCTGACGGTCGGTACGGGTGTCGTCGTCGTGTCGTCGCCAGCATATATGTACATTCTTCTTCGACATCTCTCCGGCGTCGTCCTCGTCGTTTGTGATGATGTCCATAGATATGATCGTCGTCGTTCCTAGCATTGCCAGCTGCTCCTCGGCAATGCACGCCGGCCGGCCGGCCTCGATCATCTCCAGCTACGATTACTTTAATTTCAGTATTGTTATTAGGCTGCAGGTTCCTTCGTCCTCCTCCGACGATCCTTTGTACGTACAGTAAGTACATTGTTCTCTCTTGCTTTGTCCTAGAATCGATCTAGCGGTCGGGCCGGGTTTCTACTCAACTGGCGCGGGCTGGATAAACAGTCATGCGTGGCCCTCACAACTGAATACTACCCAATAAGGATTCAAGGACATGCTCTTCAAAAACGTACTAGCTTCGTTCATTTATGCTCTTTTATGAAACAACAACCGTTCGAGTTCATGTCTCGTTTGGCACACAGCATCCGTTCTTTTCTTCTTCTTCTTCTTCTTCTTCTTCTTCTTCTTTAGAATCAGTACAAACCGTGCCAAACAGCATACATGTGAAACATTTCTAGCAGAAGAAAGGGTTATAAACGATTCTTTCTCTTTTTTCCAGCCTATGAATGTGAATCGCTGACGACTAGGTAGTTGAATCAGATAACGTCAAAAAATGGTTGTTCAATTAGCGGTAACAACTTTCTGATCTCCTTTTCCTTGGGAGGGCTAAATCAATTGTATAAACTCTATTCCCCCATAGTGTGTCATTCGTGGCGCGTAATACAAAAGATACCCAAGCCTTTTAGCATATTCGAGAAAAAAATATGCATAGCTGAAAATTCACGTTGATTACGAATAGCAATTCAATATCGAAACATTTCTTGAGAGAATTTGGGTCTCAAACATTCCTACCAAACGGGCGGACCCTTAATTTCTAAACAAAATAATTACTTTAAGTGTTATTTGTAGCTAGTGAAAGCTTTAAATGGTTGACTCAAACCTTCTGAAGACGCCGGTGCTGAGTATTTATTTCTCTCTAAATGAACAAGCACTAAAACTTTTTTTGTTGTTAGATAAAAAAAAAACCACAACAATTTTTGTTAGATAAAAACAACCACAACATTTTTTGTTGTTAGGTAAAAACAACCACAACAATTGACGCCTAGGCACCATCATTAGCCGCTACAACTCAACACCACATCTGGTAATTGCATGAATGAATACATTAAAAAACAAAAACTGGTTACTAAACTTTACTTTTGCGATTGAAACTGTTTGCTAAACTTGCGAGCCATCATCAATGCCCAAACGTTCGCCACGCGACCTAAATAGCCACCGCAAATGCAGGGGCAATCTCAAGCCTTCACGACATAATGTTGTATGGTAGCTCTCTGTTTGTCGAAATCGATCGAGAGAAACCGATGGCACCACAACAAGGTCACACTGTGCCTAACTCTTTATCATAGTACCGTTGTAGCACACCACGGCTTAGTCAATGATTAGATAATTCCACCAGATCTAACCCTTTCAAGGCTGCCTTGTAACATCACTATGAAAACACAATGCGCCAAAGGATCACCAAATCCGCCACTAGACTCCATATGTCACTCTGTCACCTTGAAAGATAGCGCATAGGGGCCTCGCCATATATCTGTTGCTAGACTCTACATCACATATTAGTTTCCTTTGTTGTCATCAACATGGTGTGCAATGCCACCCACAACCAAAAAATCTTTCTCCATAGTCAAAGCCGCTACTAAAGTCTTCACTATAAGCACCACGACCTTCCGCCACCACACTACTAACGTGGAATTCCAATTAATTACGTAAAAAATTGATATAGAGTTACATCAAAAAACTTTATACTAAAGTATATCATATTATATGTTCAATATGTAGATCTACTAACATGGAATCCAACAAAATTGGATTTTCTATTTTATGATTTATGATTTTTCTATGTTTATTTAAAGTTTTAGCTGAAATAAATAAAAAGAAAAGACAAATCACCTTTAAAACCGCTTATAATTGGAGCAAGGAGCTAAGATGAACGGTTTTTAAAGTCAAGGGAGATGTTTTGCCTAATTTTGGGTTCAAGACTAAAGTTGAGGAGGTAATATGGATGTTTTCGGCAAGAATTCCCATCTGGCAACAACGAAAAGTGCAAGTGAGTTTGGCTATGGCCCATCCAAATTTTCAAAAGGAACGTACTGGGGGCCCAACTAAAGCCCAGACCGCACAGTGGAACCAACCAAACCAACGGGCGCAACCGAAACGAAACAGCGCCGTCCGCCTGCGCCTCCCTGCCCTGTTTCGTTGCCCTGTTTCGTTTCGTCGTCATCAAGAGAGGTGGAACTGGGGGTCAGACGACCAACAACCCAAGCTCATAGTCTCCTCGGCGAGCGACACGCGCGATCGGTCGCCGCTCCGCCGCCGCCGCCGCCGCCGCCTCCTTCGCCGCCCACCTCACCCTCTCCAATCCAATCCGCGCCCCACCCCCGCGCGCACCCAATGGCGACGGAACGGCTCCCCGTGCTGGACCTCCGGGAGCTCTCGCTGTCCGACCTGGACGCTCTCGCGGCCGCCTCCGTGCACGCCCTCGCCCCGCGGACCTGCCCCGACGCCGACCCGCTCCCACCACTCAAGATCGACCGCGCCGTCTTCAACGAGAGCGCCGGTTCCCGGAAGCAGACCTTCTCGCGCCTCCGCCTCGGCGCCGCCTCCGCCGCTGCTGCCGCGTCCTCCTCCCGCGCAGTCGTCCGCCGCCCCGCGGAAGTACTACGACCCCGAGGGCGAAATCGTCGCGTACCACCTCCGCCTCCTCTTCGTCCCCGATGACACCTCGCTCCCGCCCCTCCCGAGCCCCAAACCCTAGCCCTGCTACAAGGACCCTCCTCCCTCCGCCGCCGCCCCCGACCCCGACCGGGAGACCACCAACGCCAAGGGAGTCTCCGTTGACCTGCTCAGGCTTGCGGGGATGGTGGGCCCCTACGACGCCGAAATCCGCAGGCGGACGGCCGGGATGGCTTCCGAGGCCGAGCTGCAGGGGTTTCATCGACAGCCTCGCGGGGAAGTTCCTCAGCCCGAGGCAGCGGAAGAAGAATGTCGACGCCTCCTTCTTTGGGGATCACCTCCCTCGAGGGTGGCAGCTGCAGCTTGGGATCAAGCGAAAGGGGGGACAAGTCTCGGTGTCCTGCTCCAGCTACGTCAGGTTTGCCTCTTTTCCCCTCCCCTGCCCTGCCCTCTTCTGTCATTCCTTCTCTACAAATGATTATATATGCTAGTGTTAGTGTCTACTAGAACGGAACTATGCTGGAATACCTTACCTGGGTGTTTTGCATGTCTCTTTTCTATATGACTCTTCATCTAGCTAAATGTGCACGCAATACTTTCCAGCCCCCAAGGGAAGCAAGTTTTTCTACTTGCAAGGAGGTTTCTGCGTACCTCATGTCACTTCTTGGGTATCCAGAGCTCAAACCAGCCACTGATCAGTATGAAAGCACAGGACAACATTACTTGAGTGCTAACTTTGGTGATGATAGTGTAAGCGTACGGAACTAAATTTTAATTACTTAAATTCACCTGTTTTAATTAATAAAGTATGTAACAGGTTTCAGGTTTTCAAGATCAAATAGGTTCAACTATGGACAAGACAAATGTACATTCAGTTCCTTCTCTTGCCTTCTCCAGCTATTCCAGTGGCCCAAACAATGTGGATGGAAGGAACACAGACAGAGTAAATACTTATGAATGCCAGAAATGCAATCTGACCTTTGGTGACCGGACTTCATATATACAGCACCATTTGTCATATCATGAAATGAGTGCTAAGAGGCGCAGGACTGGCAAGTTTGGTGAGCCAGTAGTAGGGAAAGATGGCAAGTTTGAATGCCCTATTTGTCGTAAGACCTTTGAAGAGGAATCACGGTACTATGGCCATGTTGGAAGTCATGCGAGGTAAATGTAAGGGTTGACTCCTGAAGCATTTCTGGATAAGGCTACTTCCAGAAGGGCAACTGATGATTCCTCGCTGAAGTTTCATTTAGCCTCGAGGAGTTGACATCACATGGACAGAACAACAAGGTTTCTTATGGTGAAGCAGGCTTTCAGCACCACAATCATTCAAATGGACATGGTGACAATAACTCTACAGTCACTGAGATTTTTAGTACAAATTATTCAGATGCTCCAAGTGCATGTAGATATACAAATTTTACAGGCCATACTGATGTGACAGTTCCAGAAAGGGCATCGATCTCCCATAATCAATCTGTTAGCAACATTAATGGCTTTATGGGAGTGACTATGTTTAGTGATCAGCCGGGAAGTAACCATATTGTCAGACCTACTGCCTTTGGAATAGGCAATCATTATCAGGACCAGATTATTGATCATGGCAATGCTGCTCCGAGGCATGTTGACAATAATACTGTGAAAGCAAGAGATGTCAACCTCAATTCATGTGTCAATACAATATCTTTCCCTATTGCTAATGCAAATAATGAAACATCAGCTGCCCTTAATGAAGCTAATCGGTCATCTTCTACTGCAAAATGTTTTAGTGGCAGTTTTAATAACAATGATGGTGCATCTAGTGCGTCCTCCTGTTGCGGATCGACCAATAAAATATCTAGTTCATTTGGCACAGCAAGCAAAACCCAAGCTGTTGGCTCCAGATGCATTGGTGGAAGCTATGAGGGTGAAAATTTTGGTGCTCTTAAAGCTAACCCTTTTGCCAGCAAGAACAATACCGCAGTGTATCAGTCCAATTTGGGCAGACAACCTGTCTATGCTGTGGCAACTAGGACAGATTGTTTTGCTTCTGGTTCAATGCAGACAAAAAACAGTGATAATTCCAGTGCCAAGGAACAGATTGATAACACGAAGAACAGGGCAGGTAGAGAAACAGGGTCTGTCACTGAAGCTTATAATAATGGTGTCTTTAGTGATGGTGTTACTGAAAAAGGTTTTGCACAGTTCAGTAATCGCACAAAGCCCAATGCCTCTGGCCGTTGTTCACTACCTGCACCAGAAACTCCAACAAATGGAAGTGATATCAACTGCATCAATGGTTCTTTGGTTAATAGAGGTGATGTTAGCTTCACAAAGGGCTCTTTTGTCAATAGTCCCATCAATAACAATGAACCAAATGTAGCTAGGCTTGAGGTGATGGGAAAGTTGAATAATGAGATGCAAAACCACTATAATGATCATGGTCCTGGTTTTGTCCCTCATGGTGCAGGTAGTGCTAGCAGGAATGCCAGCGGTCTTGTGTCTATGCAGGCCAATTTTGGTCACATGTCGCTACAGCTCAACCTGTTGCTGATGTTTCAATGACTAGCACATCTCAAGATCAGGTAAACATACCAGAATTTGTAGGCTTTCTTAACTGTTGCACTCTAGCTATGATAGGAAATTAGGAATACTGTTAAAGTAATCTAGTGGATCGTGATGATATTATTCCCACTTAAATTAGTACTTCCCTTACCTCTTTAGTTGTTTTATTTCGTTTTCCCTTACCTCGCTAGTTGTTTTATTTCGTTTCACCTCACCACTTTAGTTGTTCTATTTCATTTCCCTTACCTCGATAATTGCTTTATTTCGTATCTCATATGTGGTTTTATGACTGGATAAATGAGTACATAGATGCCGCTATTTTATTACATAGATGGCCTTTAGTTCATTCCACAAGTCTTGCAGCAATGTAGCATGGAAACATATTGGCTATAAATAAAGAAGACAAATATTGGTAGATGTAAACAATTTTCCATGACTACATACATCTTTATTTGCATCTTGTCAACATAGCATGCTGGTTATTCTGATCTGCAGAAGCATAATGCCTCTTTGATTATCGAATGTGTTTATGAGCTAGTTACTTGTCATCTTGGACGTCAACAGTCTCGAACCCCACTTGACTACTATTAGTTTTTGTAAATATATATTAGCAGGAAAAAATCTATTAGCAGGAAAAAATCTATGATTTATGAACAAATTTTCGTGAAACTCATTAATATAACTTTCATATGGCAAATCATTATACTTTTGTGCCCAACAAATTAAAACTTTTTGTTGATGGTTGTCTTGCCGTCATAACGTATACCCTTTGTTTTGGCCTAAACCTTTATGTGTTGGGGTCTGGTATGTTTACCAATTCTTTGCTCGATGCCATCATAACTTATACCTTTATTGCTGCCACATGAATATTCATGACATTTAATGCTGGGTAACCATGTGATACTTTGCTAATTTTTTTAAACAGTGTGATTTGCAACTTGGATTTGGTGCACAGAAGCAGCAGATATTTTCTAGCCATGGACAGCTTAGAACGGCTACAGCTGGATCCCCTCCGCCTGGGAGCATTGCCAAAAAAGTTCTGTACCCACTGAATCCTCACAGTTTGGGAGCATGGATGGGCCTAAATCTTTCCCCACTGGAACAACTCAGTTTGGGGGCTTTGCAAGGCCTGCTGTGGTGCCTGCTGCACCTTCTCAGTTCGGGAGCGTGGCTCAGCATCATGTGCATTCGGCTCAATTCACAAGCTTGGTTCGACCCCAATTCTATTCCTCCTGCTGAATCCTCTCAGTTTGGAAGCAAAGCCCAATCTAGTTCTGTACCCCCGGCTAAAACATCTCAGTTCAGGGGCATGGCTGGACCAAATTCTGTACCTCCTGCTCAGTCCTCTCAGTTTGGGAGCATGACTAGACCTAATTCTGTCCCTCCTGAATCTTCTCAGTTTTCTGGGAGCATGGCTCGACCAAATTCTGTTACTCCAGAATCCTCACAGTTTGGGAGCATGGCCAGACCAAATTATGTACCTCCTGTATCGTCACAATTTGTTAACATGCCCAGTCAAAGTTTTGTGAGCGCATCCGAGCCAACTCTAGTTTTGGGGTATGCACCGCAGATTGGAAGTGGCCCTCCACCTCAAGTCCAGTTAGGATGGGATTTGTCCTTGCCAAGGATGGTTACTGGCGGCAGCATGGTCACCTGTTTATGTATATGGTGCAACAGTCAGTTCCATCATTTTGGTCCTTTGGATGGACAGCAGCCTAGTTCTTTTGGCTTCATTTGCCCGACCTGTAAAGATCGGATGTCTGGTCATCAAAATATGCCCACCAATGGTTCGTGGCAACCTTGAGGTGCGGTGTCATCTGTTAAACATCGGTATTGATGCATCTGAGGGATCTTGTGGTGTTAGGTACACTACTCATGTCTGTTGACTGCAGCAGTGGTCCTCCTTGGAGTGTACTTTCAAGGAATGAACGGTATCTATATCAACAGGGTCTTGAGCTGGGAGCTGGAATGCTTGAGTCGGTAGCAGATGAGATAAGTTGCTTTTCTCTACTACTTGTCAAAGATAGCAATGGGAGACTGATGATGAATTCAGGACATCTTTTTCTTGAATCTACCGGTTACATTATGTGGGATTGTCTTCAGTTCACCGGTTGGCATTACATCTGAAATTTTGCTGCTCTCAGATGATCCAACCATTTATCCATTGGGCTGAGGTACCAAGATGTTGCCACTCAGTTAAAGCTTTCGATGTTTTGGGACCAAGCTTTGCATGTTTGTCGGTTTCTCGCGCTATCTCCGGTTACTTTGAGCTCATAGCTGTGATGTGAGTGGCCTTCATTGTTGGTACTAAACTGGAAATGACTCTAGTCCAGTGTCTTGGTGGTTGTGTAAAGTATGTGTTAGTTCAAGTGGATTAGGCCCCTAGCTCTTGATGTAATGTAATATTTCCCCAACTCCGGGGAGCCTTTGTCGATCCTTGCCTGTTGAAGTTGTGTTTAGTCAAGCTGAAGTACATTTCTAGGTAAGGGTGGTGGCCCTTTTATTCATCGACTCAACGCTAGGAGGCTATAAGCTCATTCTCATCTGTTTCAACCTTATTTTCGAGGCAGATTCATCTGTTTCAACCTTATTTACGAGGCAGATTCACCTGTTTCAACCTTATTTACGAGGCAGGTCGTAGGCGTATGTATGTACATAACACATTTGGGTAAACAAGTTTTGGCGTGCAGGATAAAGCTGAAGGAAACCAACTAAACGATCTGCATTGACATCCAAGAAGTCCAATCAGTCTGCCCGCCCCCAAGAACCTGGGCCGCATCCACGAAAACAGAAAAGGCCAAAGAAGCCCGGCAGCAGCGGCTTAATTAATTTGTACTGTAGATTCAATTCAACGGCTGATGGCATCCAGGCCTAGTCACGTCCGGTTCCCAAACAACTTACGTAATTGTCATCATATCATATTTACTAGTATAATGCCCGTACTAACGCTATGGTTTTAATTTTAAGAAAGCTTAAATTTGCAACCAGATGTAGATGTAGGAAGACAATTGTACTTTTTTTTGTATTGCGGTAATAAATAATGTAACTTACATTTAACCTAACTTCTTAATCAAGAACAGAGATTGCCTCCATAACTTTAGCATTAGCGAAGCGTCGAGGATGTCTAAGAAAGTTCGTACATGCCAGACAAATTTGTAAGAAGACTGTCCTGGTATTCCCAGATATATGCTACACTTTAGTGCTTCAGATTAGTTCTAATCAAACGATCTGTACTTACTTTACGAAACAATTGTCGGTTTGTCCGAGCATCGCCCACACAAGAATACTAAATTACAATTCTGCAAATATTTATTAGAATAAACGTCTGGAGTTCACACTCCCTCGCATTGCGGGAGATAAACCATGCTGCCGCGCTTTTCCCCTATTTAATTGTTGTCGGGCCTGCTACAAGAACCGGCCTTATCTAGATCATCATATTTTACAATTCAAAGAAAAATAGGATCGTTGTCGCTGGTAGTTTAACATCTGCATGGTCGCCTTCACCACCATCTCTCTTGGCAAGAACACAGCAGAGGAAGCAAAAGTTAATGAATGTCTAATACGTGGGCTGAAGGGACTGGAGAAAATCAGCAAACGTGTACATATAGAAAAAGTGAACTAAAAATCAGGGTGAATTAACTCGTCATAATCCATACATACCATTAATCACCAGTTTAGGACGTCTCTGTAAACTATATTTTTTGTGCTCTTCCCTGTAGGATCCAAATCCACTTTTGGTTTTGCCAAAATTCTTGTTGTTGATCTTGACACCCCTCTTGATAAACCAACATAAAGTTGTCCATGCGAGAACACGGGTTCTGGAAGATAGATCCCAACATTAGTAATGGTTTGTCCCTGTGATTTATTTATGGTCATAGCGAAACTTAACCTCACAGGGAATTGTTTTCTCTTGAACTTAAAAAGAAGAGGATTATCATCCGAGGGTGAAATCGGTATCCTTGGTATAAAAACTCTCTTGCCTACGTGCTGCCCAGCTACGATCTCAGCATCAATTGCATTTTCTTGCAAACATCTGACCATGAGCCTTGTGCCAACTTTGAAGAAAACAGGAAGGGGAGTTGATGAATGTTTTGATAGCAGCAATAAGAGCAAGATGGTTATCAGGTCTTGCAACTTATTGTAGGCGATCATTTAGCACCAACTTTCAGAAACTCTGGACCTGATGAACCCCAAGAACCTGAAGATAACATACCTGTACTGCTTAATGCATAAGAAATAACGAAGCTAATTTATGTAACAATCATCATCTAAGTAAAGCTAGGTGATATTGTTCACCAGGCCAATAGCAGCAATATCTGGCCATCAGCAGGCAAGCAGGTAGCAGCAACCAAGTGATCAAGTTGAAGACTGGTTAGCTTCAGACTTCGGACCCAAACGGCAACAGCCTCTATCCAAGTTAACCTGAATGAAGATATTATTGAATGTTAGCTTCAGAAAGAACTAAAGGCTTCAGAAAGACTGTAATTGTTCAGTCAAATAGTCCATGGGATATTTTTACTCTCACTGCACTAATTTATTCTAAAAAAATTAGCTGCATTGGGTTGGACTACAAAAAACAAATTGGCGTAGCCTGACAAGATAATCTAAGTCGCAATATCAAACCAAATTAGAATGCTTCCATCAGTTCAAAACATGTAGAAGCAGCACAAATACCGAAAGTTAGAGCCGAAGCAATGGAATCAAAATGAATAGGATGCAGTCAAAAGAGGGAAGCATTCATCGGTTCATAATATTTAGATCAAGAGTTTTTTACATACACAAAATCTTCATTCCCTTGCTTCATTGGTTCACATGCACGTGTCGCCAACAAATTGATCTGTCGGTGGATCAGGAACAGGACGTACCTGGTGCGGAGACGCGGTGGTTAAACGCTCGATCGAGGTTGTCGTCGTGCTTCAAGGGGACCCGGCGCCTGCCGCCACCAGGCGGCGGCGGTCGTCGTCGTTCTTCAAGGGTAACCGGCGCCTGCCACCACCAGCGACGGAGGTTCCGCCTAGATTCGTACTTCAACGTCGATGATGGAGCGGCTTGGCCTCGCGCGAGGTGGCGCCCATGACGGACGGCAGCTAGGGATCGCTGGTGTCGTCGCGATGCCGCGATGGGTTGCTCTCTGGCGGCAGCACCATTCCTTTGACATGCATGACTATTTTTGGTAGCTAGAATTGGAGGAGCATTGGCGCATGCAGGAATGGAGAGTGTCGGAGTGAGTGCTCGTGATTGAGCGTGATCGGTTTCGTTACATGCATGAGCGGGGTGATTGCTCGTGATTGGTTTTCCTTCTATGCGTGAGTGATGGGCTGCATGATGGGTTTCCTTCCATCCATGCGCGGACGTGAGGGTGTAAGACTTTACACCAACTTTTGATCGCAGCCCTCGATTCTGATTTAGCGTTAACGTGAGCCCTCGGATCTGGTGTGTAGAGAAGAATTCAACTATAGGATAGATTTATATATATAGTAGATAGGTAAGATGGATGCGGGCCGGGATACACGTACTTTGTATCGGCATGTTGGTTACAGTATTTATTTATTGGATACATGTTCTTATTTCATACCGTACAATATATTGTTATACTACCTGTACACTACCCTTACACAGGGTGGTGGTGATTATTTGGTATATATATTATATATATAGTAGTAGCAGCAGTACACTAAGTACGCTCCAGCTCCAACACCATATTATATGATCAGCACCGCCGTAAATGTGTCCTTCCCATACACATCTTTATAGGGACAGTAACGGACACGGCGTTGAAGTCTGCGTAATGAACAAAGTCCCAATAAGTAATTAGCAACGATAAATCCATCTGTCTTTCTAAATTATGAGCATCGTTATACGTGCAACTTATCTGTACATCTACTTTACAACTCGAAGATCAAAAAATGAAGCCAAAGTAAAACAATTTGATCAGGCTATTGCTCACTTGTGAATTAAATGGCTCAGATTACCTAGCTAGCTGCAAAGGCTGGATAGGGTTAGAAGCACAAATTTGTGGGTTGTATGCAAAAATATCTTTCCTCTTTTCAGGTACCACATATAGAAATGACCATGTATATGTGTCTAAAGAAAGAGAATATATAACCTATAAATTCAAACATCCGGTTTTACCTCCACAAAGACATATATCCACTCTGCCTCGAGAAAACTAGAAGTATAGCGTAGTGGGACTAAATTTTTATCTATTTTTTGACGGCACATGATGCGCCCATCTATGGAATACTGATATGAAAGGCTGCGTAAGATGGTGAAACAAACATTTTTCGAGACGGCGATAGCCACTACATGTATAGGCGTACCCATAGGGATAACAAATTAGAGGTGATGTGCCTGCCTTGTGAATTCATGGACAGGTCTAGCGGGTTCATATATGGTGAGTTCATTTTTTGGTGGTGCATTTGCACCCTGCACATAACATACCTTCGTCCCTGAGTGGTGACAATGGCCTCGCCAACGTCAAGGGTGGTGGTGGTCTTGCCGAGGTTCGGCTTGGGTAGGTGGACGGTCTTTCTCTGGCAATCGTGGTCATGGCAAGCCAGTTTAGCATCCGTCGTGGCAAGCATGACCGTCCCCTAGTAGCGATAATACAACCATTGCCACCACGCCCATGAGCGCAGAGCTCGATTTCGCCATTGCCATGGTTTTCTTGTAGTGTAGAGGGAGCTAACTAGTAGGCACATTTCTTCGTGTTAATGGTTGGGCGTATTTATAGGAGATCCCAATCGTACGGATTTTCTTGGCTTCCTCGCTGACAAGAGCAACATAAGCCATGTAGAATATATAATTGGAGAAAGAAAAATTTGAGATGCTAAAGTCACTGTACTATATCAACCATCCGCACAGAGAAGGTACTTCCTTGAAAAGTATATTACCTAATAAGTCTGCCGTCCTAGGGTCCTATATATACAATATACTCTCTCCAGCGGTCTCAAAAAAAAAAAGTATACTCTCTCTCCATTCAAAAAATATAAGCCATTTGATTTTCTCTAGATGGTTAGCTTTAATATATATCTAGATGCATAATAAAAAAAAATAGAGTTATATGGGTACTAACAAATTTATATATGTATAAAAACAAGAATGGCTTACAATTTAATGATTTATAACGAAGTGGTATATTCGGTTATGAAGGTTGGCACAACTTCTTCACCAGGTCGACCTTGAATCCGTTTAGAGCGAGTTGCTTTTTATGTCAAGCGGGTAAAACCAAATAACTTCACTCAAGGAACCCCTTAAAGAAAATGTGAAGGGTGGAGCCAAAATAGTGGTTTCACATAATTCAGTTCCTCCTGAATGGTTACGTGAGAGGAAGCTCTACGTGTAGTCGAAGCAAAAAAGAAAAAAAAAAATCATGTAGCCCAAGTTATTAAAACGGTATGTTCTGCAATGGCTTCCTGGCAAGGCCACCTGACCATGTCACCCTAAATTTTTTTTTACCGTGCGATTTTCACATCAACGGCCATGGTTAAATCCACCGAATTCGGATTTTACAGCTGGCTTCTCATCACCTTCTCTGGCTTCTCACCGAGGCTAATATATATCGGGCTTCCGCTCCAACTAACCCAGCTTCAGCTTCTCCTCGTGAAAAAATCTCGTATCCTTCTCCAACATCCCGTCGCGCTCTCTCTCCCTCGGTTCGGCCGGCGCGGCGGCGAGGCGAGCTCCTCGGCGGCCGGCCCTCAGCACGGCGGCGCCCGACCTCCTCCCTCCTCCTCCTCCTCCTCCTGGTCCTCCACCGTGCTCCTTCCTCCTCGCGGTAGCGGTTCGCAGCGGCGCGAACGCCAGCCTAGGGTTTCGCCTCTACGTCGCCGGTCGTCCCCCAGCTGCGCACCGTTGCAGCGGCGTCTTAGGCCATCCCCACGGCCTCTCCTGGTGGTGGTACACCAGGGACGGCCGCCACCGGCATGGCGGCCCTTGGCGGCGGCGGCCTGCTATCGCAGCCGCGCGGCGTCCTCCCTCGCCTCCCTTGCCAGTCGTCGTCCTCTACCTCCGTTTGACGCATGCTGCATCCCCTCGTGCCCTCATCCTGCTGGTTTGGTCTGTTCTCTTGCATCTAACTTAACTTGATGCTTTTCTTATTTCCTTGTTTCGTTGACATGCAGGACGTGGTGGATCAAATCAATGTTGCCCCAATGAAAAAGTTTATGTGAGCTTTATGCATGTGGTGGATCAAATCAATGCTGCCCCAATGAAAAGTTTATGTGAGCTTTATGCAGACAAATATGCCTCCGTTTGTTTTGGTAATACGATTTTAATACTTGATTCGATTTATTCTGTCTAATTTATGTTACTATTTTCAATGTGTGTGCAGGCCAACCTAGGTCTTCTACTTTGCAAAGCTGGATATCAGATGTATACATTGCAGTCGCTAGGCTGGGGCCATACTTGAGATACAATGAGTAAATGATCGACAATGAGAAACCGGGTCCGAGAAAGGTGTCAGTACTTGCTTCTTATTTCTTTCAGTTTAGAATCTGTAGAATTCTGTGTTGTGAAGTAGACAGGTAGCATTGCTCAAGGTATACTGCCTTAACCTTAGCTACAGTACTGACTACCTAAAGAATTGTGCAAAAGAAAGTAGCAGAATCCAGTCTGTCAAGTATATTAGTGACCTCCATGTGTTTGTGACATTGCTTAGGCAAAAGATAGACAAATATCTATTCACTTTAGCACTATCTATTAAATTTGATTTCTCTAAATCAAGTGTTACAGTGTCTTTGCAGAAGATCATCATTGCATACCAAAACAAAAGAGTGTTTTTTTTGTTCAGTTGGTACATCTGAAGATAGTTGTACTGTACTCTAGTCCATCAGGCATTCATGACCTTTGCCTCAAAACATTTTTTCTCCTTCATTCATTATCACAAACTTCTGTTCAATCTTCTGCTATGTGCTACTATAAATTTCTCAAAGAATTTATTGCATGAAAAGGAGAAACATTAGTGTTTGATCGCAATTAATTAATCCGAATTGAGAAGAGAAAGAGAGTGACTATTTTTAGTGTCAAAGTGACCCCTGAATTCCATGAACCTAAATATACTTGAAAGTTTGATCAGTTAGCACCTATGTTTTCAATATCTAAGATGATAATTCATTTAAAAAACTCTCTTACTCTAAAGGCTGTTTTGCTAAATATCATTACAACATTTACTATTTATTATTGCACGAGTGATCATGTAGTTCTTATTTCTTACTGCCTATTCAGCCTATTTGTTGTTCTTCGGTTTCGTATTTCTCTTTTGTTTAGTGAGGTTCAAATTATTTGGTTTTATCAGGCCTGGTGCTATGCTAACACAGCTTTTGATTCATTATTTCCTGCAGTTATGGCTTCACTTGGCTACCTTCCTGCAGTTTACATCTTTTTTGTTTTTTTTACATGAGCTTTCTATTGCAACAAATCTTAAGGGGAAAAAGCAATGCCGTGCTGCTATTTGATTCACCACCTTGTTTGAACGAAGAGATTAGTTGTTTATAGCATGCACAACGTGGGGCCGTTGGTCTTCTTCCAAGATGAACATAAAGATCCGCCATTTTGTTGCCTGGTAATCTTCTCTACTTGCTTCTATATATCGTTGAACTATTTAATGAGCAAATAATGCAATAAGGTAAATAGTTTGCATGTCAATTCATGCACTTTGTTATTTCTGTCAAATGATTTTATCTTAAAAAAAACATTGCAGGTCTGCTACAACAGAGACCAGGAAGGATGCCAGCCATAAGCCTAAATCTTTTTTGATTTCTGCTCAGTTGTTTCTCGAAATCTCCAGGGCACTGTGGACATGCCCATCCACGAAGGTAACAGGATTACATATTAATTTAATGCATTTCCTGGTGCTATGGATAGTACTAAAACACATTGATGTTCAGTACACTATTTCGCATAACAATCACAAGATATTTGTCCTTACATGACAGCACAACATGCTCCTCTTGCCATTTCAATAGTTTCATCTGTAATTTTATAGCTAATTTCCAACCTAGCCGGCAACTTGCATATTTACTTGGTACTGTAATTTTATTATCGAAAAAATATGTCTTCCTTACATAATTATTATAGCACTACCCACTGCATATTTTTTTTCCAACAATAATCGTAACCGCAATAATTTTCCAGTGAGGCTAAACCAAATTCAGGTTACCTCATGGTCAAACAATAAAATTGAATTCTTTTAATTCCACCACCAGCTAGGTCTGCCAGAATGCTTTAGATTGAACCATCTTTGTTGTGTGTATGAGCTGCATATACTTATTTTTTAGAAAAGGAAATGACCGCACATATATGGTGCTTCATAGGTTTTCTAAATCTGAAGCTTCTGCAGGTTACTTCAATGATACCCTTTTGAATTTAACATGCCTGTGCCTGCTTTTTGACAACCAGGTCACACTCTATTTGAGATAATTGTACCTTACATCTTTGTTGTGTGTATGAGCTGCATATACTTATTTTTTTTAAAAAGGAAATGACCTGCACATATATGGTGCTTCTTAGGTTTTCTAAATCTGAAGATTCTGCAGGTTACTTCAATGATACCCTTTGAATTTAACATGCCTGTGCCTGCTTTTTGACAACCAGGTCACACTCTATTTGAGATAATTGCACCTTACATTAATGAGGATTCCTGCACGTGTCGAACAGTTTTAGAAAATTGATGGTTATAAATGAAAACAAAGCTTTTTATTGTTATTCCAAAGTAGAAGACACTATGTTTTTTATATTCCTGATAGCTTCAATGCTCAGACAAAATGTATTACACCTTGAATATGTACTTTCAGTTCAAAATACAGGTGATCCCTCTTGACAAAGTTTAAGAACTGTTGTGCAATTATTTGCCTCTAATTTAGATTTCAGCAACCAAACCATTACATGACCTGTAGTATGCAAGCTTGAGTTAAGAGTTACTTGCATATTGGTTATTATCAGTTTTCTTTCAGTGATCAGACTTCTATATTTTCAGTTCACTTTATTATTTTTCTGTTGCCCATTTGATTCCCTATGTGCATGTTAAAACCATTATCTATCATACTTAAAACCCATTGATGCTATTTTTTTTCACATAATCTATTCATGTTATAACTCCGCCTATGTTGATTTGAAGACTTTCTTGAGTCGTCTCAACATAGCCGGGTCCCAAGCCCGGGTAAAGGAGGAGGGTTGCGTTAGGTTTGGCGAACCAGCGTGAAAAACAGCCGCTCTAATGGATATGAAACCCATAAGAAATTTGTTGGGGCGTAACCCTCTTAGCGGCGCTACATCGAACCCGGTGTGGTGTTAAATGGGCGAGGACCGGGTCGCCATCCCCTTAGTGGCGCGTCGTATCGTGATCCGTGCGAATCTATTCATGTTATATTAATGTCCAGTCCCGACATTTCTGCCTGCACAGAATAATTTTCTAAACTCCATAATCATGATCTTGCAGACTGGATGCTAAGTGTATAACATTTTTCCTGTTAGACATGCTGTAAATAGGAAATCTATCACTAAAATGAGCCATGGTAAATATAATCATAGATCTAACTTATTTTCCTGTTACCAGGTGATCAACTAGCAATTGAAAAGGGAACAGGACGTCTCTTAGGTGGGTACTAACATTTACCCTTCCTCTGTTTGCTGGGTCAGAACAAGGATGATTGTATTGCTGCTCTACCGGTTGACAATTTTTTTAATTGAAAAAGTTGTTGGTTTTGCTGGCCTGTTCCCCGATACGATCCAATTCAATTGAGAACATTCAGTGCTAGGAGTAATCATATAACTGCATTTGTGGGGAAATGCAAAATTATAATTTACATTTTGATATATGAGCAATCATATAACTGTTTCATAATTTAATCACGACTTATGTGATAGATACAGGTGGCTATGAACATACCTCTGTTCCAAGTTAGCTTTTAATAAATAAACCTGCATTTGTAAACATGTTCTATGCACCGCCTTAATTGTTTATTGTCCCAATGCAGGTTTGAGTTTCTCAGGTTCTCGAGAAAGGAGAGGGGTTCACCTTATTTCAAAACCACTCTGGTCGGTTTTTCTTAGTCCTCTTTGTGCTTCTGCAGCATTGACACCATCTTTCTACCATTAGATTTACAGACCAGACACATGATTTCGTTTATCCTCAGCTTCATTGGTTCTAGGCTGGTTTGTAAACAATACTTTTGCCATGCCTCTCATTTTATTTAGTATCTGACTTTGTGAAACTGCTTCTATATAAATATACTCTTACATAGTACATCGCTCCTATGTGCATGTTAGAACCATGATCTATTGTATAAAAAACTATCCATGTTATGTTCATCTCCAATTGGCCAAAATTTGTGCTTGCTACATGCACCAAAATAGTACTCTATTTAATTTTGTTACTGCTCCTATATGCACCAAAATATCATTCTCTGTTCCTACGTGGCCACGGTTCAATGTGTATCTTAAATTTAAAAAGGATATAATAGAATAATATACTGTAACGAAGCTCTATAGTATACTGTGCACGTGACGAAAAAAAAAAAAAAAAAACTCATTCTAGATGAAAAAAAAGAATTACCTCATATCCCCCATTGATTATTCTATGCCTTTAGTACCTTAAGGCTAAAGAGAATTCAGGATCTAGCTTTTTAAGAGCAACATGGTGGTGGAGGTTTCCTCAGTATCAAATTGAAAATCCTGAAATGAAACGTGTGTGTGCTTCTATGGAATAATTGTATTATGGTTCTGTTTCTGCTTTGTATTAAGTAACTAAAGGTGCAAAGTGGTATGCATTTCCATCAGTTTTGTTCCATTAAATGGACCTGATCGTATTCATGCCTGCTGTATGCAGGTTCTTTTCCGTATAAGAGTCTCGACTTGATGATATTTGTTGTCCATTCTAAGGTATCCTGTTTGTTTGATGTTAAATTGATACGGTACATGCTCATTTATTTTTATTAACATTACATATAATGGCATACTCCTTTTCATGGACAAGTGCTCTTCCAATTTGAGTTTTTTCAATGGTTCTTCCAAAAACATACTCTGTCACAATTTTTGGAATGCCTTGTCCAATAAGAGATTTGAGAGAAGTATATCATGCAAACTTGGATCGAGAGCGTATCATGCTTTGTATTAGGATTCGAAACCTATAAAATATTCGATGCTTTTCCTCGTGTTTTGTTTTTTAGATTTAAGAGGAATATATAGGATAATGTTTTTTTGTTTCCTTGCAGCATTGTGATCTAATATCTTCAGTTAAAGATTCCTAAAATACTAAGTTCATTTTCTCACTATGTACCAATGTTTTTAGGTACCAATATTATTCAATCATATTGGAACTGAGTTATGGTCGACCAGTGCAATGCCACCGCACACCAGAACATACAACGTGCTGCGAACCTGATGATCTACATCACTACGATAAAACTGTTGTATTGTATTCCACAGAGAGTTGGGACTTTGTGTATTTTCAGACCCACAAACATATGCACCAAGCTTCATAAGAGAAGATCTAGCTTGTCAACCTGCTCTAAACTGAAACCTATAACTGCACAGTTGCAATCATGTATGATATGTGTATAGCCATAATTCAACCTGCTACTATGTTATTTTCTTATGTATTTAAGATGTTCCTGCACGGGCGCGCGCCCTCCTACTAGTGGTGTAAATAAAACTACAAAAGAACAACGAACGTTATCGCGCCATTCGTCACTTGGGAGGCATAACAGCACTGGCGTAGCTACAGTGATGCCTGGGTATTCTCAGGAATACCCAACTTTTTTTGAACAACCATAGTATATATATATAGGTATACTGAAATGTATAATGTATATTGGTAATTTTGGAACATAAAATCAGCCCACAGCCAATTTCCTCAGCCTGTGGCCCAGCTAGACATAAGAGCTCAAGGCCCAGCAAGGCACACGATGATAAGTAACAAACGAGTGGTCAGATAAAGATGAATACCATAAGTCCATTTTCCCCTTTTATTTGATTTTGTCGACGTAATTATTGCTGTTGATGTAAAATCCGGTCAAACATTAGAAAGGAGCAGCGCGGTTTGCACTAATCTTCACTTCAAGATATTCGAATGGTCGATCTTATCAAGGAATTATACATGCAGTAATATTTATAGGAAATCCCAACCGTACGGGAATTTTCTGGACAAGGAGCAACGTAAGCAGATAACTGTACATATCAACAGAAAGAAAAATTGGAAATGCTAAAGTCGGTGTACTTTGTGGTACCAACCATCCGCACAGAAAAGTACCCCGTTGAAAATTATATTACCTATATAAGTTTGCCATCCTAGGTTGACGTACTCCCTCTATTCTAAAATATAATCTAAAATATAAATTAATTTGATTTTCTAGTTACTTACCTTTTAATTAATATATATGTCTAGAAATATTATATGTAGCAAAAGAAATTTAGTGTTATATGCATAACATATGTATATACGAGGGCATATTTGAAGGTTATTAAGGCCTACGAATTGTCCACTGTCTCATCATGTCGTTTAAAGCCTAACCCGTTGGACATAAGACAGCTCGAGGAACCCTTAAAATGTGCTCTAATAAAAAAAATGTGAAGGGTGGAGCCAAAGATACTGGTTTCATCTCCATTCTATGTATTATTTTCCATATATGTAATAAAAAAAAAAAAAAATAGGTAGGGACCTTCCATGCCCACTCCTTAAAAAAAATTACTGGTTTCATCCGACTTCACGTGGTTCTGATGGACCATACATGGACTACGTGAGCGCATATTTGAAAGTTAACAAATAATATATGAAAACGACTACTACTCTACCGACAGATGCTTTCATAGAACCGAAACACCAAAGGAGATCTAAGCTACCCAAACTACGACATCACACCAAAAAAAAAACTAATGTTATCGTGCCATCCATCACCTTGGAGGCATAATAACTAAACGATCGATCAAATAGAGATGAACATCATAAGCCCATTTTTTTTCCCTTTCATTTAATTTCCCTTTGGTGACGTAACTATAGTCGTTGTTGATGTAAAATCCAGTCATACATCACAAAAGGATCGGCACGTTTGGTTTACGGTTTGCACTAATATCCACTTGTCAAGATATTCGAATGGTCTTGAATCCAGGACTGAAATGTTATTGTTTTCTAAAATACTTAATTAAATTTAGGATAATTTTAAAAATCGGCAAGTGGCACTGTGCACTTGGGCGGACTGGCAGTAGAGGAGACACGACACGTGCGTGCGCGCGCCCACCGGAGGCGGATCGTCTCCTAGTACACTCGTGCTTCACGCCTCGCTCCACCAATCCCCGGACCACCCCACGGGCAGGGCAGATCCCTGCGGCACCAGACCAGACCAGACCAGACCAGAGCGCCGCCGCCGAGCCGAGCCGAGCCCACCGGAGTACACTCGTGCTTCACGCCTCGCTCCACCCCACCAGGTCGGTCACCCAATCCCCACCCCACGGGCAGATCCCTGCGGCACCGGCACCAGACCAGAGCGCCGCCGCCGAGCCGAGCCTCCCGTGCCCATCTCCCTCTCGCTCTCGCAACGCCAATGCTCCGCCCGCTACACGCTACAGCCGCCGCCACCTCTAGCTAGGCCCGATGATGGACCTGGCCGCGCCCGTCCTCGCTCTCAACAAGGCCGTCCTCTCCTCCCGCTCCAAGCCAGCCTTGCTCCTCCGCCGCGGCCGCCTCCTCGCCCCGCTCCGCCGCTGCTCCCCCCTTTGCCGCGTCCGCCTCGGCGTCCGCGCCGCGGGGGCCACGCGGTGCCGGGCGACCTCCTCCTCGTCTCGCTCGCGCGGCTCGCGCCCGCGGCCCCGTACTCCCCGCGGCGGCGGCGGTGCCTCAAAGGTGGTTCGCGAGCGTCTCGGCTGCCAAGCCGCTCGCGTCAGGTGGGTCCGCCCCGCGACGGCGGCGGCGGCGGCGGCCCGGGGAACGGTGATGGTGGCGGCGGCGGCGGTGGTGGCGACGGATGGAAGCGTCCGCGTGCTTCCCAGGGAGCGGGTGTGGTGGAGGAAGCTGCAGCGCGGGAGCCGATGTCATCGTCCTTGACGTTGGGGTATGCCTATTCCGACCAGTCTACACTGATTGATCACCTTCCGCTCTTAAAAAGGCTACATATTATGTGTGACATACAAGGAATCAATCTCTTAAAAGTCTTGTATGCTTGGCTGGTCAAACACTTGTAATTAGCTAGTACACATGGACTGTTACTTTACCCGCTTGTAACTGGTTTTTTCATATTTTGAATTCGGATTGACATATCAAACATTCTCATAGCACCAAGACGATCATGAATCAGCAAACAAATCACCAATGCTACCGGTGGTATTATCTCTTGCGTCAACAACCCAGCATTGTTTCTGGGGCGATTACTAGAATCTCCAACCAATTATTATTTGTTCTGAACTGACAGAAAAAACTTATAAGCTATCGTTTGTGTTCCTGTTTCTTCTTTCATGCTACAAGTTCTCACCACCTTGTAATCTGTATCTATATTTGCCATTTGATTAGCTTCATTGCAGGGAATGTCATGTGGTGGATGTGCATCAAGCGTTAAACGCATTCTGGAGAGCGAGGTTAGATCAGCATGCCTCAGATGGAGACCGTTTGGCCAAATGCTTAATAGCTCTCTACTGTTTCTAGTTTTGTTTCTAACTCTGTATGTGCCTGGATTTTTAGCCCCAGGTGCAGTCAGCAACTGTTAACCTTGCCACTGAGATGGCAGTCGTCTGGGCAGTGCCCCAAGATACAGATGTTCAGGACTGGAAGGAGCAGTTGGGTGAGAAGCTTGCCAACCAGTTGACCACATATGGTTATAAATCCAATCTTCGAGGTAAATGCTGCAATAATTGGTCAAGTACTGTCAAAGGGCTAAACATGTACATTTTAGTTGGAAGAGATGGGACAGTTGGATGATGGATAATTGGTGTTAGTTTGAAACTCTGAATAAAGAGCTAAGTAATACATTTTCTCTGCTATAGGAAATGTTGGCGATCATAACTCAAATCTCTTAAGCATCTGGATGTTATTCTGGATATATTAAATACAAAGATGAAATGGTGCTTAAGAATTCCTGTTCCTTATGAGTCAATCTTGTCTTGAGATACATGAATGCAAAGGCTTCTTTGTTCACATGGCACTCTTGAGCACAGACAACATGTTACAATCTATAGTATCCACTTGTTGCTTCTATGTATGTTGAGTTTCATGCAAATGTCTATTTTATCTGCAGATTCTTCACAGGCCGGTTCACAAACAGTTTTCGAAAGAAAGATGCAAGACAAACTTGAACAGCTGAAACAAAGTGGTAAAGTCTTTTGTTGAGATGAGTAACCATCAGTTTACGAGCTTCTCCCAGTCCATGACGTTCTTATAGGAAAATTTTGAAATCATCACTGGTCATCACCCCTGTTTGCTATTTTATCATGGCATGTCTCAATGACAAGTGGGCCCCGGTGCCACCTGCCACTGAGACATCCAGTTGAAAATAGCAAACTGGGGTTTGACCCATTGGTATGTTTGCAAAGTCCCAATTTTGTAATACAAAGTCTAAACTTTATAGCTGACATGATGCCCTGATATTTCTTCTAGGTAGAGAACTTGCTGTATCATGGGCATTATGTGCGGTTTGCCTTTTGGGTCACATTTCTCACCTTTTTGGGGTTAATGTGCCATTGATGCACCTCATTCATTCTACTGGGTTTCATTTGTCTCTGTCAATATTTACATTTGTCGGTCCTGGTCGAAGACTGATACTTGACGGGCTAAAGAATCTGTTCAAGGGGTCTCCAAACATGAATACACTGGTTGGTTTAGGTGCTTTGTCATCGTTTGCTGTCAGCTCAATTGCAGCCTTCATTCCGAAGCTGGTTAGCTCCTACTCTCTTTTTTCTCAAAGTTTTTGTTGTTGGATGCTTTTCAGATATTATTGGCCAGTTTCATAGTTTGAACTCCTTTTTGTTCTCTAGCTCTATAAATGCTCTGTTAATTTGCATCATGTCATATGACCAATGTGTCAGTAGTTTGTTTATAGCATTTCATTTTCCTGCAGGGGTGGAAGACATTTTTTGAGGAACCAGTTATGTTGATAGCTTTCGTTCTTCTAGGGAAGAATCTAGAGCAGAGGGCAAAGCTTAAAGCTACCAGTGATATGACTGGACTGCTTAGTATTCTTCCATCTAAAGCACGCCTAATGGTGGATAATGATGCTGAGAAATCATCATTGATTGAGGTCCCTTGTGATACTCTTGCTGTTGGGGACTACGTTGTTGTACTACCTGGGGTGAGTACAGGCCGCAAAGCATGCACAAACATGGATGATAGTTTCTTTTTCCTTGCTGCATGTGGCTTTGACTACTCTTTACTTGCATACTAAACAGTAAACATATGTTCATACTGTGGCAGCAGTTGCATATTCACATATAAAAATCACTCATATGATGAAATCTTTTATGAATGGTATGATGCTCACGCTGTTCTTGTTGGTATGATCTTTTTGTTGCTTATTTACTACTCACCATACAGGATCGCATCCCAGCAGATGGTATTGTCAAAGCTGGGAGGAGTACAGTTGATGAATCAAGTTTGACAGGTGAACCTATGCCTGTCACAAAAATAGCAGGGGTATGTATGTCTCTAAATACATTAGGTTTTTTTTTCTCTTAACATGAAGAAATTGTTTTTATCTCATTATCTGGCTTGCTGAATTCAAGTAACATCTCAATTTAGCATCTTATTGCGCTGAATATTGATGATTCCTCTCCTTCGTTAGGCAGAAGTATCAGCAGGAAGTATTAACTTGAATGGTAAACTCACTGTTGAAGTAAGAAGACCTGGTGGTGAGACTGTCATGTCTGACATACTTCACTTAGTCGAAGAGGCCCAAACAAGGACGGCTCCAGTTCAACGCGGTTGGCTGACAAGGTATAATATGTGAACTGATTCCTACTCTTATGAAAACTAGTAGTTTGGAGGTACGATGTTCAAAGCTCATTTATGCCTTTTGTCCTGCTAACCATCTCAATCATCTCCATGGGATCGGACTAGATATGTGTGAATATCATGGTCAACAGTAATTCATGGGTTCTGTAGAGCTTTTTTACATTGCCAAGAAATGTCAGAATATGGTTATTGGTTGCTTCATCTAATTGTTTTTTACCCTTTGGTATGGTTAATATTTAAAATGGCTAATTTTAGTTGGAGCACTTCCTCTCTTCAGGCACTCAGTGCATTCCATTATATGTTAAGTTTCTTATCAATGGAAATATTGGTTCTGTTGTTGTTTTGGTACTACCTCTTCCATGTGTTGGTACTTGTGAATTTATTTGATTGTCTGTACTGTATTATGGACATCACTGATGGATCATGGCTGCTTTGGTGGTGTTTCCATGTGAATGGGTTTAATAACAGTCTTAGAGGCTCTTTCTTTACCACATTATTATTGTGACCTGAATTAGTAAAAGTTTTAGTCTATGATTCAATGTCAATTTTATTGTTACACAGGTTGCAGGAACTTTACATATGGAGTCATGTCACTTTCTGCTGCTACTTACATGTTCTGGAGTATTTTGGGCACACAACTTGTACCTGCTGCTATCCAACATGGAGGTGCCATGTCTTTGGCATTGCAACTTTCTTGCAGTGTTCTGGTACGATACAAGGAAGATATGTTATAGCACCCTTGCTTTGGCTATTTTACTTTGAATGAGTAAAATTTCTAGTTCCTAAAACTAGGTGACTAGTATATGAAGATATGCAAATCCTTCATTTTGAAAATGAGGTTTTGTTGAGCAAAAGTATGTTCTGATTTCAACTGCAGCTATTGCTTTTGAAACTAATTACTTGCATGATTCATTTCAGGATTCAAAATTGGAATTGTTTCTTATTTTATAAAAAATACAAGGGTGTCACTGATGAAACATGCTTTGAGTGTTGATATTTGAGCCATCATGTGCATTAAGAATATTTAGTTTCATGGATGTTACTTTGATGAACCACACATAAATGTGCAAAATCCCTAGCGGTTTTGGATCCTGATTGTTGATATTTGTTTATGTTAAATTGACTTATGTTGGACTGCAGTATCTGTTTTTCTGTAGAGAGAAAAATGTCATCCCCTTGTTATCATTCTGGTGTCTAATTCTGTAGATTGACTATGCCGCTTCGAAGGCTAGTAATACTGATCTTCATTTGCAGGTAATTGCTTGCCCTTGTGCTCTTGGGCTTGCCACACCCACTGCTGTACTGGTATGAAACAAATGATATTAGAAATTTTTGGTTTGAAATATACATCATGTCAATGTTTATTCAGGTCTCATTCTGCCAGGTTGGTACTTCTTTAGGTGCAACAAGAGGACTTCTTTTTACGTGGTGGGGATGTTTTGGAGAAGTTCTCTGATGTTGATGCCATTGTGTTTGACAAGACTGGAACTTTAACAATTGGTAGACCTGTCGTAACTAAAAGTAATAGCTTCCAGAGGCATGGGAGATGTGAATACAAAGTTGAGTGTCTCTAATGTATTCTGGATTTATATGTTGTACTTAATTGCACTAGGTTTGTATTCTGATATACCTACTTTGGACTTCGCATTTTGATCGAACATCTTTCTGGACTACTTACCTGTGAATACGGTGCGACAGAATGCAGTTTACAATGTATTTCCATTGAAAATGTGCTATATCCCTCATGGATTTTTCTCTGTAAACCTAGTGTTAATAGATGTCAAAGTGAAGATTATTTCTAAGACTTTCTTGTTGACAAACCATATTCCCGTCATCAGGGATTTGGGGGCCAACCAGTGGACAGAGGCTGAAATTCTGAGTTTTGCTGCTGGAGTGGAATCAAATACAAACCACCCGCTTGGAAAAGCCATCATGGATGCTGCAGGGTCTGCCAATTGCATCGTTATGAAGGTAGTCAGCAGAAGTGCACAATAAATGTGAGCTTAGAATGACCTTAGTATGAACTACAAACTAAGTGGGTATTCTTCAACTTATAAAATACTGTTTCATGATAAATATTTTCTCCACCTGAGTTCAAACCATGTCTGCTGAACTGCAATCTTATAACAAATAATAAGAATTTCCTATACTTGCCCGGACTTCTTCCAAACTTTCTTGACACATTATTATGGAATGGGATGACCTATTTTGTATTTTTACCTTTTCATTCACACTATTTATTCACTTGTTACAAATTTGGCTTTCTGGTTTTTGCACTTTACTTATGCGTGTTGTCATAGGCAAATGATGGATCCTTCATGGAAGAACCAGGATCTGGTGCTGTGGCTACCATTGGTGAGAAACAGGTTTCTGTCGAACATTAGATTGGATTAGAAGGTACAAATGAACTTCTTATTCTACAGCTATGTCCTATGCTAAATTCACTAACAACATAAGACACTTTTAATCATCTCTTGTTCATGATAAACCTTCTGTAAGTGCTATCTGTTCTAAACTTTTCTCCACACACTAGCTATCATGTGCAATTGTATGTTGTACCGATTGGAGTCTGTTACTAGTAAAATTGTAATGTTTCAGGCATGGGGTCGTTCACAATCCCTTCCCAGAAGCTGAGCACTTTGGCCAGTCTGTTGCATATGTAGCAGTGAATGGTGCTCTGGCTGGTCTTATTTGTTTTGAGGATAAGCTCAGGGAAGATTCTCGTCAAGTAATTGACACTCTATCTAAGCAAGGAATTAGTGTGTATATGTTATCTGGGGACAAGGAAAGTGCTGCTATGAATGTGGCTTCTGTTGTTGGTATCCAGGCAGACAAGGTAACATCAACTGAATTTTGTTGTTGTGTTTTGTTCTTGTGAATGATAATTTTTACCAATTTGCTGTAGTAAAGTGGATTAATTCTCTGGTGTTCGGCATTAAAGTAGCCAGAATGAGCATGTTATGTGGTTGCTTGCTATCTCTTTGGCTGTTATGTGCACCAATTACATCATCTGTAGTAAATCTTGGAGATGCACCGCAGATTATGATTCTATGAGTTTTAGAACACTGCAGAAATTTTACTGAAGTTTTGAATTACCAGAAAAATATGAAGTCATTTGTCATCAAGTTGCCATGTCATGTACTTCCTTTCTTTTTTATAATGTGCATGCACCCCAAGATTCAAACTCCTTAATCTTTGACCAAGAATTAGCCTAAGAATTGTAGGTTGTAGAAGATCCTAACATGATCGATTTTGACATATGTGGATTCCTTCTGTATATACCCACTCATATAAGATACATATGTCTAGATATCGACATACACATCTAGAAAGCCATGTGCTTTGAAGCAGCTTATACATTTTTGGAAAATTTTCATAAATGAAAGTACATTCTTATGATGTCAATTTCATGGTCAGAACAATTTAGTACAAGAGATATTAATGGTTAATCTGTACTGTTGAAGGCTGTGCCAGGTTAAACTGTGCCCTACACTTTGTAAGGGAGGGAGTATAACTAGGAAAACAATCTTGCCAAAGGATAAATATGTGAAATCACTTAAATGTTATTCGCAGTCAACATCACCATCCACTTGAAAATGGTCTGTTTGTGAAGTGCACATACCTCTGCTTCATATTTTAATAAAACAAGAGCACAGTTTGTAGATAATAGTTCATTGGTTTATGAAATCAAAATAGTTGGAAGCAGTTCATAAATAGATAAACAAAACATCTATCTGGTAATCAGATTGGAACTGACAGCATAAAAGGAAGCTCAGGAAAAATTGTTTTTGTATCTTCGTTTATATTGTTTTTGCTTGCATGACTTTTTATTGCCATTTCAGCATGGTTTACCTATCTGTGTATGTGGGAAAATGTCTTAGGTTCTTGCTGAAGTTAAACCACATGAGAAAAAGAAGTTCATATCTGAACTTCAGAAAGAGCACAGGTTAGTCGCCATGGTTGGTGACGGCATTAATGATGCTGCAGCACTAGCTTCAGCTGATGTTGGAGTTGCAATGGGTGGAGGCGTTGGGGCAGCCAGTGATGTATCTTCAGTTGTACTTTTGGGCAACAGGTTATCCCAGGTAATTTCTTTCACTACAGTTTGAAATTTTCTGTAGCAACGGTAGCTGTATAACTCCATGAATTCCCTTTTCCTCTAGTCCCCTCCCCTACCAGTATGATTCTTAAAAACCTGCCCCTTCGATGCAGCTCGTTGATGCTTTAGAGTTGAGTAAAGAGACCATGAAGACGGTGAAGCAAAATCTGTGTTGGGCCTTCCTGTATAACATTGTATGGTTCTGTCTTATTTCTGATGGCTTCTTTTTTAATTCTAACATATTGGATGTAAAATGATGGTTTCTTTTACTTGCTGAGCATTTTGGAAGTATTATTTTAAATATTACGAAGAGCCCTAGAAAAGAGAGCCAATGGGTAATGTACAAATTCTGCAGTATTGATTGTGGTATAGGCTGTTAATTACGTCATCATCAAAATGCCCTTAGACTTGATTTTTTTTTAACATGTATTTTTTTTTTATTATCAACATTGAGTAGAAGTATACTGCCTATTCCGACCTCTGCTTGCTCGTTCTCATATAGTTAATTACTTTGCAGGTTGGACTTCCCATCGCTGCTGGAGCATTGCTTCCAGTTACAGGGACGATACTGACACCATCGATAGCTGGAGCTCTAATGGGTTTTAGTTCGGTTGGTGTGATGGCCAACTCGTTGCTTTTGAGGGTGAGGCTGAGTTCAAGGCAGAAGCAAGCGAGCGAGGCTGACACCAGGCAAGAGGCACAGAGAGCCATCTCTGATGGTCCATCAGAAACTACTGATGAGGTTGAGAAAAAATACTCATCGAAATGGAGGAGTACCTGAGTGGTTCGAATCTTAGACCATGTTCATTCATTCATGATGTTTTGGACACGATTTGGTAACATGGGCCACTGAAGAGACCAGGCTGGGTGCCAATGCCACGGTCCACGGATTCCTCAGAAGTGCATGCATGGAGCAGAGGTTGTTAGTGTGTGATCTAGCTTCACTAGCTGTCTAGTTCCCTTGGCCAATGGCCATAGATGGTAGTTGAACAAATCAAAACAATGACACAGACGAGTATAATGAACCTAGGATGATAAAGATCCATACGTCCTCATGTACTACTTCTACTTGCACCTAATTTGTAGGGACTATAAATAATAAAGTAAACGTAGACAGAATATTTATTCGTGCATTTGAAACAAATGTATCTATGTTCCTTCTCCATTAATTTGTCCTAGAAATTCTAAAAGTACAAAACTTCATTTGGATGGATGGAGGGATTACATTTTTTTTTTGTTTATAAAGGAAAGAAAACATTACTGCTTCATAAGCACATCAGGCGCAAAGGTATTTGATGATGAGTTAGCCATAGCCATATGATAAGTTCGTGAGTAAAAACTGAAATCATACAAAGGCCACTAGTTGACCTTCTCACAAGGTAAAAATCAAGGCCGCTGTCTTCATCACCATAGTCTCTCACGTCGCACACAATAGAAAGCAAGAACCATGCGCAGTGTACCATGCTTACCACCACAATTAAATCAATTAATTGCAACAAGATGCGGAGGAGAAGAGAAGCATCCCAGTTTCATCGCATTGACCAGGCAGGTCAGCCGCAAAAGCAACACCTGTCACCACCACACTATCAGGGTACGTCGACGAAGGGGCGACGAGGTCCGAGGGGTCGGTGATCCCGGTGCTGGAGGAGAAGAACGCATCCAGGTTGGGCGCATTGACCAGGCAGGTCCACACAAACGCAACACCTGTCACCATAGTAGCGCATTGTCGACGAAGGGGGAAGTCGGAGAGCCCATGCCCGAAGCGGTCCAGCGACGTCCTCGGCCGCGCGCCCATATATAGTAGCGCTCGGAGAGGGCGTTGGTGTCCTCCGCCTCGGGATGCAACGAGGTCCTCCTCCTCTCGGGATGCAACAGGTCCTCCCTCCGGGGGATGCAACAGTCCACGAGAATCGGTTTCCTCTACCACCACGGGGGCCGCCGCCAACGCGGCAGGCCGTGGTGTTCTTCTGGGCGTCGTCCGTGGCCTTCTTGTTGTGCGGTGTGCCGCCCTTGGTCGAAGCGGCGGCATTTGCGAAGTGCTTGCGGCTTGCGGCTGGGGTAGCCGTGGAACTTGGTGTCTGGGGGGCGCGACGGTGCATGCGCCGACGGTGCCGTCGTGCCGGGCCCGTGGTGTAGACTGCAGGGAGGGAGCGCTGGGACGAGAGGGAGTAGGCCTGCTAATAGGGCGGGGTTGAACGGGTATTTTGGGGCGGGTTTTAATACGGTACTATTAGATGGGTGGAAACGGGTGACACCGGGTTAGGGCGGGTTGGGTTGACGACACAAGCGGGTTGGGGCTCTATGGTCATAAATCGGGCACAAGTTATATATCATCTTCCGTCGTGACTTCGGGTTGGGGCGGGTTGGGGCATTGGGCCGACGGGGTGGGGGCGGGGCGGGTGGTAGTTAGGGTTTTTAAAATATGGGTTGGTGCAGGTTTGGGGCGGGTTTAAACCCGTTAGCGGCCCTAAGAGGGAGGGAGGGGCCTTGGGTGGAGGAGAAGTGAGAGTGCCCAAGCCAGGGCGCTTCGGCGTCCTCCGCGTGGAAGTCGACATCCTCCGCCTCGAGCTGCATCTCGAGCTGCAGCAGCAGGTGCGACAGGGAGTCGGTCCGTGTTACGGAGGACGGCAATGGCGACGCAACCCCCGGACCCGGCCGGCGGCCACCCGCCTCCCGGCCCGGTCCCGGCGTCTGGCCGGGTGACGGGAGGGACGCTGAGGTCTCGGGCGCCGCGGACGGTGGTTAGGAGTTCAGTTGGGGGGAGGCGATGACGAGTGGCGGGGAGATTTACATTTTTACCATTATTACGAACAGTCACTCTTCAAATACCACGCTTCCGGTTGACGCTACGATTTTAGCATTTGAGGGAGAAAACTTATACAATTTTACCACAATTGCTGACGTGGCTCAGTTACTCAACTGGCCAGCGTGGAACAGGGTCGAAAATGACGGCCCTACCCCTGCGCTCTCTACTTAGACCCTGAGTAGACCCCACCCGTCAGCATTTGTGGTAAAATTGTATAGCTTTTTCCTCTCGGCTGCTATAAACGTAGCGTCATCCGTAAGGCTGATAAAAACGTAAATCTCCCCGAGTGGCGAGGGATGTGAAAGGACGAGGGAGAGTTGGCGTCGCACGCTTGTTAGCTTCAGTGGGGAACGGCGGCATCTGCTTGTTGTACTATTTCTCAGCGACGACACGGCCGGAGGAGAGAGAGCGGAGCGGCGGCATGCAGCGAGCTCTGCCGAAGAGAGAGAGAGAGGTGCGCGCTGCGCTGCACTGCATGGCTGCCTGCCGCCTGCCCTGCATTTTTACGGCAGCAAGCGGTGCATGCGTTGGTTTGAACGCCCGCGTTTGGACAAAGGCATGCATGCAGCAGTGAAAAATGCATGTGCTTGCTAAACAGACGCTGGGCAGTGAAAACGCTGTTGGCTGCTGCTGTGTTGTCAATTGATGAAGCTGCAACAAGGTCAGCAGCGGAGACTGGGTACTAGCCTTTCTGCACCCCCGAGGCACCGATGCATGCGATGCGGCGGGTGGCAGGCCCGCCGAGGCCGTGCAGTGCCTGATTCGTGGAATCTTGCTCCGCGCGGCGCGCGGTCTCGGTTGGTCTTGCGGAGGCGAGCCATGGATTTTGGTTGGTGAAATATTTTGGGTTGGTGTACGGTAGCACTTTTCGTTTGTATTTGATAATTGTTGTTTAATTATAGACTAACTAGGCTTAAAACATTCGTCTCGCACTTTTCAACCAAACTGTGCAATCAGTTTTTTTATTTACCTATATTTAATGCTCCAAAAATACGTTAAGAGATTTGATGTGACGGGAAACTGTAGCACTTTTTGGGTTCCCGTAGCTCTTGGTGAAATATTTTGGGTTGGGCTACTGTAGCACTTTTCGTTTGTATTTGTTAATTATTGTCTAACCATAGACTAACTAGGCTTAAAAGATTCGTCTCGTACTTTTCAGTTAAACCGTGTAATTAGTTATTTTATTTACCTACGTTTAGTACTCCATATATGCGTTAAAAGATTTGATGTGACGAAAACTGTAGCAACTTTTTGGGTTTGCATGGAAACTAAACACTCCCTAAACACCCCACAGCTGCATGCTCTGTGGAGCAACGGGATTTCGTGAAGTGTGGTGTGGAGGAGGAGCCATGGACCATGGAAGGGAAGGCGGGAAGAGTAGAGGCCTAGCTAGAGGAAGAGGAGGCACGGGTCTGGCTAGGGAGGCGAGCCAGGAAGACGAAGGCGTGGAGAAGCGGACCGTGGCCAGACTGCCGCATGCTTCTTTTTTCGCCCTTTTTTTTTTTTTTTTTTTTTTTGACAAGAACCCTTTGTTTTTTTTTTTTTTGGACAAGAACCCTTTGTTTGTTGACATAGAAAAAAATAGAGTTCCATTTCATGCCACAAAAGCAAGCTAAAAATTAAGGTCGTCGTCTTCATCACGATCGTCTCTCACGTCACACATAGTAGAAAACTAGTATCATCGTCATTTATACCTCCAACAAAAGCAAGAACCATGCATCATGTACCTTAATTACCACCACCATTAAATTAATTAACTGCAACAAGAGGAGAAGAGAAGCATCTCAGTTTCATCACCGCAAAACCCACACATGTGGCCACCACACTATCAGGCGTCGAAGAAGGGGCCGACGAGATCCGAGGGGTCGGTGATGCCGGTGCTGACGCCGAACGAGTCCAGGTCGAACGCCGCGGGCCACACAAACGAGTCGTCGTAAAGTAGCGCATTGTCGGCGGAGGGATAGTCGGAGAGCCCATGCCCCAGCGGTGCGACGTCCTCGACACCGAGCTGCGGCCATAGTTGCTCGAGAGAGTTGGCGTCCTCAACCTCGGGCTGCAGGAACAGGTGAGCAAGGGAGTCGACGTCCTCCGCCTCGGGATGCAACAACGGGTCCACGAGAGAATCAGTTTCCTCTGCCACCGGCGCCATGGGGGCCACCGCCAACGAGGCGGCCGTGGTGGCGCCATCCGTGGCCTTCTTGTTGCACAGCCTCTTGCCTCCCTTGGTCCAGTAACGTTTGCAGCCCTTGCAGATGTGGACCGGCTTGGAGTTGCGGGCGAAGTTGAAGAACCTTGGGTGTCGTGAGACGCGCACCGCGGGCACGGGTCCCCTCCCTCGATGACGTGCTTCTGAACCTTCTTGTTGCACAGCCTGTTGCCGCCCTTGGTCAAGTAACGTCGGCAGCCCTTGCAGAAGTGGACCGGCTTGGAGTTGTGTTCGGAGTAGGAGAACTTGGTGTCGTGAGACGCGCACCGCGGGCACGGGTCCCCTCCCTTGATGACGAGCTTCCGAAGCAGCGTGACGCGGCGACAGCCATTGCAGACGAGTAGCAGTAGAACTTGGTGTCCTGGGACTCGCACCGCGGGCACGAGTACCCTCCCTCGATGACGTTCTTCCGCGTGCCGCCCTTGCCACCCTTGCGTAGTGTGCCGCCCTTGATCCAGTAGCGTTGGCAGCTCTTGCACAAGTAGAGCGGCTTGGAGGTGTTGCCGCGGTCGTACTTTGTGAACTTGGTGTCCCGCGACGCGCACCGTGGACACGGGTCCCCTCCCTCGACGCTAGTTTTCTTGGTAATCAAAGCTAGCATCTCTTCCGTCAGATGAGGCGGAACATTGTCACACTTTGAGACGTGGTGGCGGCCACCGAGGCGGGCAAGATGGTACTTCAGTCTTATAACTCCACCGATAATCTTCTTACAGTAGGTGCACGCTAGTTGTTTCTTCGTCGGGTCCGGGCGATGACAATGACTATATGCAGGGTCAACACTTGATGGGGCACCTACGCAACCAAATTAATAAGATAGAAAAATGTCAGGCTTACTGCACCAATTTAGAACTAAGTGATCTAAACTCAAGCAAGCTTAATGCAGTAGCAAAAAAAATCCTAAGCAAATTAGTTATTCAATTGACCATGAGAAAGAGATGCATGCTAACCAGCGTTGACATCCAGCGGCACAATCGGTAGTATGTAAAGAGCAGGGGGAAATGAAAGAAGAGTTTGAAGAATCTTGCCTTGTGGCTGGGGCTGGGACATGGCCGTCGAGGCAACAGCGGCCGCTTGCAATCTTGGGCGCCCTTTGCAGTCGCTGCAACAGCCGCAGCTCGCCGCCGCCGACTTCCCCAGCAGCAAAAAGCGGAAGGAGGCAAGCAAGGAGAGGCCGGGCGTTTATTGGCGCAGGAGCGAGACGAGAGAGCGTGTGGTGTGTGTGCGCGGCGGCCCCGAATTAAAAGGCAGGGCGAGGGCGAGGGTGGAGTAGAACGGGGACGGGGCCAGACCGGAGGCATCCGGCTCATGGAAAGCCGCGTTTGTGCTGCACAGACCAAGCTGGATCACAGGCATGCACCGCAACCAGAGCCTTGTCTGTGTCCTGCTGGCTTGTGTCGACAGCCTAGCACCGCCGGTCTCGCGGTCACGCGGCGAGGTGCAGCAGACGAGGCAGACGGGCGCCGATGCTCATCACTGCCAAAAGCAGTGTCCGGATCCCATTGCGCGTGCCGGTGTTTTCCACAGCACGATTCCTTCATGCATCGGCTGCGCGGGGCTTGTTTGGTTTGGGACCTGGACAACTTGCATCGGTGCCCGGGAGTTGCCGGAAATTCAACGATTTTTGCCGTGAGGCAACTTTGAAGGATGTGTGTTTGGTTGGATGTCTTGCCATATTACGTATTAGTCTTGTATATTGTCATAAATATTTATAGAGAACTGTACATATTTAAGTCAAATAATTGGTTTGTGTTGTCACAACGTTGTGCATTATTTGAAATAAAGAAGAAAAAAGATAGAAAGGAAGACCGAATGGTGCTAATCACCTCCACTAATGCCAGGCAAATATGGTTGCCTGTGTGCCAGCGTCCGTAGAATTGTGTGCCGGGGCCAGGCAACCAACGCTAATTACTCACCGTGCCGGCAACGGGATCGGTTCGGGCGGCAACCAAATAAGGTCCGGGAACATCACAGGCAGCGTCCAGTCCTGGCAGCTACTCCCCAGGGCAGCATCCAAACAAGCCCTGCATGTCTGACGTTGGGTGGCTTCCTGGGAATCGATGGCTTGTGGGAATCGATGGCTTGGCAGTGCTCGACCCCATCGACGAACTGCCCTCCCTCGGGGTCGGGTCGGGACGGTGCTGCCTCTGTTTTCTTCCCGCTGCCCACTGCATGTCTGCACTATCCACAGGCTGCAGCGATGGCTGCCAACGGACACGACCTCAACCAAACCACAGAGGAAGGGGCCGCCTGCCAATGCAGCAGCAGCAAGCGGTTTGAAAACAAGAGGCGCGCGCGGAGGTGGAACCCTGCGGCGTGCATATGCATGTACTCCCTCCGTCCCCGGAAATAAACGATGTTTTTCGCTTCCCGAGAAACATCTGCGTAATTATATATTAAAATAGGATTAATATTTATATTACATAATTAGTATCATTGGAAAGATCTTTTGATCTAGTTTTTTAACAAATTTATTTGAAGATTTAAATCTTCTACGTATTTTCTACAAATCGAGTCAAACTTGTGGCACGAAAACCCAAAACGTCGTTTATTTTGGGACGGAGGGAGTACACAGCAGTACTCAATTCGCAAGTGAACACACATTACCAATAATAAAATAAGTTGGTTACGTCTCCGTGCTCAAGTACTCTTACTTACTAACTTGGTGTGGATTTTAGTATTTTTCTAGTTTTGTTATATATACGACTTCAAGGATAGGTCGATTTGGTCAACAGCGAGGCGCTGTGGTGACTTCACAACTGTCAGCTCAGTCATTCGGAGAAGGTCATTAAGGTAGGTTATGCATGCACGTGTTAATAATTGTGAGTATACGTGCGTGTAGTGGGGGTGTGTGTTGTACTATGTAATTTTTAAAAATAAAATAATTGTTGTTAAGTCAATAACGAAATATATGTTCATAACAAACTTGTTTTGCATAAAAATACTCATACTAATTTTAGACTAAAAAGAAAAGAATATATTTTATAAGAGTAGTCGTGCACCACATGCCACTAAATATGAACAATACAAAACCCCACTCTCTGTTACCCACTCTGTGAAGGAAGAGAGAAAGGAAAGGGTAAAAACAAAGCCACAGATAAATGCATCCAAGCTTTGCATTAGCCGATCCAATGGTTGTCGCTCTATTTTCTTCGGTCCTGGCCGAAGACCGAAAGCCGGCTGTGTGCTGTGTAAAAGACGTTGCACCTTCGTAACTGCCGAGCAATACATGCATGGCGTGGCGTGGCGTGGGTTCTTTCGGTTCAGTCTCGAGTCTTGGGTGAGCAGTGACCACTCGCCGGTGACCGCAAGTAATTTTGTAGTTGCGTCTAGTGTAATACAGGAGTAGTAGTTGCTAATGGGTGCACCAGGGGAACTCGCAACATTTGAGTACTACTGGCTGCTATGGTGTTTTCACTTTGACCATGTAGATTTTAACTTTTAAGGAAAAGAATTATTTGGCATTGGGACACGTCAGTAATTCGCAAGTGAACACACGTTACCAATAATAAAATAAGTTGGTTACGTAACCGTGCTCAAGTACTCTTACTAACTAACTTGTTGTGGATTTTAGTATTTTTCTAGTTTTGTTATATACAACTTCAAGTATAGGTCGATTTGGTCAACAGTGAGGCGCTATGGTGACTTGGTAATTTTTCACAACCGGCAGCTCAGTCATTCGGAGAAGGTCATTAAGGTAGGTTATGCATGCACGTGTTAATAATTGTGAGTATGTGTGCATGTAGTGGGGGTGTGTTGTACTATGTAATTATTAAAAATAAAATAAAATAATTGTTGTTAAGTTAATAATGACATATATGTTCATAACAATTAAATTAATTAATTAATTAATTGCAACAAGATGAGGAGAAGAGAAGCATCCCAGTTTCATCGCATTGACCAGGCAGGTCAGCCGCAAAAAGCAACACCTGTCACCACCACACTATCGTGGCACGCCGACGAAGGGGCCGACGAGGTTCGAGGGGTCGGTGATCCCGTGCGACGCCGAACGAAGTCCAGTCGAACGCCGGGCCACACAAACGAAGTCGTCGGTTATAGTAGCGCATTGTCTAGGCGGAGGGGAAGTCGGAGAGCCCATGCCCGAAGCCGATCCAATGGTTGTCGCTCTATTTTCTTCGGTCCTGGCACGCGAGACGTTGCACCTTCGTAACTGCCGAGCAATACATGCATGGCGTGGCGTGGCGTGGGTTCTTTTCGGTTCAGTCTCGAGTCTTGGGTGAGCAGTGACCACTTGACCGCAAGTAGTTGCTCTAGTGTAATACAGGAGTAGTTTGCCAAAGGGAATATACATTTTAGTACTACTGGCTGCTATGGTTTTGTTTTCACTTTGACCATGTAGATTTTAACTTTTAAGGAAAAAGAACTATTTGGCATTGGGACACGTCACCAATGCCACAAGTGAACACACGTTACCCCACAAAATAAGTTGGTTACGTAACCGAAAGGGTAAGGGTACTAACTAACTTGTTGTGGATTTTAGTATTTTTCTAGTTTTGTTATATACAACTTCAAGTATAGGTCGATTTGGTCAACACCGAAAGGCGGCTGTGTGGTGAAAAGATGCAACAGTCCTCCGCCATTATGGCGGTTATGCATGCACGGGAGTGCAACAGTAATTATTAAAAATAAAAATAAAATAATTGTTGTTAAGTTAATAATGACCATAACAATTAAATTAATTAATTAATTAATTGCAACAAGAGAAGAAGAGAAGCATCCCAGTTTCATCTCAGTACCACAACACACCGTCACCACCAATAAAATAAGTTGGTTACGCCGACGCTCAAGTACCGACTAACTAACGGGGGTCGGTGATTTAGTATTTTCGAGTCCAGGTCGATATACAACCACCAAAACGAGTCGTCGATAGGCAGCCGGCTTGGGAAGTTCCCATGCCCGGCATCGCACCGAGAAGGCCTTCTTAGTTGCATGCACGTGTTAGCGCCCCTCCGTCAAATGTGTTGTACTCATGTTGGAATAAAATAATTGCCGCCAACGAGGCATATATGTTCATAACAATTAAATTAATTGGCCTTAATGTAATTGCAGCGATGGTCCGAAGGCGCATCCACCTTGCATTGTCCGCGGGATAGCACCACCACACTTGGGTGTCCCGATTTATAATCACAGGCAGGGGTCCGTCCCCTCCCATGCCGACGCGTTTGCGCCACATGCAGCATGACGCCCTGGCCTTGGTCCGTGAGCGGCAGCCATTGCAGTACTGCCGAAATTGCCGCTGCCAGAAGCGAAGGAACTTGGTGTCCTGAGACGCGCACCGCGGGCACGGGTCCCCTCCCTCGATGACGTTCTTCCGTTGAAGCGTAACGCCCTTGGTCCAGAGGCGTTGGCAGCCATTGCAGAAGTGTTGCGGCTTGCCGCCGCGGTAGCAGTACACCTTGGTGTCCCGGGACGCCGCAACGCCGGGCAGTCCGGTCCCCCCACGCCGACGTGCTTGCGCCGCAGCGCGACGCCCTTGGCCTTGGTCCGGTGTGCGCGCAGCCATTGCAAGAAGTCTTTGCGGCTTGCCACCGGGGTAGCCGTGGAACTTGGTGTCCTGGGACGCGCACCGCGGGCACGGGTCCTTGGCCACCTTGACACCAGTTTTCTTGGTAATCAAAGCTAGCATCTCTTCCGTCACATGAGGCGGAACATTGTCACACTTTGAGACGTGGTGGCCGTCGAGACGGGCAAGATGGTACTTCAGTCTTGTAGCTCCAGTGATGATCTTTTTACAGTAGCTGCACACCAGTTGTTGTTTCTTCGTCGTGTCGGGGCGATAACAATGACTATATGCAGGGTCAACACTTGATGTGGCACCTACGCAACCAAATTAATAAGATAGAAAAATGTCACCAATTTAGAACTAAGTGATCTAAACTCAAGCAAGCTTAATACGGTAGCAAAAAAAAAAAATCCTAAGCAAAATAGTTATTCAATTGACCATGAGAAAGAGATGCGCACCAGGAGCGTAGGGAGTTTAACTTGTGTGGACTAAATTTTAAGTGATCAAATCCACTTAAACCAACTTGAGCATCCTTTATTAAGGTTTTGAATACATTTTGTACAGGAAAATACTTTAAAAGCGCAAAACAGAAGTAGGTAAAATAAAATATTAACTGCACATTTTACTTTATTAACATGTAGGTAAAATAAAATATTAACTGCACATTTTACATGTATACGCGGAGACGAAACTTTTGAGCCCAATTAATCTATGATTAGCCATAAGTGCTACGGTAACACACATTTGCTAATGATGCGGTAAAGGCCTCAAAAAATCTGTCTTGCGGTTTATAGGCGAGTTATGAATTTAGTTTTTTGATTGGTGTCCGATAATCTCTTCCGACATCCGGTCAAACATATGATGTGACAACCCAAAAATTTTCATCTCCAACTTTCTCACCAACTAAACACCCCATGCTGTGTTTAGGTCCAAATTTTGAGATTTTCCGTACCACATCAAACATTTTACCTCATTTATGGAGTATCAAAATTAGGTAAATACGGATTTACTATTGCACAGTTTAGATGTAGTATTTTACGAGACGAATTTTTTGAGCCTAGTTAGCTCATGGTCGGACAACAATTATCATAAATAAATGAAAAGTGTTACCGTGCCAAATTTTAAGTGAACTATATACAACCTAATTAAGAAACTAACTTCATAATTTCAAATTGAAACCTCTATTATCACATGTGGTGTTATGTTTTGTTTTAAAATATAATGACCATTGTTGTTCGGTCTAGCAACAATTATGGGAATGCTGTAAATATGGTGATGCTAGTATTTCCCTTATGGATTCATGCATGTCGAAATACTCAACACATACTGTAGTGCGAGATACTCCCTCCGTCCCATGGAGTTCGCCGTTTTTGACTTTTGAAATTCATGTTTGACCATCCGTCTTATTCAAAATATTTATGTAAATTATAAAATAAATTAATCAATATTCAAGTATCTTCATTGATAAAATAAGTCGTAACAAAATAAATTATATTTGTGTAAAAAAGATTTAAATGAGAAGAAACATCAATAAGATGGCACGGAATCCGGGATGACAAACGGAGGGAGCAGAACCAATAACCAGGCACGTAGAAATGTCCCCGGCCGGGAGGCTTTTTAGGTGGACCATAAATCCAAGTTGCGTTGCATGCAGAGCCATGACCCCTTCGTGGAGGCAAAGCTGCTGCTGCCATCCTTGTCGTCAAGCTGCGCTGCGTGCGTCTGCTCGACCCCGCCACAATGGAGCTGCTGACACATTTGCCCCACGATCTTGAAACAGGAGGTAACAAGAGGACCCGGCTACCGATGCTGTGTGTTGTCAAGGTGCCTGCCACGAGCCTGCGACCAGCGCCTCGCAAGACCACGCCACGCCGGGAGCTCCTCGCCTCAAAAATCCTGTCAAAATACTTGTCACGTAGTAGACCTGGGCGGCTGTGTTTAGACCAAAAATTTCCTCCGTCACAATAAAAAAATAAATGCATCAAAAAAACGCATGACAGAATTATAAAATTTATGTAAAAAAGAAACCAATTGTACATTTTAGATGTATATACGAAAACGATTCTTTTGAGGCTAGTTACCCCATGGTAGGATAATATTTACCACAAACAACGAAAATGCTACTGCCTATTCTACATTTTACTGGCTGCCAAAATTTCCAAAATTTTGCCTCCAAACACAGCCCTGGCCATGGATGGCAATGCACCTATCAAAAGCATGGACGGATCTAACAACAGGGCAACCCGGGCTCCACCCCCACGGACTGCAGGTAAGTGGAGCCCCTCCTATGCCCCGCCTTGCATTTTATATAATTTTATATAAATTAAGAGATCCTAAGTTTGGTTAGAGCTTTATTACCCTGACCTAAATTTTTTTCTGGCTCAAAGCAGAGATAAACCAGCATGGTGGCGCGAGTACGGTGGGCTACTGGGCTCATCGGCACGGCACGGCACGGCCCGGCGGAGTCGCCATAGGGCCGTGCCTGGGCTAAGGGTCGGGCACGGTGGCACTATCGGGCACGGTGGCACTATCAGGCACGACACGGTAGTGCTGCCGGGTCTTGTAGGGTCGGGACTAATAGAGCCGGACATGGTAATGCCCGGGCCAGTGCTGGGCCGGCAGCCGTTTGTCCATCTATAGCTGTGCCGTACCTCGGCGGCGCTCCGGCCTTGGAGTCACGGGCTGTCTGCTGTGAGCTGGTGTGGCGACTCGAGCATAGACCCAGGTGGGCAACGGAGGGCGGCGTGGCTCCATCGAGAGGCGTGGGACTCTCGGAGCGCGTGCGCCGTCGGGGTCGGGAAGGGTTGTTGTGGCGCCGAGCCCAACAACGAGCGCCCCATAAATCCACGTTACAAGTACTGTAGTACGTTGCATTCATGCAGAGCTATGACCCCTCCAGAGGAGGCAGCCCTGCTGTTGCCACGGTGGGCGTTCGGCCGAACCGATCGGTTCGGTTCCTCGGTACCCATGTAAATTCGGTTCCTGAGAATAGTGGTACCGATCGGTTCCTAGCAAAATCCAGTACCGAGGTAATTCGGTTTCGGTTCTTTCGGTTCGGTTTCGGTATTTACCGAAAGAACCGAACATATTACAGCAGCATGAAGCAAATCGAAGCAAACTGAAGGAAATCGAAGCAAATCGAAGCACATAACAGCAGGGCGTCGCGCTCGCGGCTACCTGGGGACGACGCGTGTCTTGGAGGCCGGGCTGCAGGCTGCGAGGGTGAGGCCGCGCCGACGAGCCGCTGTATGCCGAGGCCGAGGAGTAGGCGGGCGGCAGACCAAGGTGCAGTCGGAGGCGCTGTCCGCCGGGGTGGAGCGTCGAGCGCCGGGGAAGGGCGGAGAAGCATCGCGGGGCGGAGCGTCGAGCGCTGGGGAAGGCGGAGAAGCAGCGCGGGGCGGAGCGTCGAGCGGCGGGGAAGGGCGGAGAAGCAGCGCGGGGCAGAGCATCGGGCATCGGCGTCGGCGGGGGTGGAAAGCTTCGTGCGGCTGTGGGAGCCGAGCCCAATTTTGCTGGGCTCCTGCGTCGGGTGAATTTCTCCCTTACATGGGCTTTCTGCTCTTGGGCTTTCGTAGTGTATAGGACAAGGACTCATATTTTGATTGACTGCTGTTATGTTCGGTACCAAATAAGGTACTTCGGTAAACCGAGGGTAAATACCGAATTTACCTCGGTAAATTCGGTTCCTGAGAAACGGGAACCGAACAGGAACCGAATTTTTTCGGTTCGGTATTTTTTGGTTCGGTTCTCGGTTTTTTCAGCCCTGGTTTTTGTGCCCAGAGCGAGTTGCCATCCTTGTCGTGAAGCTGCGTGCACGACCCCGGCACGATACGATGGACACATTTGCTCAATGGATCCACCGATCCGTGCATAAGGGCAGGCTTTGCTTTGGCGCCGTCCAAGGCGAATCATGCACAGCAGCGATCCATCACAGTGACCTCAGTCTTCTTGGTATCCACTGTTGTTCACGTGAGCCCGCCCAGGCCCAGGCCGCCTCTCTCCTTGCCTTGGGTGAGTTCGGTCCCGCTGCGTATCTTCCTATCCTACTGTAATAATGTGCTCAAAGTTGTGAGTAGAAAACCTGGCCCGGATTAGCACTTGCCAAGCCATGGATTATCATCAAGGAATGCCATGCCATGCCAAGCGTGGAAGCATGGCCAGTGCTCTTGTGTTGTGGCCACCCGTCCTACCTGCACCACTCACAGGCACGCCAGACCAGTACCAGTAGGGGTACGGCACAGACTCGACAGTAGAGTGGCCAGTGTGTACTCCCTCCGTGGAAAAATAAGTAGTATCATTGTATTTTGTACAGTTTTTTAACAAATTTATTTAGGCTTAAATTTTGTGCCAAATCGAAATAAATAGTCTAACGCAGGCCGACGTGACCGACGTGACCGGACGGCCGCCTGCTGCTCTGCTCTGACTTGTCCTTGCATGCTGCATGCATTGGGCTGCTAGTGCTATGGTGAGTTGCTCCTTCCGTCCTAAACTATTCGATGTGACTGAGAATTTAGGTGATATGATGGGGAATATTAAAGTTTGAAGTTTGGCATCCAAATTTTAGTGTTTAGATGGATGAAGTTCGAGAAAAAATGTCACACCAGACATTGTACCACTTTTTGTTTGTTTGTGTTAATTGTTGTCCTATTATGACCCAATTAGGCTTAAAAGATTCGTCTTGTCGTGTACATCAAAACTATATAATTAGTGTTTTTATTTACCCACATTTAGTGTTCCATGCATAAGGCAAGAGATTTGATGTGATAGCCGAATAGTGAATTTTGAAGAGAGAATTGAGGGATCTAAACAGGTCATGTTTGGTTGAGGGAAGAGGTCCAATTGAAGAGTTCGACCCCCCCCCCCCCCTTTGGAGTGTTAGGATGGAGGCGGCAGGGACAAAGCCAACCTAGGAGAGGAATATTCGGTGAAGGAGCTGGTCGGCTCCGTCTGGCTGAAATCGGGCGGACGGAGAGCGAACCCTAATTTTTTTGTCGGTGTTCCGCCGCCGCCATTAAGCCTCGCTTCGTCCGTCCCGCCCTAGGCTCTAGCGGCGGTCGCCCCACGGCGGCTCGCCCGCGCATACGATGACGAGATGCGAAGAAGGGGGAAATTTAATTAGAAACTGCTTTTAGAGATCCTGATGCAAAAGCGCCAGAGAGAAAGATTTATTGATATTGGCTTGACTGATTTTTAAATAGTTGAGGGTTCCTGATGCAAAAACGTCAGGCAGAACGGTGTTATCCTGCCGTCCAACCCGTATTCCCAATTCCTTCAACCAAACACGTTGTTGGGGGAGGTCGTAAGCCTTATCACCCCCCTGGTTCGGTTCAAAGAAACCGAAAGGGTTTTCTCGGCGGGCTTAACCGAAGACGTGTTCGCCGAATTCACAAGGCTTTCGCTGAATCCTCCCCTGAAGTCACGGTCTTGGGCCTCCTAAGGCTAGGGGACCGAATGAGGGCGCCCGCTTGGAGGCGATAGGTTGATTAAGTTCGGTTCCGATGGGCTCGCGTCCCACGGAGGGGGAAGAGAGGCTCGAACCCGCCGAAGATTGAGCTTTCGGCACTTTGGGGCCGAAAGGGCACGCGTTCGGAGAAGTAGCCCGGAGTTTTGCTTTCGTCATCGTGTCATTCAACTCCTTTGCGGGTAACATTCGCCGGCGTGGACGGCCGAAGCGACGGCCTTCGCTGTAGAAGAACCGAAGGAGGAGCGCGAGTGGTCCCAGGGAGCAGTTGGGCGGCAGGCTACGTTGCCCAGATATGGATACGAGTATTAGATACGATACGTATCGGATACGCGGATACACTATTCTCTAAAAAACAGTGACACGGGGATACGCCTAAGATGTATTTTTTTATATTCATAACTACACATGATTAATATAAAAATAACATAATATACAAGTAAAATGATATTTTAACAACTTATTAGTAAAACCACCAACACTTGTACGTAGGACAATTTGAGATTTTGAGTGCACGGGGCATATATTTGTACTAACAAAGAATAATGAGATAAAGGTGTTATTACATAGTATCGGAATATTTGATGACGATTAAACAAAACACTATATTGTGTACGCCACATTGAGAGAGTGAGCAGTCAAGGCACTTGTGCTAGTTCATGTTGCTTCTCGGTGGTCGGATGGGCCTATTTGTCCTTATTGGGCGTATCCAAACCAAAGACCAACGTATCGATATGAGTATCCATGTCGGCGACGTATCCACATTTTCTAGTACGGTCCGGATACGTTATCCGAGGCGTATCCATGGCGTATCCGTATCCGCGGTGTATCGGATACGGGATACGGACCCCCCTAGAAGTATCCGTGCATCGTAGGCGGCAGGCCTGAAAGGACCAGAGTGCCCCGCGCGGCGGAGGATATCCAGCGGCATCAGAGTAGTTGAGGGGTATTTTGGTCATGTAAAGTGATACAAACTTGTATAAATAGTCCCCCTGTAGGCATTGTAAGACAGATGAGATATGGATTCATATAGCCAGTCTTTACTTTCACGTTGCGGTCTTCGGTTTGTCCTTTCAGGGTGGCTCGCTTCAGAGCTACTCCAACATTGGTGCCCACCGTGGTTGTGCAGGTAATCCATGGCTCTGAAGGGAAGAGCAGAAGAGACAGTGGCGCCTTAGGTCGCGGAGGAAAGTATTGCGTTTGATGCTGATGTTTTATGCTGTTTTGATAGTCTGTTTTCATTTACTCTTCAACATCTCTTCAACGTAATCATAGTATGTGCATTCAGCCAACACTACCTGACCATGTGTCCATGGCTGTCTGATGCATTTCGAAAATTCATGCCCTGGGTGTTTTGCATGTCTCTTTTCTATATGACTCTTCATCTAGCTAAATGTGCACGCGATACTTTCCAGCCCCAAGGGAAGCAAGTTTTCTACTTGCAAGGAGGTTTCTGCGTACCTCATGTCACTTCTGGGGTATCCAGAGCTCAAACCAGCCACTGATCAGTATGAAAGCACAGGACAACATTACCTGAGTGCTAACTTTGGTGATGATAGTGTAAGCGTACGGAACTAAATTTTGATTACTTAAATTCACCTGTTTTAATTAATAAAGTATGTAAGGCCAGTCTCAATGGTGGTGAGTTTCATTTAGATTATTTCCAAGACTATCATGTCATATAAAATGAAATGAAACTTGGATGGAACCCCCTACTCAATGAAGAGTTTCATCTTGTGGTTTCATAGGCATTTAATTTCATGACTCAGAGATAGTTGGTATTCGTGCCAAGAGAGTTTCACCAAGATGAAACTTTTCTCTTCTCTCTCCTTAGAGTTTCATGCAAAAAGTGGGCTTTTGCTGATGTGGCGCCCTATTTAATGTGCATAAAATGCCTATGAAACCCCCATTGAGACTGGCCTAACAGGTTTCAGGTTTTCAAGATCAAATAGGTTCAATTATGGACAAGACAAATGTACATTCAGTTCCTTCTCTTGCCTTCTCCAGCTATTCCAGTGGCCCAAACAATGTGGATGAAAGGAACACAGACAGAGTAAATACTTATGAATGCCAGAAATGCAATCTGACCTTTGGTGACCGGACTTCATATATACAGCACCATTTGTCATATCATGAAATGAGTGCTAAGAGGCGCAGGACTGGCAAGTTTGGTGAGCCAGTAGTAGGGAAAGATGGCAAGTTTGAATGCCCTATTTGTCGTAAGACCTTTGAAGAGGAATCACGGTACTATGGCCATGTTGGAAGTCATGCGAGGTACGAAGGGTTGACTCCTGAAGCATTTCTGGATAAGGCTACTTCCAGAAGGGCAACTGATGATTCCTCGGCTGAAGTTTCATTTAGCCTCGAGGAATTGACATCACATGGACAGAACAACAAGGTTTCTTATGGTGAAGCTGGCTTTCAGCACCACAATCATTCAAATGGACATGGTGAGCTTTTTAGTACAAATTACTCATATGCTCCAAGTGCATGTAGATATACACATTTCACAGGCCATGCTGATGTGACAATTCCAGAAAATTAATGGCTTTGCGGGAGTGGCTATGTTTAGTGATCAGCCGGGAAGTAACCATATTGTCAGACCTGCCTTTGGAACAGCCAGTCATTATCAGGACCAGATTATTGATCATGGCAAGGCTGCTCCGAGGCATGCTAACAATAATACTGTGAAAGCAACAAAGCAAGAGATGTCAACCTCAATTCATGTGTTAATACAATATATTTCCCTATTGCTAATGCAAATAATGAAACATCAGCTGCCCTTAATGAAGCTAATCGGTCATCTTCTACTGCAAAATGTTTGTGGCAGTTTTAATAACAACGATGGTGCATCTAGTGCGTCTTCCTGTTGCAGAGCGACCAATAAAATATGTAGTTTATTTGGCACAGCAAGCAAAACCCAAGCTGTTGGCTCCAGATGCATTGGTGTTAGCTGAGCGTTATGGTGAAAATTATTGTGCTCTTAAGGCTAACCCTTTTGCCAGCAAGAACAATACTGCAGTGTATCAGTCTAATTCGGGCACACAACCTGTCTATGCTATGGCAACTACGGCAGATTGTTTTGCTCCTGGTTCAATGCAGACAGAAAACAGTGATAATTCCAGTGCCAAGGAACAGATTGATAACACGAAGAACAGGACAGATAAAGGCAGGGGGGGTCTGTCACTGAAGCTTATAATAATGGTGTCTTTAGTGATGGTGTTACTGAGAAGAGTTTTGCACAGTTCAAACATGGGCCAATCATGAGACCCATCTGGAATTTCATGATTTGATTCAGAACCTTTTGAACAAAAAAAAAAAATTACCGCATCAAGCTGGTCAGTGTCAGCAACATCAGCATCAGCATCAGCATCCATACAATATCAGCATTGTCGCATCATCAGCTGCACCATCGCCATATCAACACCAATGACAAAGACTAACAGCAAGACATCATCCACCATAGTCGGTCCCGTGCAATACCATTCTATCAGTAAACAGCAAGCCATCTCACGAACAGATAACTAGAAAATGCACAAATGTTTTAACAAATTAATATGATGGTGTCAAGAAACTGATGCATATAAAGTAGATGATGCAGTACAAGGGTATAAAAACACAATAGAGGTCGAAATACAAACCAACAGCATATTTTTGACAACTGGAAAAACACAATTCTAGAATCCATTAAAAGAACTAGCAACCTTGGATAGCAGTTGATTGCTACTTCCATTGTGCTCAGTCAACCTTCTCAAGGTTCTGCAACCCCATGGGAATACTGTTCTTTGGCATCACCAGATCAACTAGCTTCATTCCTGACGTGAATTTGCTTTCAAAAGTAAGGTATATGAATAAATGCATGGGCAAAAAGCTACATAGCCAGCAGCTAAATACCAATCTAACCTTGCCATCACTGCCTGGGCTGTGGGAGCTTCCACGCTTTGGTGATGGAGAAACACTACGTGACAGAGGTGAATCTTTTCCATTGGTATGCTTCTCAGGAGGGGGGCTCCTCCGTGGCGGTGGGCTCTTGTGAGGGCTAGCACTACGCCGGGCAGGTGAATCACTGTTGAAAGAAATCAAATTAGAATTTGGGAACATGTAAAGAATAACCAAATGCTGAAACTGCAAATTGGTATTGAGGCACCTATGGTATGAGCGGCTTCTGGTCCTACTCTTGCTCCTGCTCCTGCTCTTGCTTCTACTCTTACTCCTGCTCTTGCTTCTACTCTTACTCCTGCTCTTGCGCTTGCCATCATCTCTTTCTCTACGACGACTTTTGTGGTCAGGGCTTGAACTCAGACTTCGGCTTCTACTTCTGCTCCGACGACGATAGTCCCTGTCTCTATCACGGCCATGCCTTTCTCTGCTCCTGCTCCTGCTGCGACTTCGCCTTCTATGATCTCTGTCTCTGTGCCTAGTTAAAACAACACATGCACCATAAGTTACCTAGACTGCTGATCTAGTAAATCATAATGAAGGCAGTTAAGGATATGCTAAATTGGTATATTAGAAATAATGCTTCTCTGCAACAAAAGCATAGGCAGTATTCACGTCAACACTTAGTTTCAGAGAAAGAAGTGAATGACTACAGCAGAGGCTTGGAGGGATGGATAGGTACCCAAGCAAAAGGGGGAAAAAATACCACAAAACACAATTTAAAGTAGCTCTGGAGATAAGGAGATAGGAACTAAAGTCTTCACCTTGGCCTTGGACTACGGCTTCTTGACCTGTCTCGTGACTTCTCACCTTCTTTGACCCTTCCTTTTTGGCTACAGAAACAAAACAAAAAAAATAAAGCAGGGACGAACTATGAACTGAATGAAATAAGTAGAGGATAAGATAAATGGATGCATACACTCTCTTGCACAGGGCTTCAGGAGATAAATAAATTCAAAGGAGAAAAAGAACTACATTCTGTTACAGAGCCTAGCACATGAGATTGAATACAAGTGCTGCCTTTGAAATGTATACGTTTAACTCAACAAACTGTTTTACACAAGCTACCTCAAGAATGCATATGGCAGACAATTAACCTATTTTATGTAACAGTATCCAAAAAATATACCCAGAACGATAAGGATTTTGCTGATTTTGTTTCTGGACTGGAGACTCATTTTAGTAGTTTTGAACTGAGAAATCACGAAGAAACAAACTCCCAAATGTCCATTCATCACATTATCAAGACTGATAAATGAAATAAGGAATTACTAGTACATTGGTATGTTCATGTCAGAAGATTAAACTAAAACATGTTTAGGTAACAAGAGATAGATAATCGGTCATCAACCATCAACAAGATCACACACAAAAATAAAAAATCAAGACACATCAACCTAATCAGATTCCTTGTTGTTAGCATACAATTATTGTCACAGCAAATGAAGAGCTGTGTACAACAAATGAGATAGGCAACATGGTTCGTATTGTTATGTCAACTGCATAAAAACCACAAGTAACAGGATACAGGTGTGCCTACTCACATTGGCTCAGCATTGGGGCCGTACTTTGCAAACTGCACCATGATGTTCCTCCCATCCACGTTACGGCCTGCACAAAAATAATCGAAGTTGAGGTACAGCCATCAACAGAAGCCCAAAATCACCACAGGTTAATAATAATAATAAAAAAAAACCCACCATCGAGCCGATCTATAGCCTTCTGCGCCTCGTCGGCGTACTTGTACCGCACGAACGCGAAACCCCTCGAGTCCCCGGTCCTGCGCAAACAAAACCTGAGGAAACAGCCACGGAACCAGCGCCCCTCAGATTCAAACCCTAAGACGCGTCACTCACCTCCGGTCCCTCGGGATGAAGACGTCGACGACCTTGCCGTAGCGCTCGAAGAGCGGGAAGAGGTCGTCGGCCGTGGTGCCTGCGAAGCGGGTGAAGACGAATACGAGAAGGAAGAGATTAGAGAGGGGCGGCGGCGCTGGACTGGAGGGGCTAGGGTTAGGTGTCTCGCTCACGGAAGCTGATGTTGAGGACGAGGAGCGAGAAGGTGTCGCGGATGTCCGGCGGGCCCGACCTCCCGAAGTGCGACATCGCTCCTGCGGCGCCGCCTCCGACGACGGCGAGGCGCCTAGGGTTTATCGGTCCACCGCGGGGGAGGGGAGCAACAAGTGGGGAAGGGAGTAGGTGGGCTCAGCTCAGCGGAGAGCTTATCCGCTAGCAGCCGTGAGCTGCAGCCAGTCGCGCGGGAAGGCCGCCGTTGCACCTTGGGCCTGCTGCCTTTGAGGCCTGCCTGGCCCATATTTTTTATAAGTCCTGGCCCATCTGGGGAGCCGTGAAGAGGAAATGGCCTGCCGTGCAGAACGCTTTTTTTTTTTTTTTTTTTTTTTTTTTTTTGAATTGCAGAATGCAAATTTTTGCCGCGCAAGGAACACAGATTTTTTTTTTTTTTTAAAAAAAACTTATACCTCATCCTGTTTTTACCAGGGATACACATATACAAAACTTACAATAAAATGGTTCATCGACATCATTTGATTCCTATAGTAAGTCAACACACACTAGAGCATGTTGACTACAATGTACATGTAGTAAGACAAGGAACTACCTGCAAAGGCCATCACCACACAAGGCTTTGAAAGTTTGTAATAACCACTCTTCACTAGTGATGAGATCTCGAAACCATTGAAACAAAATCGATTAGCTAGGGAGTTATCCCAAATAACATAAGTGCAATCTTTCACCACGACTAAAATAACATGGCATAATTGTCGTAGATGGTGAAGTAAACACACAAAAGATGATCATTTGCTCCATCTAATTATTACATCTGATGCCATCGCCATAACGGGCCAAATAAAGTACCTGACAAAGTGGGAACCATGATATCTGCCGTAAGTTTTTTTGTTGATCTACTCCATACTTGTTAGGTACACCATCTACATGTATTTTTGGGAGATCTCTTTACATTATATGGAACTAACGAGCACCACACATCTACTTTGAAGAATGGAAGGAAAAGATGGGGGCAAGGGAGATTTTGTAAAGTAGAGATCAAGCGCTACTGTTCATTTGTCGCTAAAGCTGTTTGCTCATGACTCCATGGCAAATGGGACCGAAGGGTGGTAGTCTATAGAGATGCGAGAGTGAAGCGGCTTTGGGAGGGAGGAAAAGGGCTAGAAAGGCTTTTATTTCCTTTGATTTTGAGATATTCTTTTCTTGTATGGAGACCCTTTTCCTCTAGAATGGAAATGAGTGTTCCCATGATCTAGATGGCTGCCTAGCTAAGCAGGTCATTTGAGATGGTAGTCAATGTAGTAGGGTAGCACATACAACACCTAAGACGTTCCATATCCTCTGTATCACTGTATGGATTAGGCCCTCTTTAGGACTCCCTCAATGGACTACAAAAGTAGCTAGCTGACGTCACATCTCATTTGACGTGATGCAACTAAAAAAATGAGAAGTTGCCAGACTCTCTCGTCTCTAGTCTCACAAATTCCTAATAATTTACAATCTGTGCTCTCCTAGATAATTAAAATTCACGGTGCTCGCTCGTCATTATATCTAGCCTTCTATGTTCATTTATCTTTAATCTTTTAGATGCCGTGTGCTACAATACAGAAACCATGGACCACCATCCATCTAGGCCATGTCCGGCCGGCTTTCCTCCACCACTGTTTGCATTCAGAGGAGGAACGGGGAACTCTACAAAATCCCATGATATATCCAAGCATACCTTCAACTCATGCAAACCCACGCATAACGACCATGTACACAAAGTCAGCAAGTACGTACGTAGTGCAAATTGAGCCCCCACCAGGTCCTCCACTGCACTACTGCATGCGATCAGTGTCAGTCTCCGCTCGACCATCTCTTTCACACACAGCGATTGCGACGTGATTAGCTGTACGTCCCTAGCCAGCAAGCAGCAACCGCAACCAACTCCACCTTTATTAATTTCCGTTGCACTTGCACGCCCGGGCCGGGCTGCTTTCTCCTCCTTCCTTCACTCCCGTATGTATGTAGCTCGACACGATCGTCCAAATAACGACCGGCAGTGTCAAACTGTCAAGTTTCTTCATCAGTCAGTCAGTAATATAAAGAGGCCGGCCGGCCGGCAGCAGGTTCAGTCGATCGATCTTGTAGCGTCAGTGATATATATGATGTGAGTGAATCAACTCTCGTACCTGCTCGCCAGGAAAAACGGGGGCCGATCACAATACATGCAGCGGATTTAATAATAATTGATTAATTTTGCACGGTTCGTTCTTTTCCAATTTATTAAACCTCTTTTTTTTTTTTTTTTTTTTTTTTTTTTTTTTTTTTTGACATGATCGACTCGCATTGACACTCTTGTGTGAAGGAGTTAAGGAGCTAGAGCGAGTCTCAGTGTTAGGGGAGGTTTGGTCGCCAACAAAAGCCCCAGACAGCAGACTACTCGACCTCTACACACTTTCCAACTGTTCTGGTCAATATCATGCTAATTATTAAAGCTCAGCAAAATAAAGCTGTGTAAGGCATGGATTCAGATAATATGCAGGGCATTTACATAAATTTGGAAAATGAAGCGGAAAGATCCTTTTGTTTTTTTGTTTCATATGTATATCATCAGTATTACAATATATAAACACTGCAGTATGTCTATTAATTATATTCTCATGAACGACAACGACTCACGCACACTTGACACTCCTCTCTGAGCTAGCATATATATTCAGATAGTGTGTATATATTTATATGTTTTCCTATTCTGATGCTTGAATGTGCATGCCATGCTATCAGATAGGATCATGTGGAACACACACAGTCATCTATATGCTGGAAGACATGCAAGTATACTGTATATTAATTGTATTGTATACATATGTATATGTGTGTATTATGCAAATTAAGCTTACAAAATTCAGAGGGAGATATATACGTATATATAAGATCGATCAGCGTAGTATATGTATGGTATACAAAGGTAATTCAGGTGAAATGGTATATGATGTGCAGTGATGGATGTCATAGGAAATCAGTGATGAAGGGGTCGTCGGGGAAGAACAATTCCGGCCAGCAAGGGAGGGGCTGCTGGCGGAGCCGCCACCGAAGCTGGACGACGCGGTGGCGCTGCGCATGCTGCCGTCCACCTGCATCAGGCTGGCCGCGTCGGAGAGGTCGGTCAGGGGCGGCAGCGATGATGAGTTGCCACCGTGGAACGCGAACACGTCAACCTCATCAGAACGGCTGAGGCCATGGCTGAGGCCTGGCTGCTGCTGGTTATTAGCTTCATCTTCTTCACTGCTGAGGGGCGTCTCGGTCGGGAACGTGCACGGTAATAGCTGGCCGCTGGCGTTGTCCACGGAGGATGGAGCAGTAGTAGTGGTACAACTGTCGAGCGCCGCCGTCAGTTGTGGCGAGCAGATGGCGCCGAGACCGAGAGCCGCCGCCGCCGCCTCGGTGTCGGACGACGGAGCGGAGGAGGCGGCGGCGATGGTGGTGGCCGCCGACTGGAGGAGGGACTGCAGGTACTGGAGCTTGGCGGCCTGCTGGACGATGGCGCCGGCGCCGGATTGGTCTGTGCCGCCGAGCTGTTCGCGGAGGGCGGCGAGCGCGATGAGCTGCGGGAGCGCGGCGAAGAAGTCGGTGCGCGGGCGGTGCGTCATGGGGTCGAAGCCCATCTGGATGAGGCGCTTCTTGAGGTGCGTGTTCCAGAAGTTCTTGATCTCGTTGTCGGTACGGCCGGGGAGGTTCGTGGCGATGGCGGACCACTTGTTGCCCAGGACGGAGTGCAGGTGGAGGATGGTCTGCTCCTCCTCCTTGGAGAACTTGCCACGCTTGATGTCCGGCCGCAGGTAGTTGGTCCAACGCAGCCGGCAGCTCTTGCCGCACCTGTTCAGACCTGCATCGATCGTCCCATGCCATCGATCAGCAGGACATCGTTTGATGATCGAGCTCCATCCCTAGCTAGCTAGCTCTACGATCATCTGATGGATATACAAGCTAGACGACGAAGCAAGGGAATGAATGGATTGGTGTGTACCGGCCAGCCTCGGCAGGGTCCTCCAGCTGCCATGTCCGTTCTTCTGGATGTAGTGCAGCAGCTTCTCATCTTCTTCCTGAGTCCAGGGCCCCTTCTTGAGACCATTCTCGTCGCAGCAAGGAGACCTCCCCATGGCGATGCAAGTAACTGCACGCCGGAGTCCGTCCACACAGGCTCAAGGCACGCTAGACACCACCAGCGCAACCGAGAATGGCGAATGGTGGCTACGGGGCAGACAGCTGCTTATATACTGGCTAGTGGCTGCTGGCTGTGGCTGCTGGTGCCTGCAGCGACCTATATCTAGCTGTGTGTGGCCTGCGTGTCTCAGGTCGTCATGGGTTTGCCTTCGACCACCATGCTGCGTGCTGATGTGTGTCCTGTGACCGTCGTTTGTGTATGTGCACAAGAGACAGGTAGAGACGAGACTTGCTTGTCAGTCTACACACGCAAGAGGATAATAGTGTATCAGGTAGTAGAGTGTAGCATGGTTTTTGTCGTGCTGAAAGAAACTGATCAGTCACAGGGGCTATACAAAATATGATTAATACCTAGCAGCCACTTGTTCATGTTGACTTGATCCGAAAAACACAGACAGTTATGATCAAGTACCGGCACAGAAGAGTACTAACTGATACTTGTATATATATACTCCGTAGTTGTTATGTCCATATATCTATATACGGCACACAAAATTTTCACTTGTTCCAACAATGAAACAAGTAAGCCTAGGTTCATTTCATTTTGGCACCTGCCTCTCTGCAACAACAAATTAAATTGCTTGTTTGTCTCAAAAGTACGTTTTTTTCCATGGGCGACCATATATAGGTCAGATGGCTTAATAAATCATGGTTTTCTCGGGCAACAAATCTGAATAGCTGATCTTGTTATCCAGTGGCCTTTTTTGTATTTTTTTTTTCAAAAACAATGTATACATAAACGCTCGTACTCACCATTATGAACACATTGTCACTTTGAGATCTTCGAGAGATTAGACCGAAATATCTCCAGATTGATGAATTCACTACACATCATATCATCGACGAATAGTTAAATCATCGAAAAAAATTAAGAAAAAGGCAAATAGACGTATACCAGGTCGAGGAAATTAACCCTAACTAGATAGTAGCTATACACATCGCTAGGTCCATCAACGTTGCCGTCCATGCCCCTAACCACTTATATGTCCCAGTGAAGGGAACCGTCAAACCAACTCTAATACCAAACCACAAAGCTCACACTGTAGCTTGCAGTTGACTGGCCATCGTGCTCCAAATTCCAAGCGATTGAAATTCAGAGGACTTGTGTTTTCTAAACATATAGTAATAGTATAATACAGTAAAATGCTATGGCTATAGCCTAGCTATAGGGCCTCCTAGACAATCATTAGTACGTAAACATATTACAAACAGCATATATAGCAACTCCTTCCATCCAAAAACAAATTAGCTTTTAGAGTTGTCATAAGTCAAATTGTTTTAGGCTCGGATATATATATAAAGTATCAACGTCCCTGTGTATATGACACTAGATAAGTATATTATGAAAACAAATATTTTCTAGTGTATCTATAGTTATTTTGTAGCGTATACTGTTATACCCAATATGCAAGAAGTATACTACAAAAATATATTTTATACTAGGTAATTTGGTGTCGGAATAGCCAAACTTAATTAAGACAGTTTGACTTAGAATAATCCCTGAAATTAATTTATTGTAACTTATTATATGAAATTACAGGTGCATGCTTATTTATATATGTATGCCACTGCCAGAATTCAGAAGCAAATATACACACAGCTTGTGTGCATGCATGGTACTGGTACTCGTAGCCTGGTTAGGTACGGTGATGCAATACGTACTAGTAGATGACAAATTCGCATTCTACTGCAAAGATGTGCAGCAGAATAATAGCCCACACACACAATTATATATATATGATAAAATGATTGGCTGAGTTCATGCAGACTTGTCATGTAGCGGCTTGGACTTTGTGCTCTCTGCTGGGATGCTGGATGGCTGGCTTTGAGTCAAGGTGAAGGAACATGCATGCAACTAAACGGCTGGCTTTCCTGGGGCTGTCTTGGTCTTGCTTGGTATGAGAGAGCTGTAACGGAGGTGGACCGATATGCTACTACTGACTATTTCCAAGGTCAGCAGGCAGCGAGCAGCTCCCGTCAAATCCAAACATTTTCCTCCCTCTCCATGCATATATTATCAAATGGTTGGACGCCCATGCATGTACGCAACAACATAAGATATATAGTTATCTTCGGATCACCTGTCCCACCCTCCCAACCCCTAAAGCTACCTAGGTGCCCTCAACTCACTTCCTCTTGTTGCATCCTTTTCATCTTCTCGCATGGACAAGTCTCTTTCCCGGCACATTGTTGATTTCTTTTTTTTGAAACATGACACATTGTTCGTTTTAATAACAAGACGACCTTTTGCAATATATAGATATGTAAACAGAGTTTTATTAGATAGAGCTATGAAACCTTGCTAGTTTCAACAATCAAATATAGTTTTTTTAGAATACAATCAAATATAGTTATTAGGAAGCATTTCAAACGCTGGAATCCCATGATTTTCTATGAAAATGCCTACACTCCAAACACGAGGCGACTGGGATGCCTCTATAGCGGTTGGCCTAGCTACCTCAGCGTCTGCATTTTGAACTGTCACTACAAATTGTTGCCCATAAATCACAAATTGGAACATAAAAATAGCAAAAAGAAAAATGGACAAAGCCTATAGGGAAGCCACACGCGGGCATTGTCACAAGTCACATTTTTTCGTAGAAAAACACATGTTTCACGGTGATGGGGGCTCCAACCCACAATCTTAGCCCTCACGCCTCCCTAGTCACTTCACTCATAAATTTCTTGTGTTCAGATGGGATATTCGTCCTCCTCAATTTATCTTCATTCAATTTTAAAATGAGTACTTTAGACCCTTAACGAATTCAAATGAAAAAAAAAGCTACCAACTATGAAGTTTTATAACTTTTCGAGATCTACACTTTGGTTCTGGTCATTTCTCCTTCTCAAGTCGTTTGATAATTTTAAATGTAAGAAATTAAAATGGAATTTTCTTTGCATATTTGCATAGATTATATCAAATGCAAAAATATGATCCGCAAAGTTGCATAACTTTTCAAAATCTAAACTATTTTTTTTAATCATTTCGATCTCCATCCGAGATCATTTCAAAAAATTCAAAATTTACTATGCTAGAATAGAGTTGCCTCTAAAATTAAGAGCATAATTTGTAGAGAGGGTTGAAAATAGCAGCGGCATCTATAAATGCATTTCTAGTCTTCTAGAGGTGGCTTGGTTGGAAGACCAAGCCGCCTCCATAGAAACATCCTCCCATTGCTGAAATGTCGGGTTTTTTTTTTTTTTTTTTTTTTTTTTTGAGAATGACAGAAGTGCATATTTTTTTGCTCATAGATTATTAAAGATGGCTAGTTGGGATTAGTAGAATAATGTCAATGCCTATGAACAAGCATTGGCCACGGAGACCTTATGAACATTACATATGAAAGTCAGACGACCATGCAAGTTGTCCGTACAAAGGGGCCCTTTGTACATCTGTTGACCAAACAATTAATTAATAAAAGTAATAATTTGAACTATAGATGTTCATCGGGCCGTGCCGCCCGCCCGGTGGCACGTCGGGCCGCGGCGCCGTCGGCTCATCGTCTTGGGCGTCGCGTCGCCGTCTTGACCGCGTCGCGCGTCGCGGCCGCCGCGCTCGCGTGCGCGCCATCGCCCCACGGCACCCGACGCTGGGCCATCGGGCCGTCGCCGGGCACGACGGCGCGTGCCCGCGCGGCCGCCCCGCCGAGTGGCGCCGCCGCCGGAGCTCGAGACGACCGAGGTGAGACGAGACGACGCCGCGCCGCCGGGAGAGCCGGAGGAGGCGGGAGCCGGCCGGCCGACGACGCCGCGCCCGCCGGAGAGCCGGAGGAGGCGGAGCTGGCCGGCCGACGACGCCGCGCCGCCGGAGAGATGGAGGAGGCGTAGCGGGCCGGCGTGCTCCACCGGCACCGGCGTGCTCGCCCGGAGGCTTGGAGGTGCGGCGCCGCGGGGGAGGGGAGAGGGAGCGGGTGCGCGCCGGTGGGCGGCCGGCCGCGGCGCTGAGGGAGACGGCCACGATGTGGAGAGGGAGGCGGCGGCGGTCCTCCTGTCCCGTGGCGTTGAATCGATGACGACGGAGCCTCCTCGAGACTACTTGCCGTTAGTTGGGCTGGAAAGAAGACCTCAAGCGAGCTAGGGTTAGAAAGTTAGTTGGGCTGGGCCAATTCATACTCAAAACATAAAAATTTCAACAAGCCTCCTGTGGAACGGGTCGTGCCCGGCGTTGCCCACGGCCGAGTGGCGGCCCGGCACGGCCTGGTGCATCGGGCGGGCCGGCCGGCCCGTGGCCACCGGGCCGTGCGTGCTCGGCCGGGCCAAAATGCCGGCTACGGGCCGGCCGACGCGGCCGCGGGCTGCATGAACATATATAATTTGAACATCACGTATATGTACCACTGTCACGAGACAATGTTCAGGAAAACAGCACTCACAAAGTCCCTAGCTATCTATCTAAGTAACAAGTACACGATGTAAATTAAACAGCCATATATATATATAAATATATTGGCTTTATTTATTTATCTGTAGACAAGGGTCGAAGATTATACGGCAGGAACTCGCTACGTACGTACGTCATGCTGCCACCTAGTGTAGGGACCCGTATATACGGCAGCATATATAGGAGTATTTCGTACACCTCATGGGCTTATTAAGAAGCCTAACGCATTGACATGTTGCTGCAAACAAATATATTAACAGCTGCTGATAATTAATCAACATGCATGTTTCCAGGTACATCTTACTTATTCTAGTAATCCTCACTACACGTACATGTCCAGTCTATATTGGATATATATTATGGAAATCTTTGACCTAGTTAAGCACGTAGGGGTAGTATATATCCCTAGCATCTACTAGTACAGATATACCATCGTCACCTGATGCTACTGCGCATGCTAGTGATAGGCAAGAAGTTACAAGTAACAACAAGAACAGTGCCGCAGCAGCAAGTTTGTTTGGAGCTCGTGGAAGATTTGCAGATCTCTGGAGCTCATTATAAAAGGTTGTAGGTGTGTTCTACTCCATGATGCTCTTTCTTAATCTCACAAATTAAATGCATGATCGAGAGAAGACTCGCCTTTATGCATATAATATACTGCATACATAATCCATGACGTCACATCAGGCTGCGCTTTGCACCCAGTTCTACTTCTTTCTACATGTATGGAAGTTTTCAGACTTTCGTAGCATATGATCAGTCTCGTAATGCGGCTAATGATAATACGATATTCTGCAGTTGATACATTGAATCTATATAGTGCTCATATATGATAAATAAGGGCATGACTATCCCAAGGGAATCTCTACTCGCCCCCCGCGTAAGGGCGACACGGGCGGACGCCCAACCCGCCGCCGCCGCCGCTCCCTCCACACCCTCACCTTCGCCGCGCCGCCGCCAGAGCCGGCCGCCGGAAGCCCGCGCGCCAACAAGGATGGTGGCGGTGGGGCAGCTCCTCTCCTTCCTCTCGCCAGGGGGACGCGGCCGGCGCGCAGGGGCAAGATCGGCGCCGACGAGGAACGACGCCGGCGAGGCCACATCCGGTGCCCCGACGGCCAAATCCGTGGCTCCAGGGCGGATCTGTGATCATCACTACTACACAACTGATTTTGCACGGCGTTTGAAAATCATTTTCCGTGGCGGTTATTTAAAAAACCGTCACGGTTAATGCCCCAATTTTCCGTGGCGGTTTTTTCCTATTAACCGTGGCGGTTCTAAAACCTTGATGGTAAATATATTAACCGTGGCTATATTTAGCCCGCCCACGTAAAATCATGCCCAATTCCATCAGCCCAAAAGCCCATTTCGGAGGGCCACAAATATATATACGACACTAGGGTTTCTCACTTCACATAGCCTCTGCCGAGTCTTTCTCTCCCTCACCCTCTCTCTCGATCCGGATCCTCTCTCTCCCCTCACCCGCCCCCTCCTCTCCCCACGGGGCGCCCTCGCGTGGAGCACGGCACGGCGGGGGCGCGAAGAAGCGGGATGGCGGCGCGGTGGCCGCGTCTCGGCTTCGTGCGCCATGGAGGCCCGCCCGAGGGGCTCGTTGAAGCCGCTGGCGTGAAGCGGCCAGCGGCGATGGCGTGGTCCCGGGTGGTCGCGGCCGGCGGGTGCGCGTCGGCGGGCATCCTCGCCCCGACGGGCCTTGCGGCGCCGACGTGTCGCGGCAAGGTGGCCGCTGCGTGGTGCGGTGGCTCGGCGCGGCGGTGGCGTGGTGCGGTGCCAATGGCGGTGCCATGGTGGCGATGGGCAAGGCAAAGACGACGGCGTGCGGGCGGCGATGGTGCCATGGTGGCGTGGTCGCACGCGTCGCCGACGGTGATGTGTCGCGGATTGAAACTGTGGCGCAGTGGGAAGAGGCACGCGGCGCGCCGCCCACGGGTGGACTTCCATGGTCGCGTTGGTGGAAGGCCGGGCTGGGTGTGTGCTTGCTTTGGGATGGATGCTTCGGCGAAAGCCTTTGCCGGTATTCTTGCTAGCGCTGATGGCGGCGACGTCCTTGGGCGTCGCCCTTGAAAGGTCCCTTGTGGTTTTTGGTAATTGAGTGTCAACATTAGGTGAACTAATATGTGTGATTGAGATAATACACAGGAGATTAGTTCACATGTGATGATGCAATGGAGGAGCTTATTGCATATGAGACATGACATGGATTCATGTGACCAAGGTGGTGAAGATCAAGACAAGGCTTGGCTTGATGGACCGGTTGCAAGTGTGAAGGGCAAGTCGAGGCAGTGAAGCGATGGACCGCGAGGCGGTGAAGCTTGGGCAAGACTTGGCGCCGACGGACCGACGGAACGGTGAAGAGCAAGTGAGGTCAAGATCGATGGACCAAGAAGGTCATGTGATGATATGAAGAGGATCATATGATTCTTGATTGTGTTGGTGCATGTGTTGCATCGACACTTGGAGATGAAGCGGAATGGAAATGCGCAAGGCAAAGGTATAACCTATAGGGCATTTCATTTCGCCGGTCATGAGGAGCTTAGAGAAGTTTATGACCGGGTTTAGGATAGATGGCCGTACTATCAAGAGGGGCAAACTTGTTTGCATATCGGTCATCTAGTGCCACTTGTGCGATCTAACTTTGCGATGTGTTAGGATCGAGTGGCGTGGTAAGAGCTAACCTGTCCTGTGAATTGATTGTGAAAATGCTAACACACTTGCACATGGTGATGTACACTTGGTGGTGTTGGCACATTTGCAAAGGGGTGGTGATTCGGTGGTTGAGTTGGGTTTGGGAACCGCTCATCCTCCCGCCGAGCTTGCAGGCGGATTCGCTTTTGAGAAAATGAAATGTCTATTTTCTATTGTGCCTGATGCATCGTGGTGGAGAAACCTTGCTATTCCTCGTGCTCAAGTTGTATACTTGTTGGGTAGCAAGGTGGAGAAGTTAGAAACGACGCCGCGATGAAACGAGAGGTTTTAACGCCATACGGCCGGACGCCGGCGGCCCCGGCGGCGCTGGGCGCGTCAGCGCCGTAAAAAGGGCTGGTCGGCGCGGACCCGACGCGTCCGCGCACCCCGGTGGGCAGCGGAAAATCGGGTCCCGACGTCCGCGCCGTATCCGAACGGAGGTCAACGCCGCCGACGCGGGCGCTGGCGCGCCCGGCGCGACGCCGACGCAGCCCGAGAGGGCGCCACGCTGGGTCACCGGACGCGGCGCCCGGCCGCAGACGGCCTGGCGCGCGCCGCACGTCCGGCGATGTTCATCGACATTCGACCGCTTGGCCAGAGGGAGTGGCGCTGGCGCGTCCGGCGGCGGGCGGCTGGCGCATCCGGCGCTATGCTGGAAATCGCGAGTTTGACCCCAACGGCTCTATTTTGGCTTGGGCCTATTAATAGATGGGGTGGTCGGCCTTGGCTGGTAGCTTAGCACCTTGGGGACTTTGTGTCCATGCTTGAGAGTGCTTGAGAGCCCTCCCACTCACTTGTGATTGATAGTGTTCATCCAAATCAAAGTGAGGAGTGATTCTAGTGCATTCGCGTTGAGAGATCGCATTTGTTGCACTAGGTGATCGTGTTGCAAGCCGGTGTGCTTGTTTCTCTTGGAGGTTGCCACCTCCTAGACGGCTTGGTGGCAAGAGACTTCATGAAGCACGCAACGGAGATTGTGCGGTGCTCCGAAGGAGGATTTGTGAGAGGTTCGTGCTCACCTCACGGGGATCGTGAAGAGCGACACTACTAGAGCGTGTCGGTGAGTACCTCCCTTGTGCGTGTGGTGTCTTGCGGTGCCTTGAGAGGCTCACTTGAGAGTGGTGTCTTGTGGTGCCTTGCGGGCGTGCCTTGAGGGGCAAGTGATCGGAGAATCACACCGAAGAACCATCTAGGTGAAACACCAAAGGAACCACCCAAGGTGTTGGTCGACACAACGAGGAGTAGGGGAAGTTGGCAAGCTTCCCGATACCTCGGTAAAAATCACCGGTGTCAACTTATCTACTCTTCTCGGTGGTTTGCATTCTCCAAATCACAAGCTTTGTATTTACAATCATATATACCTTGTGCTTGTGCTTGTGGAGTAGCTCTTGCAATTACTAGCTTGTGTAGCTTGTTAGTTGCTTTGCTTAGTTTGTGTAGCTAAGTAATTTGAGCCTTTGGGTTAGGCGTGTGTCACCTTGTCCTTAGTGCATCTAGTGAGCTTAGGATTGGCTTTGTGCTTTTGCTCATTAGAATTGTGTAGGAGCTCACCGTTGTTTGAAGTACTAGTGCATAGGTTTGTGTGACCTTGCAATAGAAACGGTTAGGAGCTCAAGCTAGGCTTGTCACCTCATTTGCTTTGTGTAGGATCTTTTGTGAGGTGATATAGAGTCATAGTTAGAGGGGTGAAGTCTTGGCTAAGCGAATAGTTTCAATTCCGCATTATATTCGGTTTGCCATCGCAATTAGTTTTAGAAAGGACTATTCAACCCCCCCCCCCTCTAGTCCCCATCTCGACCCTACAGCCCTCCCTGTAGGGGGGTCCTCTTTGGAGCTTCATCCTGGCGATACATGGCTCTTTGGGTGAAAACCCTGTCCATTTCTGGATGATCGACGGTGGCGCCCCGTGCGTCGTTCCCTCCTTGGAGGCGTCATTTCTTGAGACCCAACTTGGCTGATGGTTCTTCTGGCGGTGATGATTCACGGGGATCTGCTTTGGTGGCGGTGTTGGTGTCGTGCAGGTTGGAGAGCTTCGGGGGTTGCTAAGCACTCGTGGAAACGTTCACGTCACGAAGGCGAACAAGGGTTATCGATGTGTGTCGGGGTGACCGCTTGCGCTGATCACGGCGGCCGGCGTTCTCGGCAACTATCGCGGTGGGCGTGGGATTGCGTCGGTAGACGGCGCTTTGCGGCAACGATATATTGAGATGACTTGGCTTGCGGGCGCGCGGTGGGTAGCACAGCCTTCGTTGGGCTATGCGGTCGCGGTACATCGTTGGAAGATGGCGCAAGCGACTTCCTTGTCTTGCTGACTCGGTGGCGGAGGTTTATGCATTGGTGGAGCGACGAGACGATGTCGATCCTTGGTGGTGACTTGGCTGATTGTGTCCCTAGGAGGCAGGCCCTGCGTACCTCTCTGATGGCGATCTTAGGCACAGATCCGTGACATGTGGAGTGTTGTGGCGGACGTGGCGAGGCCCCCGCTTGCAGTGATCTTCGAGGCGGCGAGAGCGAGGTGGAGTCCAGCGGCGGGAGTGGCAAGGCCCCCGTGCGTTTGAGGTCCGGATCTGGTGGTTCCACCCTGTCAAGAGGTGTGTGGTGTTGCAGCGGTTTCATGGCGAAAGGTCCTGCATAGCGGCGGCCTTCTTGGTGTGGTGCGGTCTGCTCTCTCTTGGGTCCTTTCGGCGTAGGGTTACGACTTGTGGCTCTCGACGATTGCTTGAGAGTGGTTGTTTTGGTGGGCGCTGTAAGCAGTTTTTGTTGCCTTGTCGAGGTTGTTGTATAGAGACTTGGCCGTGTTGAGGTCCCAATCCGACCGGCCTTTGAGTGGTAACCCGTGTTGATGTCCCAATCCAACCGGATGAGTTTAGTTGCTTTTTTCTTTTTTCTTCTTTTCTTTTGGTGTTGTTTCGTTGTACTTCCCAGTCTGGGACTCTCCTTTTTAATATAATCGGCAGTTCGCTGCCTGGTTTGTTTCAAAAAATATATAATAAATAGTATATATATAATGTTGTGTTATACATGAACATAATGTGTACCCGTAGCTAAACCTTGCATTCTTGCTCACTTATGCATTCTAAAACAAATAACCACATGAATGGAATGCATTTTTTTTCCCCGAACGAATAGAATACCTAAAAAAAAACAGAGATAATCTTCTCTTGGTACCAACAAGTACCTATCTAGACCTTGCACTGAAAATGTTAAACGTGTGAGTAAAGCTATAGCTGGCATGCAATTTTTTTAGGGTTTAAAATATTCAATACAAAATTACTAAATGGTGATAGAAAAAAAATAACTATCTTATATACCCACAAATTACTGTGTAGTTCAGTGGTAGAGAAGTGTTACATGGTCCTAGGTTATAACGATCAAATTAAAGGCACTATTATTTTACCACTAATAGTGACCATTTGTTGATTAACCGTGACCATTTACCAGAGCCAAGAACTCTCCCTTCCTTTAGTAGGGTTACTTTGCTTCTTACTGTAATCACCTACTCCCCTGTCCCTAAACAAGTATCTTCTCGTATATCGATGAGTTAAAACTCTTCTAACTTTAACCAAATATATACTAGAAAATATTAATATTTACAGTACATAATTAGTATCATTAGATAGATTGTTGAATCTATTTTCATTACTTATTGGCCGGGATACTAAAGCTGGTAATATTTTCTAAACCTAGACAAACTTTAAAAAGTTTGACAGGCACAAGCACCACAGTGACAGTTAGGGCTAGAGGGAGTCCTATACATTTGTCATTCGAAAAAACAAACATAAAGTAAACAAACCAATAATCAACCGTGTGTTGTTGGTTCGATGCTAAATAAAATCCAATTCGAGTTTGTGCAAGTGTATAGGTGGGATGTTCAAGCTTAGAACTTGAATTTATATGGGATAAGTTAAACTTCGACTTAGGTAGAAGGTTGCGTGCCTTGAAGCTTAGTCTAAAGTCTAAACCACATATTTGTTAGTTTATGAAAAGGCTAATTGAGCCAACTAAACCCACATAGGACAGGACCAAGCTAGGACCGGAGCAGGATGGCATGATCAGACAGTATAAACAAGTCAACAATGCAAGTCTTTTTCTCCTCTGCTCCTCCTTTTTGCAAGGCTGTTTCCTGTGTGCTGTCCTAAACTTGCATCATTTGCTGTCGGCAACAAGCTAAGGACATAGGAAAAACATAGAAGTGACAGTGTGCTAGCTAGAACCTGTCATCAAGCTATCATTATATTAACCAAATGTGATACTAGTATGCATGCTGCCACTGGCTGCACTCTGATATTTCTATATCTGATTGCCTGCCTGTTGAAGCTTCCTTGTTTGATGGGCTACCCATCAAAAGATAACTTTAGCAGGCAGGTAATGTGTGACTACTTGTTCAAGATTCTTATGTCAGCAGCTTAATCAATCTACATTGTATATGGTGTTAATTAATAGCTTAATGTAGCAATCGAGCTCACCTCAGCTGCCATCCTTGCAGGCCGGTTTGGGTTTCTGATGATGCTGGAAAGGTTTGCCCAGTTTGTGCTTGTCTGCAAATTAAAGAGAAATGAATTGCTAAGAAATGAAGGCGCCGGCGGTGACGGAGAATCTTTGCTTCAATTCATTCCTCCAATCCATTTGAGTATGGTTAATGTGGCGACATATATTTAGGGACAGAGTAAACCTCAACGCCCTCCATATATAATCATGCGCATGTATGCAGGTTCTTCACTCAAAGATAAACAAGCAGGGATCACTGACACACACTGAGTGGGGTTTGGTTTGGTGCAAGCGAACAAAATTTTGATTGAAAAAAAGAACTAGAGAATTTGACAGACGTATATAGCAGAGACAAATGGCTGATCGAGTTCGCCTGAGTAATTAAGAAGGGGTCTCTTGGATTGTGTTGAGAAATGTGAGATTTTGTGTGAGATATATAATAAACAGGAGCTTGGAATTCCACTGTTTGCTTGCAGAGGGCATGCAGAGAGACTAGAGGCCAGCAGCATTTTTGCTCCTTTAAATCAAAAGCATCTCATCTCCTTGTCATGTTGTTATGGGCCGGATTTGGACAACTCAGAAGGTGGAGCGCGGTGGTTGACTTCAGGTAGGGTGCTGCCCACATTGCTGGATCCTTCCCATTGCAATCATATCTTTTGTGACATTGACACTGGTCTGGACACCAAGTAATCTTCTCGTTTTATGCAGGCGATATCTATATCATACTAGTTAGTGTTGTGCACATATTTTTTGTTTATCATGAGAAGAAGTAACAATGCCAAAACGACAGGTTCTGTCTGATGCATGTACATACAGTATATATAATGCTCAATCAGTGCATCAATCAATCTGGACTGTTAACAGAGGCGAGAGTTGTTCCTGCGATTGATTTCAATCAAGTAACCAAACCAATAAACAAGCGTTGTTGGATTGGTGTCACCGCCTTGTCATCTTGCTTCTGCCGTCTTGTTGCCCTGCTAGTGTTTTTCTTCTTGTGACACAGTAACGCAACGCAGAGATGACTTCCATTAGAGCAGGTTGGTAATCCACTCGCCCTGCTGGTTGGTTATGGTAACACTGACACTGGCAGCAGCTTCAGTCAGTGAGTGAGTCTACTGGATCCCAGCTACCTGACCTCATGGAACGAAAACAAGTGTCGCCTTCACCTTCAACTCTGTTTCTACGTACACGTACGCCGGGGATATATTGTTTTTTTTTTCCGAAATCGGGACTTCATCCGCATTAAGAGAAAGGCCGAAAGAAAGGCCGGTAACCGGGTACAAGAGGAGACGCGAGTAACTCTCGGGTTACCCATGAAATCCCCGACACAAACAAACAGCAAGAAACGAAAGGGGAGGGATGGGGCGGACCCTCCAACTAACAACCCCGATAGCTGAACCTATTACAGTAAAAAGACCACACAACACCCGCAGCTAGCGGCGATCAGAGCTAAACACGACCACCACGGCAAAGCATCCGCTAGAAGAATGACGGCCAAGCATCCGTCCCGAAGGCGACGATAGCGGCAAAGCATCCGCTAGATAACTGACGGCCAAGCATCCGTGCAGACCAACCTCGGCAGCAAAGCATCTGCCGGAAAGACGACGACCACTACGGCGGCAAAGCATCCACCAAATACGACCGCGACCTCGGTGACACGCGCATACCGCCAACGCCGGCTCGTAACGACCGCGACCTCGGCACACATACCGGAAACGCAGGCTCGTAACGACCGCGACCTCGATAGCACGCGCCCACTGGAAACGCAAGCTCGTGAAGGAGAGAGCACCTCGGCGGCAAGGCATCCGCTGGAAACGACAACGACTAGAGATACAAGAAACACGGCGGCAAAGCATCCGCCCCAACGACGAAGAGCACCTCGGCGGCAAAGCATCCGCCGGATATAGGTAAGCTAGACACACCCGGGTGAGGGTAAACATGAAGCACAAACAAGATCAGCAAGACAACCAAACCGACCAAGAAGGGGAAGCGACGGGCCGAGGAGGCTGCGGGTCCCAGCCTGCAAGACGATCCACCATCCCACGACGAACTGCATGAACCAACTCCCGAAGTCTGCGCTGGTGAGGTGGCCCGGCATGCCTGGGGCGCCACCACGAAGCCACAGAAGCACGCCCACACCACCTCGACCCCACCACCACGGCGCCGCCGCCACCGAACAAGGACGAACGGAAGAAGGAAGGACACCGGCCTCTGCCGAGCCGCTGCAAGTGGATGAACGACGACGCCCCCAATGAGGTGAATGGCGCCCAAAGCGTCACCGTCGTCTGCCCGGCCGAGGCCAGGCTGAGCTTTTGCCCTCACCAACAAGAGCGAAGATAGGTGGCCCCAAGGCAACCGCACCACCACCGACGAAGGGGCGCCACCGACCCTATTCGGACGAGACGCCGCTAGACAAGGGGGGGGAGGCGGCACCGGCAGCCCCGAAAGCCCAGACCGGCCGACCGCCGCGGTACCGCAACCGAGGTGGAGGCCCCGCCGGAGCCGACGCCGCCGGAGGGGGGGCGGAGAGCTGCGCCGACGCCGCCCGGGGCGAATGCCCGGATCCAGCCGGCCATCACCGCCCGGGGCCGCCACCACGCGAAACAACAGCTGCCGGGCCCACACGCCGGTCGAGGAAGTCCGTGATGTCCACCAAATCCGGCGGGGGAGGAGAAGGGAAGCGCCGCCCGCAGCAAGATCCGCCGATGGTGGCGTGGATCCGTCCGGGTCGCCACCCCCAAGCCTCGTAAGGCCGCCGACGGGAAGGAGGGAGGAGGGGAGGGTGGAGGGGTGGGGGACGGAGGAAAGGAGCGCACGCGCGCCGCCCCTTGTTGAGGATGGCCGCCGCGGCGAAGGCGACGACGGCAGCCGGGGAGGAGCCGACGGCGGGGAGGTTGGGCTGGGGCGGCGGAGGAGCTCCCGAGTCGCCCATGGGACGGGCGCTCGGGAGCCGGGCGGTATGCGACTCTAGATCGAGATATGTTATTTCACCCAGTAGAATAGTTTTTGAATTCCCGGGGATATATTGTCATGTGTAAACAGAGGCAACAGACAAGATAAAATTCCATGACTGAACTTAGAACAAAGGAAACGATCAATTTCGAACCTCGATCAATTGGGTATCCGTGGCTTGTTAATTCATCCGGTTTCTTCCATGTGCATGTTGATTGATAGTCTACTGTAGTATCAACTATCAACGGTGAGTCGGCATCCGATCCACGCATTGGTGGAAGTTGGATGTGCATAAATGTCCAATGGATACCCCTTAGTTCAAAAAATGAACTATGAAGAGATGATCCTCACCAAATTTTGATTTACTAGTTCATTTACAAAAATCCATGATGTCCAGATTAAATTAGTCACGGCGGCACAGGTGATGCATGTGGATGTGGCCTTCCGCGTAGTCCTGCATTGGGCAAGCACCAAGCATCTCTCGAGGAACCAGGAGGCAGGCAGGCATGTCCTGGTGACGGTCGGTGTTGTTGCACTCACGACATCCCAACCAACCCCCGGGACGGCCGACGGGCGACGCGCGGTAGCCGGCAGCAGGGCCAGCCGACCAGGCCAGCCCACACCCACGCCCCACCATGGCGATTGACGCCATGCGTGCATGTGATCCTCTGCAGTGCACTGCACGTCTGCACCGGCCGGCCGGCTTCCTGTAATCGACGCGACGGCGGGGCTCCTCCGGCTGGCTGTGCCTGTGCGGCTGTCCGCATGCGCGCCAGCATCCGTGGCAGTCATGCGTGATTGGCCGGGCATCCCATGCGTTCTGCGCTCTCCGGCCGGCCGGCAGCAGGGACGCACCGGCCCAGAGGCGCGCACGTGCCGGCGGACGGACAGACGGATTGGACCGCGCCAACTGACGCCGGCCAGGCCACGCCAAGCACTGCGTCGTCGTCACTGCACGTTTGCCTCTGGTGCCGTCCAGTGCATGTGCATTTTCGCCATCCATAGCAGCAACAGTGACGACGGCGACGAGGCGAGCGAGCATCTCATCGTACTGTGGCTGCCACGCACACATCACTTCCAACAGTTGCGATCTTCTCTTGTTTCTACAGCGCCTGTCGCCTCGCCGCCGGACGACGCATCCATGCCGAGTCAAGCAACTTGCTGATAGGACCATGTCCGGGGGAACAATGCAAGGACTTCTCCTTCTTACAGCATATAGAAATTAAAGAGTTAAACATCTAGATGGACCGCGTCATCGTTCTTCTTGACTCTTGGGCGACAAAAACAAAACCGCGTGTGTGAATGACAGGTGAGCAGTTCCCTTCGAAGATGAGGTCCAGCACATGCGTGCGCATGGGAGGGGAGTTGGGAACCTTTCTTTCACCAGCATGGCCATGCCCCCCTATCAAGCTATGGCTACGGCTACGACCTAGTATAGGCCTAGTATGGCTTGCACATTTCAAATCTCCCAGCCCCCGGAAATGGTGCTTGCCATTTAACCCCCGCGCCGACGCCGACGTGAGCCGCCAAAAGTGGCTTTGGCTAGACCATCCAAGGAGAAGCCGCGCCAAATGCGCCCATGTACCACAACAAATTGTGTAAACAAAAGCCATTGTCATGAAACAATTTCATGGCCGATTTGGATCAGATAGGCGAGCAATTACTAGCACGATAGCAGCTAAAAGATACTTTCACTCTACCAAAATTAGAAGACTAATGGGTGGACTCATTTTAAGCCCACCGATTGATCAAGCTCAGCTAATAGGAGCAACCTATGGTAAAAAGGTCTAAAATACCCTGCCTACCTTATCAACCTAGCCACTTGCAAACGTCAGCAGCAACCGCGCCCCCCATCCTTGGCCTCCTTGCTTCATTCGGCTACCGCCATGATCTCTCTTAGGCAAGAGTTTGTGCCCCCTCTAGCACTGCCAAACCTTATTTCACCTGTCATTGTCGACAAAGCATATGACCGTTTCTTAGAGCTTCTATGACACTCTCCAAGGACTTCAATTACGTAGGATTGGATGCACATTTGAGTCTCTCAACAGGTCATAGATTTTTCACTTGGTAATAATGGAGACCAACTTGTCAAAATAAAAAGGAAATTCTTCTTCTGCCTCCTCTAGCGATCGATGAAGTACTAGAGCCCTCCTTAAACTAAAGAATATGCATCTTGATGACCACAGTCGTGTTCTTTGCTTCCTAGATGTTGAGGAAGACCTCTGTTGTCATCTCCTTCTTGGTTGTCCCTTCATTATAAGCAGTTGGTACAATTTAAAGTTGTTTGTACCAAATAACAGTGAGCCGGTGGAGATTATAGAAATCTTCAAAGATGAGTTGCATCTCCCCTTTTTCATGGAGGTGATCACCACAATGGATTATGCGAAATGATTCTGTTTTCAATAATATCCCTCGTTCCGTGCAAATTGGTCTTAAAAAAGAGTTTGTTCTAGTTATACTAAGGGAAAACACGGTATCATCCTGAGATAGATTTATGGCTAGGTTCTATATGTAATCTTTTCCATTTTATTGTTTTTGTCTCTTGAAGAGAGCTGTACTGAAGTGTTTTTCAGTTTTTACTTCCAATAACCTTTTTGGCAGTTTTACTTCCATGACATGCTTCCAATAACTTTTTCAGTATGGGTTCACACCCGACGGGCCCTTCTGTTTTTCTAAAACAATCTAATCTTCTTAATGAAATACACGTGAAGTCGTGTTCTAGAAAAAAAAAAAACAATCTAATCGATACTTCTAGGGGATCAAACACCAGGCAGGCCAATTTTTATGTGCACCTAAAATTAGCCTCTTGATACACTGGACAGTCCACACAGCAACAACGTTGGACAGGCCTCAGCCCAACTGAACACTCTCGAGTCCTCTTTGATTGCAGTTGAAGAGTTCCTATACTGACCGCCTTCTCACCGTCATGTCTCACAGGCACAAGCAAACAAGCAAGAGGAGATTACGTCATTGCTCTGTCCCGGGCAGAGGATGAGGAGGAAGAAACAGAGGCAGGACGGCCACATGGGCAGGGCAGGAGAGTCGGGCCGGGCCGCTAGTCCTGTGGGCTTGGTGCCAAGCAAGGGCCAGAACAAAAATGGTTGGCAAAGTTATGAAAGACAGTTTTTTCTCAAAAAAAAAAAAAGTTATGAAAGACAGTTGGAGGGATAGCCTGTCTTTCCCATTTAAGGACACTGCCCAGCCCTGTGCCCTGCCTCCTCCTCTTCCTCCCCCAGCAACCCTGTAGCTGTAGCTGTAGCCACACACGCAGAGGACGGACGACGTGAGCAAGACCCTTGGCGTTTCTCTACCCCCGTGTCCAGTCCGGCACAGGGGGTCCTCCTCTCCTCTCCTCCTACGAAGATGTGTCAGAGGAGGCTTCAAGAGCTCGTGGTCGTCGTGGGTGTCCAACTCCAAGAAGCAGCAGCAATGGCTTCTTCAGCCTTGCATTGATGGGGCGCCCAGACCAAGCATAAATATACCTCTCCTGCAACTCCACCAGACACACATATTCCCTCCCAAATCCCAAGCTCATCAACCTCTTCTCTCTCGGTTTCTTGACGCTAGCTACAATCATTCCCACGCATCTCTTCCCTCTAGCTTCTCTCCATCCTGCTTTTGTGCTTCTAGCCATGGAGGAGTCCTCCTCTCACATCACCGGGGAGGACGACGGCGAGGGCTGCAACAGCTGCGAGTCCGGCTGGACAATGTACCTTGCCTCGCCCATGCATATGCACGCCCACGACGACATCGACGGCGGCAAGAGCAGCGCCAGCCAAGGGAGCAGCGTCGACGACGGCTACGGCTACATCATCAGCAAGCAGCAGGCCAGCTGCTACCAAGACTACGACGACGACGACTCCCTCGCGTCCGATGCCTCCACCGGCCCAGCTAAAGCCAAGTCTCCATCACCGTCCTCGTCGTCCATGCCGGAACACCAACGATACGGCAAACAAGACGACGAAGATGATGATCATGGAGGCAAGGAACAAGAGCCGGAGGAAGGTGGTGGCGCACGCGCAAAAGCAGTTGGTCGCCAGCTCCCGCAAGAAAGCTGCGGCTGGCAATGGCAAGGTGGACAAAGGCGGAGACGGCGGCAACTCGTCGAGGCGAGGCCACAGCAAGAGAGGCGCCGGCTCTTCAAGGAGAAGCTTCTTCCTCTGGTAAAACCAAAACCAAACAAACATCGACGACTGTTACTATTAGCTTCGTTTCATTCAGTGTACCAGTAGCATGAATTCGTCCGAGCTCCAAACGTACCTTTGCTTGTGTTGTTACAAGAAGCAGCATCAAGCAAGCATATGCATTCATTCATTCTGAGGACCGGAGATCAATCGATGGGAAGGCTATTTTTTGCCCCTGTTTTTGCCTTCTCCAATCTCCTCCTCTACCCTCCGTTGACCACCCTGTAGTAGGTTCATTCATTAGCCGTTGCCATGTAAAAACAATCTACTGTAACCTCAGGTCACTGTCGTTTGCTTTTATTGTTGCCTGCAATCTCCTTCTGTGTTTGTTGATATTAATGAACACTGCTCTACTAACTCATAACCTATATACTGACCAGATGGATAGTATATATTTGAGGGGTTCCCTCACCTCAAGTTATCGTGTTAATACTCCATTATTTTATCCCAAAACAAATCAACTTCTTAGCCGGCCACAAGTTGATTTATTTTTTGGGATGGAGGGAGTATGGGGCATGTGGCAGCAAACAGAAGGGAGGGGGAAAAAAAAAATAAAACTGCTTCCCTAGTACTCGTATCTAGAATATCAGGAATGTGTGTGCAGTGCATATTCTGTTGTCACAATACAATATCTATTGTTAAGAAAAAGAGGGCACGCACATGCTCACATGTTATCTTCCTAGCAAAATCTCCAACCATATATAACATCTCAGCAAAGAATAATATCCAGCAATCATCACTACCTAAGTTGAGCTAAACATAAAGGAGCAGGAACATGTATGTAGATATCGATCACAGCCCAGGCACAGGCAAAGCAAGCGGCTGCAAGCTTTCCGAGCCAACAGCTTGCCAACTCACATTCCTCGAGCAGATGCTGAGAGCAGGTGACCTCCTCAACTCAACTGATCATTTGTTGGCAATGCATGGCCATCATGCATGTGGTGACTAGTATCCTACAGTATATAACAATGCAGCAGGGGAATGTGTTATGTGGCCTAAACTCCAGAATGGAGGAATATTTGTCTAACCACACCACTCATGCAGCATCAACGCAGCAATTGCTGCACATGCTGCGGACAGGGTGGACACAATGATTTGCCCATCACTCGGCCCAAGCTAATTAATAGCCATAACCAAACCTACAATGATGTAAGCTGGTTTAGTTAGTATGTCTCTAGAACAAAACATCCCCCCTATCCCTATGTATCTATATATTTTTTTTCTGCTACACCAAATCAACAAAAAAAAAAGTATATGCATGCCCTCATGTTCTAGAAGAATATATGAAAAGAACAACACGAGTACAGCTAATGCACCTCTCTTTTGCACCAATCTCCTTGCATAGTGGTGGCAATGAGCTGCTAGACTTTATACAAGAATTAAACAAGGTATGGTTGCGTCTCCTAATGTGTGGTGGCAGCAACATGCTGCAATTAAGCCTCGCACGCCAATAATTCTCAGTGAACGAACTTGATCATAGAAACGTATGATGCGGGTCTGCACGGCCCAATAAAGCATGCAGACAACACAAGAAGATGCACAAGGGAGTCCAGCTATCACCTGCTATTCCCATGTATGATTCTTTTCAATCCAGAGCAGCAAGTGTCGAAAGGCACCGTTCAGATAGTCCTTCTGGGTGGGAAGAATAATGCAGGCAAAGATACGCCTCTCGAGTCTGAACATCAAGGCTGGAAATGGAACAGAAGCATTCAACAAGGAGCATGTCAGCAAGAGCTTCAGCTTGGCGTCTCTCTTCAGGAACAGGATAAAATGGAAAATGTAGTCACACTCACTCGATACTGCAAGTGGCCGACTGAAAAGAAAAACAAAAGAAAACTAAAAAAAAGCAATTTTTGAGAGATGGAAAAGGGAAACAAAGATCCATCAGAACTGCAATGCTCATGTACAATTACTGTTCTATACAATTGCAGAGTAGGACTACAGTTCTATTGTCTGACCATGCTGCCATTATTTTTATACGTGAAACAAAAAGAACATTTTTTTAACAGAAAGTAAAAGGAAATGTTCAGAATCTTGATTTGAACATTTTTTTTAACAGAAAGTAAAAGGAAATGTTCAGATCTTGATTTGAATTTACTACTACTGAACAGGAACAGGGACCACCTGAACACAAAACTCCCTCTGCAAGATGGATAAGAAGTAGTAAAAGAAGGCAACAAAGCTCATTCCTTGTCAGTCAGCATCATTTTTGTCGAAAGATCAGTCAGCATCATTTAAAAAATGAAGTTCATGAGTCATGAGCCTGCAATACATCAGAAGATCATAATATTGACTTTGAGTGTATAAACCTGCCCATCAATTCAGAGCATCAAGGTGAACCACATGTGTTTCAGAAATCAGAACTGTTTTTTTTCTCCTGTATCTTTTTATAAAAGGGCATGATCTGCTGTTTAATTAATTAGATTAGTCAAAATTTTCCATAGTGGACAGCATGCTCGATTAAAGCAAAGCAGGACAAAAAACTTAATCAATGCCGAGTACTTCTTCATCTAACAAAATGGTGGTGACATTTGCAACCACTAAGTCTCAGATGCAAAGTCATTAAAATGCAGCAAATAGTTTGAAACACAAAATTACAGATTCAGTTTCATCACACTGCGTGTGGATTATAATTACTAAACAACCGAATTGTTCCCATGGACAAATCAATACGTAGATCTCTCTTTAAAAACAGAAAAGCGGAGAGGATTCCGAGATCTTGGTCGATTGCTTCCCAAATTCCAAACAACGAAATCGCCCGCTATTCATTACCTGAGCAGTCGGCGGGGCGGATGAGCGGACGAGGGATGACCTTGACAGTGCGGAGCCAGAGAGAAGCATGTGCGAACCATCCGCAGGGAGGGGCCAACGGGGCAATGGCTGCGGCGGCGGCGGCGGCGAGGAGGAGCGCCGCTGCGGCGGGGCTGAATGGGGGCTGGTCACGTGGAGTCCAGTCGGAAACGACCAAGGACACGTGCAAAACCCCGAAGTTGATCTCGAAAAAAAAAAAAAAAACTTATATTTTCATCGAACCCATGTATCATAAGAACCAATATCAACTTGTCTAACACATCTCAACATACATGTTAGCTCTTAGTGTTTGTGTTGTCATCTTAGAGCATCTCCGACCATAGTCCCCAAATCAAAGCCCTCAATTTAGATTTAGGTGTCCAATCCAAATTTTTGTTGGCTCAAATTAAACTTGTGCTCCAACGGTAGCACCAAAATAAAGATCCTAAAATTCATTACAGGGAGAGAGACGATTAGATGAGCACCAAGCACAAGAGACTGCTGTAGACTCCAAACTCATGCGAACTCCTCGCCGGTGCCGCATCACCGCTGCTGCTAGCCCACCGCATCGCCGTAGCGCCCGCCGCCGGCGCCATCTCCAAGTCGATGAACTCCTTGTGAACTCCTCTCGCCGACGTCGGTTTGGCGCCGCGTCGCGCATGGCCGCGTTCGCCCCGTCGCTTCGCACCGCGCCCGCCTGGAGTTCAAGAAACGACAAGTAGATCGTGCGCGCGGACTCCGACGCCGTGCGTGGGGCCGCCGGGCTTCCCGGCGGCACGGAGGCGTTCGAGACCGCGCCAAGTTACGCTGCGGCGTTGCCATCGCGGTGTCGCAGCGCAACGCGTCGTGCCCTGCGTTGCGCGGCGGGGCGACTTCGGATGACCGAGCCGCCGACGGCGACCTTTGCGCCAAGATCGACGCTGCGTTCCTCGCCTCCCGCGCACCGCCCGATGGAGGGACGCCATTGCCGCGGTTCGCTCTCAGCCGCCGCGCTCACGGCTAAGCCTTGGCCGCCGAGTCACGAATCCGCCACCGGCCCGGAAGCCGATCGCCACGCGGACAGCGGGAGGTTGCCGTGGCGGAGGCGCTCAGCGCTCAAGCGTGGGGGCCGCCCACCACCCGCTCACGCCGCTCATGGCGCCCGACGCTGCAGCCGCGCGGAGGTGAGGGCGGCGGCGATGAGGAGCCCAGCGGCCGCGCGGGAGGCGAGCTCGGCGGGGCGGCGCCCTGGCCAGCCGGCCGGGACGCAATTCCCAGCGTCGGCGACGAAAAAGAACGGAATAGGGGCCAACCAGTGCAGGGGCTTAAAACTAAAATTTGGGGTTTGTTAAAATTTGAGGTCCCATTAAGGGGGCTCCATTGGAGTTACTTTTTTCTCAAACCCCTAAAATTTAGAGTAGGATCTCAAATGGGGTTGGGTTGGAGTTGCTCTAAGTCACGAAAACATACGCATCGATGCTTATGGCACACAAAACACCAGGCTTCTACTAAGTTCTAACTAGATATTCGATCACTATCATAGCCACCATGACCACTAAAATATTTCGAACTATACGTATACATATACATACCGGCCTGATCTAAAATGAGCCATCCAAGTCAAATTTCAAGGGAATGTCTACCATTTTATTTTGCTTTCATCATTCATTCATTCAGTCAAGATTCTTTGTCATTGTTAGTAGCAAGTGGCTTTTGCGTTTTTTTAAAGTTTTGTTTGGAAAAAGTGTTTACGAATGTCCCTTTTTTCTAACTTTACATTGTAATCTTCAAGTTCCAAATAACAATGAAGGAAGAAGACAAATTCATTGCCTCCTTACTGAAGCTACAAGTTTGGGTTGTTAAGGGCGTGTTTGGTAGAATGTTGTGGCCTGCCCAAGCCTCTCAGCTGCAACGGCCCATGTTTGACTTTGATGTCCCTGGCCTAGCCTCAGAGTATAGAGCTTAAAGAACTTGGGTCAGGGCCCCACAAAAACGAGGAGGGGTTGGGGCGTTTTTTTTGAGACAGGCCGGATGGAGCGAGTGGGTCAGCTTCCTATCATCTCACCTCCCACTACTCTGCCTCATGCGCCGCCTACCCCTCCACCTCCTCCAGATGCGGGCCAACACTGCTCCATGGGTGCACGCGCACCCGCACCCATGACCGGCGATGGTGATGGTGGATGGCGGCACACCATCGCGCTAGCCGTGGCGGCCGCGACAACAACCGAGGCGGCGGCGGCGGCCACGGCCAGGCGACAACGGAGGTGGTCCGCCCGACGCGCCCCGCAAAGACTCCGGCCGTGTGGTGCGAGCACGCCTAGCTCGAGACTCTCTCCACTCCGTTCGCTCTTTTGTATCCCGGCTCGTCGATGCCCCTCGCGCGATGCCGACGGCAAACATGGTCAAGAAAGGCGGCACGTCGTGGCTCACCACCGTAAAGGGTGCCTTCCGCTCGCCCTCTAAGGACGACAACGGTGGCCCCACCAGGAATGTGTCACACCTCCGCGAGGACGATGACAAGGTCTACCGCCTTTGGCTTCCCCGACCTCTCCCTTTGTCTCTCTCTGTTTCTCCGCTTCTTCTCACATTTCATTCTCAAGGCGGTGTTCTTGTTTTACGCCTCGCTAGGTGCTCGACGCATTGACTAGGGTAACATTACCAAATTCTAGATTCAAGAAGATTGTTATATCCGAATGGCCAGATACCAAACACGATTTCGAGTGAGCTCATCTATGTTGAAACGCAACACCAAACACGTGAAGTTGCATCATGGCGGCGAGCAGAGCGTCCATGTAAAACTTTACTCACCTCCTAGGATGCTCATAAGGTGTAAACTTTTGGGTGATGGAGGAAAAAAAAAAAAACAAATTTAACTTTATTATTTAGAGATTGTTTTACATCTTATTGCATTTTATAATGAATTTTGTTTTTCTTAATATATATTAGTTGTGATGCACATTTGAGTAATTCGGGCTATCTCCAACAAGAGCCCTATACCTAAAAACCGGTCTTTGCCGCGGTGCGTATGAGTATCACAAACATCCTCCAACGGATAACCTAGACGGGGTATCTATTTTGCGTGGCCGGTGAAATAAGACGCACATAAAATTATCTCCAACGAGATCACCTAAAATGCAAAAATCGCCATACACGGTGTTTTAGGTATCCAAAACAGCCTCCAACAGAATACCGAAACCAGATGCCCAGTTTGCGCGCTCGACGATTCGGAAGGCACTTGTGCGTCTTCAAAGGGAAACGATGCAAACCTGCAGTGGTGGGCCATAGGAGTCCGGCTCGACTCGTCGAGTCCATGGCAAGGCGGATACACGGCCGGCGGGGCAAGACAGTTTCGCGGCGAGGAGCGGCCTTCGCAGCACGGCATGGCGAGGCGGATTCGGGGCTGCAGCGGAGGAGTGGAGGAGGCGGGCCGTCGGGTGCGAGCTTGGGAGCGTCGGGGGAGCCGCCGGGCGCGAGCTCGAGGGAGCCGCCGCCACGCACGAGCTTGGGAAGCTGCTGCCGCTGCTGCTGCTTCACAGATTCCCAGGGCGGCGGACTCGCCGGAGATTGGGATGTGGGGCGAGCTGCCGAGCTCCACGCCGGAGATTGGGATGCGGGGCGAGCTGCCGAGCTCCACGCAGGATTGCGTCAGCTGTTGGAAATCGAAAATTTTGGCTCACGCATCTTTGTCCTGTTCACAACCCAAACCAGCTAATGCCTCCTCTGATTGTGGGGCAGCTGTTGGAGACAGCCTAAGCGTCGCGAACGCGAGCCGATGCAAAGCTCTTGCTACCGGAGTGGTGGGCCTAATGGCGGGGCCCATTCCCCCGCAACGCGCTCGGCGGCCCCCGACTGCGGCCCGCTGCCTGGCCAGCGAGCTCGGAGCGCCGCTCACCCGCGTCTTCCACCCGCCGGAGCGCCGCCCACCTCGCCCGGTGTCGGCGCGCGCCACCCGGCACACCCGCCACGCGGGCGTTGACCCCAACCCGCCGCCGTCGAGCGCGCCGCGCGGGCGCTTCCGTCGACCTGCTGCTACTGCTACATCCATCTCGCGACGACGGCGCGGTAGCTCTCAGCTCGGCACGGCGCTCGGGCAGTCCGGCGAAGTGCTTTGAAGGTGGCCTCCGGCGAAGTGCTTTGATGGTGGCCGTAGCCGCTGCTCCTACAGCCCCGTCGCTGCTGGCCTAGGCGCGCTCGGCGGCGAGCGTGAGGAGGCGGTTGCGAAGGCAGGGATGCGCGGCGAGCTGCCAAGCTCCACGGAGGATTTGCATCCGCTGTTGGAAATCAAAAATTTTGGCTCACGCACCTGTGTCCTGTTCACAACGCAAACCAGCTAATGCCTCCTCTGTTTATCGGGTAGCTGTTGGAGACAGCCTCAGTGCCTTGGAAATAGATTGACAAGGTCTCTGCTTTCATTGGTCATCGGTCAACAGCGTTCCCTCTTCCAAATGCCGTCCTCCCCGTGGCCTCCCGCTGCCGGAGCACCGCCGCCGCCGCAGCGAGCGACGCAGGGCACGGTCTCCACGGTCGCGCCGGAGCGTGTACCCGCCGCCGCCGAGGTATCACTTCCCTCCCTCTATGTCTGTCGCTCTCGGGCCCATGTCTCCACTCAGCTCGCTCTCAGGCTCAGCTCACCTGACCTCATCACCTAGGGTTCCCGATCTCCGCCTGCGAAGGAAGAGGAGGCCACGGCTCGGCTTCCGTCTGCGGACTACTACTCGTAAGGCCCTCTCACTTGCTCCCCCTCTCTCGTGCTCTGTGTTTGTGCAATTCTCTCCCAGGACTTGCGTAGCTAGGGAACTGCCTAACTGGTTCCGGGTTCACGAATTAAGCGCATTTCCGAATGTTGCTGTCTAGTCTTGCTAGAATGGTTTCCTGCAACTTTTTCGGCGCTCCACGGCAACGGTGCTGCTGACACATGCGTGCGCTTCTTTGTATGCACTCGTGTGCCCAATTGTGGGTGCTCAATTGATACTGCCAACTGACAGGAGTAGTCCCTAACGTGCATGAATACCTGAGATGATTTAGGTCTTGCAGTTTCTGTTTGCTTTTCTATGTAGCTTGGAGTTTGGGAAACTACATTGCATGTGTCCAGGACCAATGTGGCAATGTGTCCAAGGCCAAGACGTTTCTGTCAGATGTCTTGTGCAGTTAGTTAAAAAGAAAAAAAAAACATTTCGATGAGATGCGGTCGTATTAGAATTTCATATCCAACATTCCTGCTGGAATAGCAATATTTTCTTCTACCATGGATGAACTGGCAGTGGCAAGCTTTGACTATGAGTATGAAACTGTTGACAATATAATTTCTGTTTTTCAATAGTTATGTGAGGATTGCTTGATCTTTCTGGTTTGACAGTTAACTTTAACAGCACATTGCATCGAATACATCTCTGCGACTTCATATGACGACGTGAGTTGTCAATAGTACTACAAAACAAGAGAACCTTTACTGCAACCTGTGTAAAAATCATGCTAGTTCCTCTGGGACTACAAAACAAGCTTTTTGCCCATGGAAGGCATCTCAAGTCATATTCTTCAACTTATCCATTTCCTTCTAACAAATTGACAAAGGATCCTTGCGTTTATTGAAAAAATGATAGACCCCTACTTAGTGATTGTTATTGATAATGTATCTTTTCAATAATTTGTTAGATTTTTTACGACCTCATTCTTATCTAATGCCTTTAGCTGTGAATTGTGTATTCTACTTGTCAAATTAAGCTGTTCTGTCACTCTGAAAACCATGAAATTTACTCTGGATGTTCTTTTTATTACTCTGCATAGAGAGCTAAAGACCCTGGAGCATGTAGAGAAAACCAAGAAATATCAGGGTAAGCTTGCAGCACGGCTGAAGGCCAAATATTTTTCCAACAAGACTTTTGAAAAAGGTAATTTGTAAGAACTGAATGGCCTGGTAAATTAAGATGAACATTTATTTCACTTATTTTGTTTTGGACAATATAATCTTTCAGTTATGTTATCCAGCATTTGCTGTTGATACGTAGTTCATCATATTTCAGGGTGTGCTACTCTCAAATCAAGAAGTCAACTTAATGAATTAAAATGAAATGTGTTAGCTCTAAATTTCACTAGGAATGAGTAAAATATCTTATGGGGTCTGCAAATCCATTGTTTCCAAGGCTAGTTCATACTTTATAGAGAAGCCAAGGGGAGCCAAGTGGCAGTTGAGGAATGGCATTTCAATTTACAATGAGTCGAGTACAGTATGTATTTATTGGTTTGAATGCCAAATGCTGCATCAATCTTGAGCCACATTTGAAGGCGTTTATTGTATTTACCAACAAGTACATGTAAAAATGCCATTCTCCTAATCTCAATGCAAGTTGACAACTAGACACACTAATGCTATGCAGACTGAAATCCAGTGTTTCCTTAGTGGCTAAGACTAATAGTATTGTTGAACTGCAAAATTCTGAATAATCATAGCATGAGTCTATGGATCACACGTTATGAGCTGATCAATAACCCGATGCCTTACTGTTATGTCATATTGTAGTTTCATAAGAATGAATTTATGATTGCCTTCTGTCCGTGCTTTGTACAAAAAAAGACTGCCAACTTGTTTTTTCTCTCCCTTTTTTTCTTTTTTATCTGACTGATCAGTTGACTGCAAGTAGAAGGTCTAACTGCCAATGTAATCATATGTGTAATTCTGATTCTCTTTACTGTTTTTACCATGCTGTGAACAGGATACGCGTTTGAAGAAATTGTTATAGGGGCCAAGACCATCCGGCTAAGCAGGTGGTGTTCTTGCAATTTGCTTCCTGGAGTACTGATCTGAAGTTTCACTGCAGCAACCATTTTTGTTTTTTTACAGGTGGCCGTTTACAAGGTTGTTTGCAGATCCAGCAAAATTTTGCCAAGAAAAGAGCTCAACTGAGATGGACATCTCTCCACCTCTGGCTGATGACGCCAAGTCAAATGATTAAGCACCTCATTTAGCTGAAGAAATATCTAATTCCTGGCATGTGGCAACTATGCATCATGACCACCCGAGGGATACGAACCCATTAGTTTGCATCACTAACTTCTCTCTGTTATCCTTAAAATCAGTGACATGGGGCTTGTATATTATTAACGGGACCAAGTTTTGAACCAAAGGCAAATTTTCGTTTTGTAGACATGTTGACAGGTATACTGAGATCCGTTGCCTATATCTATGGAAGTACACTGATATTGATATTATTCCTCAACAGGGATGTTTCAACTTTTTACCTGATAGAGGTGTCAAATCCATGATCTTTGCATATTTTCTGATTCCTTTTCTTCTGAAATGATGTAATTTGTAGGGCACTAGCATCTTGTCTCCTAATATTCTGTTTGCAGTACCAACATCCTAGCACTCTGATGTCAATTATTGCAATGCTTCTGCAACATGGATGGCAAGCTACAGGTTGCAATCTCGAAGTGCCGCCGCCTTGGAATCATGATGAGCAGCAGATGGATGAACACACAAACACCTGAACTGCATCAGCAGCTACTCTTTATCTTCATGCAACTGTGCTGTTGCAGGTAAGACGCCTCCTGGGACTGGGAGGGACAGTTTGTTGAAGTGCTCAGCCCTCTTGTACTTTCCAGTTGTTTCTTCCTGCTATAAGGAAAGCTCCATGGCCACCACTGTGAGACATGGCATGGTGGATGGTGCATTGGTGCTTCTTCCACCGGCGCCTGGTGTGAGCCAGTGCCCTTTTGTTCACTGTTGCTTGGGCCCTGTGATGTGAGCATCTCACGCTGGTGGCTACCTTTGACCCCCCGTGTTCACACGTACAGCCTGAGCTGAGCTGATGCCGCACTTGCACTCGCAATGCGGCCTCAAGGTCTAGATCTGTTTTGCTCTGCTCTCAGTGCTCGTCCACAGGGGGGCCGTTCCTATCTTCAGCCACACGAATTTTGCAGTTGATATCTATATTTTTCCTCGTTTCTAGTCAACTGGATTTTATGTGGGTTGTTGCTCTGTCAAGAGTTCCTGGCCATATCTACATTTGACTGACATGCCTGTGCCTGGAATTGATGCGCATTTTTTTCGCAGCTGAAAATTGTGCATATTAGCTCATAAGCCATGCCAAGAGAAGTTTTGTGTTGTGTCTACTCGCTTTCAGAGGCTCTAACATCATTTTGTGTGAGAATAAAGGCATGCTTATTTATGTTTCCTTATTATGAACGAGCATCCTCCCTTTGATTAACCAGAGTGTCTGATTTTCATTCATTTGTTACTGAATAAAGGTATAGATATTTGCGTTGCAGCACATGCATGCATGTTACTGAAGGTTTACTCAAGGTTCCCTGGAATCCTGTGCGATAAGCATCTCAATGAATAGGATGTTGCTGGTTCGGTTCAAGATCTTGATGCTACAGTGTTCATGATTGTTTGATACATATGCTGAGAGACTTGTCTGATACTTGATACTGATACAGCTAGCCTAGCATGATCAGGCTCTGGTTCTGCTGTCCTGAAATAGAATACCAGAAGCTACTACTGGATTATCTGACTGACACTAAGAGCAGCATATGCACTCCATTAATTAGGAAATTTAGTAAATAGTTAGTGCATATAAGTTGGAGCCTTGCCATAACTAACCAGTTGCACTGAATTATGACAAGTCTTCTTGTACTTGCATGCCTTGGAGTTTTACGCTTTTGTGTGAAACGCCGGATTTATACTGGCCTACGGGGAACACAGTAAAATCGGGAAACCTCGCCGTTTTGGTACAGCTTATTGCTAATAACATATTTCTTTCAGATTTTTCTGGTTATATGCTTCTTCTCACAACTCTCATTTGTACTTAGAACGCAAAAACTAGATAAGACCAATTTATTTTGACGGTGCTTTTGTATGGCTTCTCAGGGAAGCATTTTTGCTACCAAATAGGGCCCCATTACTTCATTGACAGGTTTGCAAGTCACAACTCGAAAAATAGTACTATCATCATGCAACATATCCACGTTAACTTATCATCCTTAGGTAACAAATACCAAATACAAAAACAAAACTGGTAGTGGTAGAAACATTGAATCAATCGGTTGAAGGTGCATACATGCATGCCTCCATGTATCTCTCCTCCTTAAATTAATTAATTATCCTTGGCTGGTTAACCACACATGTTCTTATTATCGATATATATATATATATATAATTATCCTCTCGAGTAAAAATTTGGTCGGATAATGCATTCCATCATTCAGCAAGACTGGTGCTGCTGCTGGTGTTGTTGCTGCGTGGCTCCGCCTCCGATGAGCAGCTGTGATTGCTCGAGGTCGAGGCGGCGGCGGCAGGGGCGCCCTGCTTCTCCGCGGCCGCCTGCAGCAGCTGGTCGAGCTTCTTGGCCAGTTCGGCCTTCTCGTCGCTGAGGCGCGCGCTCGCGGCGGGCGTCGGCGCAGCTCCTGAGCGCGCGGTTGAGCTCGTCGAGGAGGCGGCGGTTGGCGCCGCGGAGGTGCGACACCTGCGCCCACAGCTCGCTGAGCTGCCGCTGCTTGCGCATGCGCGACCGCCGCGCCGACTCCCGGTTCGACACCATCCGCCGGCGCCGGCGCTCCTCGTCGGCCGCCGCAGTCATCACGGCGTCCAGCTGGTAGCCGTCTCTGCCCGCGCCGTCGGAGCCCGAGCCCGACAAGCTGGGCGAGCCATTGTTGCCGCCGAGCTGGGCTGCGGCAGCTTCCCGCACGATGGTGTCAAGCTCAAAACAAGCCGCGTCGTCGGCGCCGCCGTCGACGATGGATAGTAGAGCAACATCATCGTCCTGGAAAGCCCACTCCGGCTCCAGGGACGGCGCTGGGAAGTAGGCCGGAGGCGGCAAGGCCATGTTCATGTGGTGGTGCTGGTGCGCGGCGAAGCAGGAGGCGCTCGGAGGGGACAGGAAGCGGAGGCTGGCCACCTCGCCATGGTACATATTGCTCTCTTCTTGTCTTGTTCTTTGCTAGTGCTAATTTCTTGCTTGTTTTCTCTTTGCTGTTAGTGCTTTCTTGCTTGTGAATGGCAGATCAAAGTGAGCTCGATCTCTAGCTGTGGCTTGGTTTGGTTTGCTCTGCTTGAGAAGAAGGCCTGGGTTGGTGAGGGCCTTTTATAGTGAGGCGCACAGTAGCTTTTGCTTACCTAAGAGAGAGAAATAATCTCTCAATGATCTGTGTGAGTTGTGTTCCATCCATATTCCTATCTGAGAGACTGAGACTGAGAGAAGACTCTGGTTTGGTCCACCATATTAATTATATATTCTCAGCAGAGCTCTAGTGTGTTTTGAGGATCTGCTTGTGGATCCAGTAGAGATTTTTGGTAGCTTCGACGCAAGTATTGGCATGGCTAGTGAGCTTTTGATGCTTGGCATGGCAAATGGCATCTCCATGTACTCCATCTGTTGTACTAAATTTGTAGATCCTTCTCCTATAGATCGCTTCTTATCCTCTCTTCCAAAGAGAATATTTACATGGAATTTTATATTTTGCATATGACTTGTTGACTTGAGCTAAGCTAGCCAGGCGCTCATCGATCTCAGGCGAAATAAACTTTCATGCCAAACCTCCGATCCGGCTGGCTTTTCGTATCCTCGATCTTGCTTTCGGTTACCGCTTTTAACTTGTCGAGTATTAGATTATTGCATGCATGGCCTAGCCTAGTACTAATTTTTGCAGAAATCTGTTCAGCTGGGAGTGGTGTGAAATTCACAAGAGACAGCCACTTTATTTGCTGGCTGCCTGGCTTGCTTGTTGATAGGCACAGTGACACTAAAATAGCACCATTAGTGCAGCAACTTGGGGAAGAAAAAACAACGTCGGATTGTGCTTTTGCCATGTATAATCCCTAACGCCTGAGCCACACTGATAATTCACCAAATTGGTATACTTCATATGGGAATGGGATGATGTGTGATATAGCAAGGGTAAACAGCTTGAAGTAAAATAATTTACATGCAAAGCATGAATAATATAATACTCCAATGGAAGGGGAGGATTATTTAATATATACATGAAGTAATTCCTACTTTGCACTATATATTTGTTACTCCCTCCATTTCAAACTATAAGTCATTTCAATTTTTATGGAGAGTCAAAACATATCAAGTTTGACCAAGATTATAGAAAGAATTGCAAAAAAATATGACCTCAAATAGATATATTAGGAAGCAAATATAATTAATTAAGAATCTAATTGTACTTATTTGGTATCATAAATCTTACTATTTTATTATACAATTTTGTTATGTCAAGTAAGTTATAGGGCGACTGGCATATATAGTGACAACAAAGTTAGCTATAATCGGACGTGGCGTTCTGTCCTTGTTCATTGTAGCGGGAGTCGTATGCGAAGCAATGACCATTTGTCCACAAATAAAAGTTGCGAGTAACGTTGCATTATTTGTGGCTGAGACGTAGTGCCAATTGGATTTGTATGATGGGAAGAAGGTGGTGACGCCATCCACTTTGTGCAAAGGCAGAAGGGCAGGGGCCATGAAGCTTTTGCTGATTGAGGTGCTTGTCTATTGCAACGGACCCACTCTCCTATAAACAATGTTAGGTCAGCCTCGAAATGGATAATATTGAGATTAAATAATAATAAATATACTCACTCCAGTTCAAATATATGATAATATACTCTGTGACCAAAAAAATGACTTTATCTCCTTTTAGCGAGACTTATGTGCAAACTTTGTTAATCTTAAGTTCTACGGTCCATGTGCTTCGATCCAAAAAAAAAAAAAAAAAAAATAGACCTACCAAAATGGAAAAACGATATAATGATTTAGTGATGATTGACACCATAGTTGTTATGTGCATGTATGTAGCTATATTTTTGTCTGTGGAGTGAGGTATTGAAAGGGTAAGTGGTGTTATATATACGGATTTTGTATCGTTGGATCACTATTTTTGTGAAAAAATATATGAGCAAAATTATAAAAGAACATATCTTTTGGTAGAAGAAAAAAATGTGGATAATTACAATATATAATATTGTAATCCACAAATGAAGTATTAACATTAAACATAATCCACAGACAATATAAGCACCAACCCTAAAAAGTAAGCGGACTTAATAAAGTCATCTAGAACATGTCTGGTGAAGTTTTAAAAATCAAATGTCATTGATAGTCACACTGCTTTTTCCCGTGTTTAATCTATGCAGACTGCATTATTGTTATGTCTGGCCGGTTTACTATTTTGTATGAAAACTTATCTTGGGAGCAAATTTTTGCATATATCGATATATAGTTCAAACAAATGAATCATAAAAAAAATAATATAAACAAGAACCACAAAAGTAAATTACTTAAAAAGCCAACTGGAATGTGCCCGTTGGATTTTTCGAATGAAATTTAACATTTTTTTATAGGTAATGTAAATAGAACGAAATTTATTGTGTAAAATAAAATTTCAATAAAATAAAAAAGGAGTCCTTCATAACTCAGAAACATGCACCTTGAGTGGAAGTTAAAGTATCACTAACAATTTTTTTAATCTTCTTGCCTAATTCTTTAGATACTGCCACTTTATTCTATAAATGAATAAACTGAACTTTTTTAGCGAATCTCATTCGAAACACGTACACTCATCCTTATCAACGTATGCATATGCACAACTTACTTCTATGAGCAACTCTAAGAGACTGAGCTAACATATCCTAAGATTGACAAAGCCCGCAGACTCCTCACTGAAGAGCACGTCGCCTATTAGTAAAGAGACAACATCACTAAATCATAAAATAAATCTAAAAAAGTACGCGCATTCATACCAAGTCCAGGACTTGAACCCCCCTGATAGATAGAGATCATACCACAAGGAACCTAATAACAAACAGAGCTACGATTTACCGTGGTTATGTTATATGGTCTATGATGAGTGGGCTCTAGATTTGTGCATATGTAAGCTTAGTCTAGAGTGTTTCGTTTGTAGAATAAAGTAGTCCATACTCCATATCATCATCAAACTTTTTAAGGTTTTTTTTTTTTTTTTTTTTGGTTTATGGAATAGAATGGGTTGATCCATCTATCATCACCAACTCATTTTTTATAAGCTAATAATTAATACTAGTATGAAGGGGTAATTCGAGTAATTTGAGGAATAGTTTTTACGATGCATCATCATTTTTAGAATGAGTTGATTCCCCAAACCAAACACGTCACTGTCTAATTATTCAACACTTCAATTAACAAATCCCTTTTTAAAAGAATCTTTCTCTTTGAGCTTCTCCATGGTAAAGTGAGTATCGGGGAAACTCCCCGGGGATTAAAAAACGAAATTTAAACCTAATTAGCACAAAAAGGGCAATGCGCGTTTTGAGCTTCACCTTGGTAGTTATCTGGCCCCTTCGATTCTCTCCTTCTCGGAGGCAAATATTCCTGGGAATCGAATTAGTTTCAAGCTCAAACAAGGTGTCTATCTGGAATCCCACTTAGTAACGCGAATCAAGAACTTATGCTCGAAAAGAGTAATAAAATATAAAAAAACGTATCTCGTGGTGGTTCCTACTGTGTGCACATGTGAAAAGCTGGCAGAAAGATGTTAAGCTGGCACCATAGAAATCGTCCTTGTTATTATTTTATTTACTTAAATTTACGTTAAAAATATTCTCCCATTTATCAGCCAGAGTAAGTTGTGTGTTATCAGAAGATTATTGTTTAGGCATTTCATAAACAACAACCACAATATATTGTTAACTGGGGTCTTTATTTTATCGGATGAAATCATAAGCATGATTTAGGACGTTTGTTATTATTATGGCTTGTGTGGTGTGGAAACGATACTAAAGGAGATTATGACAATCAATCTAACATTACATATCAATATTCTCAAGGCACTAATACAGAAACAATTTTTAGAGGCCCCACTTTTTTTTTTTTTGAGACGATTCTATCAAGAACCGGCTCTTAAAATGGTTTCTGAGATATCAGCATCTAGAAATCGAGTTTAGAGGTGGGAGTTTCTCGCTGCCCCCAAAATGTCCTCTATTTTAATTAGGGCAACATATGCTATGGAAAGCAGAACTTGCTTTGTGAAAACCTGTGCAAACCACGATAAAAAGTCATCTAAATTTTTCGAAAAAAATCACACATGTAGATGATATGATGATGCACAATCTGTAAAAATATCTTGTCCAAATTCGACTTCGTTTGTGAGATATAAAAATAACAAATGAACTCACAAACGAAGTCGAGTTTGGACAAGATATTTTACAGATTTGTGCATCATCATATCATCTACATGTATGATTTTTTTTATAAATTTAGATGACATTTTTGTCCTGATTTGCACAGGTTTTCACAGCAAAGCTGGTTTCCATAGCATACGTTTTAAATTAATTAGAGGCGGTTGGGAACACAAAAATTTCTAAAAATCCGATTTTTAGTTGGGACTTCCAATTGTCTCTAAAAATATAAAACATTTATAGAGGTGGCTTGAGATAGTTCAAAATATGACTGGCATCTAAAAATAGATGTAGCACAAAACATTCCTTTTTTTTTTTTCCAAATAAAGTAGAATGAAGATAAAATCTATATAAATCTGTAGAGCTCAAAGAGATATACAACTTCATGTTTGAAGACCTTTACATTTGAAATCATTTAGGGTCTTAAAATTTTTATTTACGTTCATAGGTCTTGAAATTGTTCTTTTTTAAAAAAAAACAAACTTGTATGTAGAGACACCTAAACTATATAGTCTTAGAGCTTTATAAGCTCTAAAACTTCACAGTTCAAACTTTTTCATTTAGCATAGGAAGTAAATTGGATCCAATAAATATCATTATAATGATAATTAGAGTATTCAAAATACATATAACTAGTCGAACTCTAAGTGTTTCAACAAGAAAAGTCATGTTACTTTAACAAGTCTTTTTTTTTTTTTGCATAAAATAGACACTTGGACAGTGCTTTATTTGAGCACAATAATCCATCAAAGTTCCATGTGTACCTTGCACTTGCTCCAGCTAGATGAAAATGCTGATACACTCAACATAAAAATCTGAATCATATCAATATAATCATGCACAACAATCTTTATCTATTGTCTTCATTTATTATGAAAAAAACACAACCTGACAAGGGTAGCAACCAAACACTCCTCTAATTCTCTAGATGCTTCAAGATTCATGGTCCATATCTTGGCCAATTTCAGCATCTTCAGATGCGAGAACAATCCCATCCGCAAAATAAAGAAGAGAAAAATGTAATGTGGCACTTTATTTGAGGGGAACATGATGCATCTCCCTCGAAAAAAAAAATCACAAAAGACTAGGAAGTGAAGGGAATAAAAAAGAAACTTCCCTGTCAAAGGGGTTGATATATACGTATGTTGGAGGAGTCTATTCCAAATACACGCATCATGTCGCCACGTCTACGTACAGTTTCCATCAGTTCAGTTACCATCAGTGATAGATCATCTATCCCGATTTTCAGTTCTAAACACAATGCAATGCAATTAGCGATGCAAAGTTCAGATATAGTAACTTGGTGTTTTTACCTCTCTTTTCTCTCTTAATTGAAAAGCAGAGCTCCTGTCTTAAAAAAAGAAGAAGAAAAACTGGTGCTTCTGCCAGTGGCACTATCACTGTCGGTTTTCTAAAATTCAGCCGTGAAGATCAAATCTGTAGTAGTTCCCCTAGCTGAACAGAGGTTGTTTTGGTGATGCCCTGTTGAATCAGCTCTCTCCTAATGACAGACACGTAGCAGGTAGCAACCGAACTATTGAAGCTTGCTTTCACGTAGACGTCGTTGTAAATACACTAGGATTATATTATTCTGGACTCTTGTTAATGATACGAAACGAGTGCGGTTAGATAGAGATGACGCAGCTTTTTCTCTCTCCTTTTGCATGCGTTTCTTTTTGGCTACAACATGCATATACAAGCATCATTGGGTCTGGATGCATGATATTTTGTACCCAAAAGGCACGAGTGAGTGGTTTCAAGTTTTGTCACGGCAAGTTTTTTATTCTTCAGTTCTCTGGACGCTGATTATATTAGTAGATGGTTAAACCGTCTTGGATTATGTGACGTCTCCACTAATTATCGTGCATGCATGTTCCATCAGGGCATGAATGATTGGGAGAAGGAAGCTAGGGACAAAGTCTGAAAACCTACCCGGAGAAGAAGAGAAATAAGAGAGGGAAAGAGAAATAAAACTAAGCCGACTTAGCTTATTGCTTCATCCGGTTATCTGATTATTTATTTATTTTATCAGAGGGCCCTGAAGCACAAGGAAAACCCTGTTCCTTAGCTCGTGCAGCACATGATTTCAGTGGGTATGCGGTTCAGACACGGCATAATTCCTGTGTCAAAAAAGAATACAATCTTACATTTGAGAAATCAAACAAATTTATGTTTGACCAAATCTATATACAAAATTCTCCCTTCATCGCAAATTCAAGTTTGACCAAATTTATTTGATAAAATAATAACATTTAGAATGTCAACTAAGTATCATTGGATTCTATGTTAATTATATTTTCATGGTATACCTATTTGATGTCAAAAATCTTTTGCACTTCTCTTTATAATTTTAGTCAAACTTGAAATGCTTTGACTTATCCAAGATTCTTAAAATGACTTGGAATTTAGAATGGAGGGGAGTAGCAATTGACACCTATAATACCATATAAGTATC